>KK112377.1:141389-165859 GCA_000611955.2 Stegodyphus mimosarum
CATTCCTCTTCCCCTGCCAGCAACCTCTCGAGAGAACTTTCGGCTCGCCGTCTATTTTGAGTGCCCCGATGTCGTACGTACCCTATACGCTTACAAGCATCCATACCTTGTCCGGAATTCAAACTCGAACCCATCGGTACTGCAGTTAGAGTCACTAACCACTTGACGGGTTGGTCGGCGTTGAGTACAGTAATTGACAAATAAAACAGAAGAAAACGAGCAAGTGACAAGTGACAAGTGACGGTGGACGTGAGCACTGTCCCTTTACCATTAAGGTTAACCAGTACAGCACCACGTCCACCAGTGTCTACAGTAGCCCGGATGAAGGGGCCGCACGAGAGCCAACCCCGAATGCCCAGACCCAATGCCTATGAGAACAATGAAGTACAATGTGTTAAACATAGCAAGATAACAAAATCGAAATACAAGATAACTGATATAGATACTATTTTGAAGGAAGCATACAGTCAGAATTAAATAACTGTAGGAGATGCGGGTTTAAGTGCTTAGGCATATTACTAGTAAAGAATTTACGAATATGATTAGACAATGAAAGAATTTAAAACTAAGATTAGCAGATTGTGAAATACAGGCTATATGGGCTGTACAGAAATCATATACATAAGACGAACAATAAAACTATATACATATGCACAATAATATACAATGAATAATGTAGCAGGTGTCATTATTTAAATATACGTTACAAAAGATAACTATAATAGTTTTCAACCTGATAGACATAATTTGTGTACAACAATGATGATGCAAACACGTTCTCCTGTACAGTAGAGGAAACGAGCAGCAAAATTAAATTAGACTACGATAGAGTTAGCATATCTGACTTTAGCACTAAGGATTATGACTGAAAAAACGCACTTTTATACGAGCGCAGGAGGGGTATATTTTGCGTGCTGGGAAGGTATACATAAACCTAAGCTAATATGATAAAAAGAGTGCAAACAGTCCAAATATGGAAATACCATGAGGTATATTTCACAAGATACATGAGTTACCTAACTCTGTGATAGGATACTTAATTTCGTGAGATGCGTGACTAATTTCATGATTTTGTATTTCTCTAAGTTTCTGTCAACTGTTACTACAGTATTACTGTCACTGATTGTACATATGCAGCATATGAAGTCGGTTGCTTCAGATGAATCAAGTTGCTAGCAGCTGTCGTGGGACCATTGCAAACAGTAATGACACTGTTTCGTTAGGTTATGATTCTTTATGATGTAAAGAAAGTTCTAGTTAATTTACGTGTCGTTGGCTACTAGAATTTTAGTGAAGAGTTTAACGGCTATTCGCTGGTCTCCTTACAACTATAACGATAAATCCAAAAAAGGGTTAAAATACCCTTTTATTCACTCACAGAAATAATACAGTCGACCCCTCTCGGGTTTACAGGAAAGCGTCCGCCTTTGCTTTAAGTTAAGATAGATAACAAGAAACTAAACTAATTCTAATTAACTCAAACTTAGCCAAAGCTATAGAAATAACTAACCGAGTTAGCCCGTAATTAAATCTCACCAGCGAATATTAACAGGCACTTAAGATTAGGCCGAACTTAGTAAGATAGGCTTAAAGCAACGGCGTGACCCGAAGGTAGAACACGCTCTACGAAGAACTTCTGAGCTCTTCTACGAAAGTGACTGAATTTCCCATTAAATACTTATTCTACTTCAGTTACATAAAACGCGATACTGAAATCTCATTCTGGTACCAGTTGCCGGCGAAAAACAAGAATTTAAAGGAAAGGGTTTCAGAATTAAAATAGGCCTTACAACGAAACCGTTAGCTCTCGTTAGATGTCTTGCACAAGTCATCAATTTTCCTACTCTATCACTTATTTTTAGCTATGGTGGTATGTAGCAGTGTAGTTATACCTTCGGGATCAAATTACCATATTGAGATTTTGCAGTTTTTACACCAGATGTTGAATTCGGCTGATAGTCAAACCAAATCCGATTTCTTGCATTTTGATGATAAAGTTCATTACTTTTATTTCATATCCCAGTACAAGAGCAAAACGTTGTCCAATTTCTCAGTGTTCACACTGCTTTTATTCCACCACTGTGGGTTTTCAATACTTCACAAGTTTTGCAATTTTTTACGCTAGATGTTAAATTCAGATGACAGTCAAACCAAATCCAATTTCTTGAACTTAAATGATTAAGTTCATTAATTTTATTCCGTCTTTCAATGCAGGTCGAAATAGTTGGAACTTTGGAATACGCGCCCAGCTTGCTGACCAAGAAGGCATGCGAAAAAGGCTGGAGAAATACCTTATATACTCCCCCTTTTAAAGGGCAACTGGGGATTAGGGGATTCAATCGCCACATTCTGGTGGTGGAGAATCATCATCCACCACCGTTTTTAGTGCGGGCGCCACTGTAAAAGCAGGAACTATGAAAAATGAGCAATGTCCTCGCCGGGACTCGAACCACAGACCTCTCGAATACGCGTCGAGCGTGCTGACCACTACACCACGAAGCCATGTGAAAACGGCGGGAGAAATACCTTATAGTACTTGACGTATACTTACAATGACGTATACTCCCGTTCTCCGTGTAATAATACTTGACGTATTATTGCACGGAGAACGGGACGTATGGTATCTAAATGTAATTTACAAAATGTAATGTATGCTTTTAAAAGTAACGAATGCTTTCTCCAGTCATTTAGGAATAGAAACATTTAGAAAATGATATAGAGTTTCTCTTTATTATTATTTACTTGTATACTTTTTCTGTTATGTTTCATATAAAATGTGTTTTGAATAGGGAAGCTGCTGCTGAATTTATTATGTCGAAAATTTTCAATTAATTCCATTTCATGATATTTGAAACATGAAGGTAAAAATATCATCCAACATCTTAATGGTTCTCCACACGGTAATTTTTCCTTCAAACCTCTTTCAGAACTAACATCCTTTACAAAGAGTAGTTTGAAAAAAAAAATCTTTTCCGATGTACGATAGTTCTGAAAAATAAATACCTTGAGTTATTAAGCCTGCTTGTGAAGAGTTTTAGTCCATTAAAGAACTTGTATTGCTAGAGGGTTTTAAATCCTTCTTTCCGAAAGTTGGGCACGTTCCGCTGTTTTTATTTCGATTTACATCACGTGTGAATAATTATCAAATGCTTGAAAGCATATTATTTTCCACTTTAAAAATTTAAAATATATTCCAATGTAATAAGCTTTAGTGTTTTAAAGTTTCATATTAATACAAACATCTTACAATATTTGAGACTTCAACGAAATAAACCGTAAACCAAGCAGCATAAAAATTAACAACTTATTTGAGTACATCTTACCACGATTATCTTATTATTTCTCAGACTTCATATTTCCGTTCTGAATAAAGTAATCACGAACAGGGAATGTATTAGGATTTAACAAATTTCATTTGATTTTGGTGGTGATTGCGGATAATTCGATTTTAGTCATGACTGCTGATATTTACGCGTGCACTTTATGATACTAGAGAATTTGAATGAATTTTATTTGGAAATATAATCAACGATTAATTAAGATAATTCTCCGTTTTTGTTCTTTGTTTCAGGATGGGAAGCAAAAACATAGTGTTTTTTCTGCAATATGCTTTGCTTCGCTTCAATTAAAGAACACTTATTATTAAATATTTGAAATCAGTAAACAGCAAGACTTACAATCATTAGAGCTCACTTTGTTTTTTACGTATGCCTGCCTGCAAGAGAAGAACTGACGTAAATGAAATTTCCTAAATGTATGCGTTTCGTCACTTCACGGTGATTTTATAATTTTATCAAGAAATTTGTACACGTTAAGATGAATAAATAAATAAAATGAGATTAATTTATGACGATATTTCTTTTAAGCCATGAAAATTTACTAATCCATTTTTTTCATAGTAGACGGGCTGCAATAAACTAAGAAGTTGAATTTTTAAGAGGAAGTTTGCAAAGTATTGCCATATGAGTTTATGAGCTCTAGAAACCGCATGATTTATCAGACAGTTATAAAATGCAGTGGTAGGCACACACATAGGATTTATTACATTTTTTATGTAAAAATAATTGACTGAATGCCAAAGAACATTGCAAAATCTGTCTCTGCCACTCCACATAAACTACGTCTAGATCCTATAACGAAACTGGCGGATTCTCGCACAGGCGTGAAATAAATACCAGCACAGAAGAAGGGTGAAAAGTAACCCTTTATTAATTCGAAGTTTAACAGAAAAAATACGATCTTCCTGCGTTTACAAAACACCGTTAACTTGCGGTGGGAAAGTCAAATGTAGACTATACTTCAAGTTGAATCTAATCACGTTAAAAAATCACCAAAACAGCTAAATATAATTGAATCTTATGTACCGTTCACTTTCGCTCATTATATTCTCTAGAGCTATGAAATCAGTTAAGCCAAACAAACTCGGGAATAATGCTATGCTGTTCCAGAGAAAATGAAGTGATGAAAGCAGATGTAGATAAGACCAGTGAAAGCCAGTAATAGTTCCAATATAAGTGCCTTCCTCCCCAAGCATTTGAAAGAAAAGTTTGGATGGATGACTTAAAGTGCCGTTACGTTTTAATACGCTGATAATAGAAAATCGATTTTATCTTTCCATGGGCTGATTTCAAGTGCTGATATGGAAATTTTATATGGTTTTCATTAAATGGAATAATAAGATATAAGATCACTAAATATTTGTACAACGTATGGAGAAATTTGTAAATGGATGGTAATGATAACCTAATTTATACGCCCACCAGCGACCGAGCGGTAAAAACGCTGAACACTGGTAGTTCGGTCCGAGGTTCGAATCCCGCGAACGGGCTGGCTGCATGGGCGTTTTCGTGGTTTTGCCCATGTGTAACGTGTATACGAGCCAGTTTCCCTCAGAAAGTCCTCCACGAAGGCATCCCTCCCTTTAGGCAGATAGCCCTCGTGTGCTTTGCCATAATTGAATAACCTAACCTAACCTAATTTATACTTTGCCTCTCACTAGCGTAAACCTCTTGTTCTTATCCCATGAAGTATAGAGATTTGTCAGGGATAAAGAATAGACTTTAAGGCGATTAACAAAGCGCCTTGTTTATTCAGGTGAAGGCGTGTCCGAGTTGAATCAATCTTTACACGTCTCTAATCTTATAGACGCGCGAAGCAAAAAACACGCACCAGTTATACGGGACGATAGCGTAAGTTGAGTAAATGAATATAGAACATAAACGGCACAGTAAGGAAAGCATGAGAGTTTCTTGCAGAGTCTGGAGTTAATATTTGTAATGACTAACATATCAATTTGCTGATTCGCTGAATGAAACAGGAAGCCTCGAAAAAGAGAATGACTTTTAGAATCACATTTGGGTCTGAAGTTCGTTCTAAGCTTAAAGCGTACACATCAGATTGAATATTTAAAGAACGAAGTTCTATCCTAGGTATTTTTTTCCATACTCGTTGGAGAATAAAAAGAATGTGAAAAAACGTATGTCTTACTATTATGTCATAAGATTTATTGTGATACTTATGTTGTAAATTGCCAAGTAATGAACTTTTACTATACTTTTAAAATGAATCTGTAACGTAAGTTCTTTCATCTATTATTTTTTTAATTGATCGTATTGTTTCTTTCCAGCCAGAGTGATCCAAATTACTCAAAAAAATTCTTATCTTTTAAAATTGAGTCATTAGCTTTTAATGACTTATCGAGTCGTGTAAAGACAATTTTTTTCCTAATTATCTGTAGATATGTACAAAAAATATGAGTAAAATCTCTAAATAAAAATTTGTGGCGATACTGAATGAGTAAAAGCTAGGGTAAGAAATATCGCTAATCTAGCGACTTTCCAACGGCTATTTTGCTGAGTTCAACGCTAGTAAGGTAAATAGCGCATTGGATTAAAAGCAAATCGTAAAATTTCTCATAGAAGTTAGTTACGGGGTTGAGGGAATACGGAGTATATGAGGAGTTAGAGTCAAGCCAGTATTTGGGCCTTATTACTATAAAATGGAATCTCTCATTTTATCTGTACTGCATCCAGAAAAATAATGATCGATAACTTTAACAGTACTTGAATTATTTGTAAGTGATACACTATCTAGTTTCAATCGAGAGAACCCTGAGAAAGTAAACCGAATGTCTGGCATTCCTTTTCACCTACTATTATGTTGCTGCTGGTCCAAAATACAGGATCCTTGAAAATTAATACATTCGTTGGGAATTTCCAAACCTGTCAGTCATTTAGCATTTCATAATTGAGGACGTTGTCCAAAGTTCACCACAGGGGGCGACAAATTTATACCTGAGGGAAGAGGGAAACCCCCTTCCAATTTTGATTGAGACTATACCGAGGAGGGATCAGAGAATCCCCTCTCCCACTTCTCTTACCATTAACCTCTCTAGAGCACTTTTGGTTCAACAGCATTTTAAGTGTCCCTGGACCGTAAAGGCACTCTGCGTTTATAAATATCCCTGTCTTCTTCGGGATTCGAACCGGGGCCCAGGGCTATCGCAGCCGGCTTTCCAATTACAGGCCAGCAGCATGGCTTGCCGATTATCATTCGAATCGCTTTGATTCGAAATTTCTGACTATTGTTTGGATCTAAACATTTCCTATGCTATACTGACAAGAAATTAAGAAGTGTTAAGTTTTATTAAAGATTAAAAAAAGTAAATAAACTGTTAGTTACTTGACCATCATATTGACTGGTCATGCAGGATTTGCATACATTGAGAAAAATCTATTTCTGTCTTACTACTCAAAGCTACTCTTTACTTCGTGCATTCATCGAAATGTTGAATCAAACAGACACGTTAGTAACTATTCAACAAAAATAAATGAATTTTTTCGAAATGCCGTCTGGAACACAAAACTAAAGCAAACACATAGATAGACAGCAGCCTCAGAGCAAATCGAACGAACTTTTCAAGGTTTAAACATATTTACAATGTTAATATTTATTTAGAGTCCAGGGGGACGAAAAGCTATTTTCCTTTTACCTTGAATTTTAACAGTTAAAGCTAAACTTATAAAGTATTTCTCCCGCCTTTTTAGCATGCCTTCGTGGTGTAGTTGTCAGCACACTTGGCGCGTGTTTGAGAGGTCCGTGGTTCGAGTCCCGGCGAGGGAATTGCTCATTTTCATCTCTCCTGCTTCTAAATAACCTAATGCCTCTACAGTGGCGCCTGAACTAAAAAAAGGCGGTGCATAAGGATTCTCCACCATCGTATTTGGCGATTGGGTCCCCTAATCCCCAGTCGCCCTTTGAAAGGTGGAGTATGTAAGGTATTTCTCCCCACTTCTTAGCATGCCTTCGTGATGCAGTGGTCAGCACGCTCGGCGCGTATTCGAGAGGCCCGTAGTTCGAGTCCCGAAGAAGGCACTGCTCATTTTTCGTCTCTCCTGCTGTCAAAAAATACCTAATGTCTCTACAAACTAACAAAATCAAATAACTTAATCATTACGCAAGTAAAACACTGGTAGTTCATGTCAATTGATTCATCTGAGGAATCCTTCTAGGCACTGACTTTCCTGCACTCTTTTATTCAGTGCAAACGTTATAAAAATTTCGTGTTTTCTGAAGATAATGAAAGAGAGCAAAATAAAGACATAAAGTGAAAAAAAAATACCCCTAAAAATCTAAAAGATTTCAGATTTTATATTAAGCCCAAAAGGGCTTTTTTTTTAACGTTTTGTGTGTTACCTTTATTTATTAAATATCATGTTCTTCGCACTTAAACCACATAAAATTTAATTCAACAACAATGTCACAAAATATTTAAATGCAGGAAAACAGCATATCTTTAGAATTTCCGATACACAGTTTCTCGCGCTGGAGATAAACATTTTTTTTTCTTTCGTACAGTGTTGCCATTGCTCGCTTTGAAACCTTTGAGTTTGTAATTTGAAATAGATTCTGTTGCTGAAAAGTAATGAGCACTGAACAGCATGTTCACATTCTTATGATTTGATGCGATTTCCAAACCCTTGTTTTTTGAGAATAATTTTTTACATCATGTCCTTCTTAAAAGGCAACTCTGGAGTGGCACGAGATTTCGTTGACCAAATCCAACTGTAACGATTTATCATGTACCATATTATAGTTCCGGCGCCGATGCAGAGACCATTTAGATTTTTCAAAATCGGGGAATATAACAAATTAACTGCGTATTCTCGGGCATTTAAAAGCACAGACCTTCTAACTGCTATTTACGTATGCTAACAACGTACACCTCGAAAGCAGGCTGGAGGGAATGCGGTAATTCCTTGCAAACTGGTATACTAATCAATTTTAAATGTAGTTGAATCTATGCGGTTGGCTTTAGCATCATTTTAACCCGCGAGATTTATTAGAACCTCGTATGAGTTGCACGAACGCGCGCGTTGGGTCCAAAAGACCCGATTCGTGTTTTCTGAAGAAAATATTGTAAATCTTCAGAAAACGTGTTACATCTATGCCAATAATAAATTTTATGATAAAATTTAAAAACTATGCTCATTAAAATTTTTAATTTCTCCAAATGATTTTATTAAATAAAATTCATTAAAGGAAAAGGAAAATTGTATTATAGGAAAAAAAATAGTATAACTTTAACATAGGAAAAAAAATAGTATAACTTTACTCTGTATCGTTTCTTATTTACTTTATTAGCACTATAGACACAGAGAACAAATGCAACGACAAATGTTTTAGCAGCACATTGAAAAAGTCTTTTTGTGTGTTCCAAATACAAATATTTTTCACATTCGGCGAAGCGCGTTTTCGTTATTCTGTGCTTTTTCACTCGGCAAACACTGCATCTTTTTTTCCTTTTCTTTTTTTCGTTTCCGATTATTATTATTTTTTTCAATCAAATAATTTATAGCATTCTTACTCTCGTTTTCAGAATCTGTATCAGTATCACTTGAACTAAAAATTCATAATCACATTTTCTTCAATACATTCATCGTCAGTTGATACATCTAATAACTTTTGCAAAATTTCTTGGCTGTAAGATAAATTACGCGACATGTTTGCCGCTTTCTGTACTATCACAAATCAACAATGTAATAGTAACACGAATAGGCGCGCTGTGTCTAAAAGACCCAATGCGATCAAAAATCAAGACTCCGAAGCCCCAGCGAAAAAACTTAAAAAACCTAAAGAGATCGACCTAAGACACTACTACACTGGACGTCGAGAATTTGCATGAAACAGGCGTGCTTTGAGAAAGGTTTGTTTAATCACGCGAGTCCGTTGGACCCAATGCGCGCGCTCGCGGGTTAAGTGCATAAGTTGCTTTGAAATTTGATAGAATAAAAGTCATATCGTTATAATCTTTCCTATTTTTGTTCTCATGTTAATGAACGGAAAGAAACAACCTTTGTAAGCAATAGTATGGAGCACATTTGTAGCTATGCTGATGAATTTATGAAACATACTTTTGAAATTTAGAAAGCTTAACAATCCATTAGAACTTTGCATATTCATTGCATGGGGGGGATGAAAGAAAAAAAACGTAAAAAACGGGAAGAGAAATTATTGTGCTGTAGCGTATGTACATGTTGTTGAAATATTCCCATCAATATAGATGATAGTGATATATACAATTTAAATTTAGGAAATTAAATTTACATCAAATCATTAATAACTTATATATTTATCTTCTGAGAGTTGCAAGCCATGCATGGCAAAACAAAATATAAATTATGTAACTATTTAAACGTAAACATATAATTCTAACGCATATAGAGGTAAATGCTCCCCCCTCAAATTGCTTTTCACAATAAATTAACTGAACAATAGCTGAGAATTACAAAAGATAACATATGATTTTACAGTGTTTCAGAACGACAATATAGTGACGTGTTTCTCATGAATTTATCTCTGAGTCTCTACCCGAAAGGAGTAGACATTTCATACATTATTGAACTAGAGCACTTGTAAACTAAAATAAAATTTTCATTCTTTAGTGAAGAATAAAGATTTTGAACCTTAAAGGAGTTAATGTATTATTTTTTATTTCTAAATAAGTGAAAGAGACCACTTTCCATAGAGAGAGCAAGATTCTCGCTCTATGAGTTTAAGAGTGTAATAACTGACAATCGAATTAAATGTCAATATTTTTTCTGGAGTAGGGTCTCTACTTTAACAGTGACATGAATTATGACAGAAACAACTTCTTAGAATTTAAACAACCATAACAATAGCGTGACAGGAACAGTCACGAACATAACTAGCAACCAAGCAACCAACCATAATTTCCATCGATTTTTGCGTTATTCAGAACTATTACTTCATTTGCATAAACGCGTTCATTGAGGGAAACGAATACGAGAAAAAAATGACACAACAGTTTAAATAAAAGGATAAAGTCTATTAGAAAATGAAAGAAATCTTTAGGATTAATACAGAACTGACACAATCATAAACAGATTATGGTAAAAATATTGTGTGAGCGTGGAGATAGAAAGAGATAAAAAAAATCAAGGAAGAAATGAAACGGCCGTTAACATAATGTAAGAGTAGATTTTATGAAATTAAATAATAAATTTAAAGTTTACGAACAGCTACATCGTTACTTAGCTTATTAATTTTTCCAATTTCGTGTTGTCGTCTAGCAGCGGCCGAGCGGTAAATCGTTGAACACTGGTAGTTCGATTCGAGGTTTGAATCCCACGAGGGCATTTTCGTAGTTTTCCCCATGTGTAACTTGTATATGAGCCAGTTTCGTATGTAACGCGTAACAGTAACGTGTATACGAGTCAGACGAGGCTTTGCCATAATAAAATAAACCAAACCTTACTGTAGGAAATGACGAATACAGTAGACCCCCCGACTTAGGTAATATGCGATTTACATAAATTACGTAAGTGCGCCAAAGCGGTAACATTCAAATTAATACCCATCAAAAATAAGCACTCCTTTAAACAATCCCTCTTTTTCTGAACGCTAATTCTTGCATTCGGTATTTGCATTAGTATATATTCACTGCTTATTTATTCTTACGATAAAATATATAATGTAAATAGGTTCACTGATTATTTATTCTTACGATAGATTTGAAATGCAAAAGAGAATGCGCTAGTAATAAGGTAATCTATATGTATGTAAATAAGTAATCTAAAAATTCTGATGTGGCCAACACATGACTTATAGACTGTAAGGAATATCTAATTTCTTTATAAACTAACTGTATGTTTCAATGTTAATTATAAATACTGTTTACCCATCATTTATTATTATACTGTCCTATACAATGCACAGTCATAACTATATATGCTCATGTAAACATCTGTTCTCACGCTTTGATGTGAAAGTATCTCATCGATCGTAATGTATCCTCTGGTTATATAGTAGTTTGGATTCCAATGACGTAACACTCACAAAACTGTTAAAAGCAGCATGTCTTCAGAATTCCGGATATAATGTTAAGCGTTTTGATATATTTATTTTTATATTTGCTATTTTTGCCATTTTATTTCTTTAAAAATAATACATAGCAATAATATTTGGTGGCCTCATCATTTTATTTGAGAAGTGATTCGACACAAGAGGGAAATGAACACAAAATTGAGGACATTTAATTGCTTAATAACCAGAACTTGTCTTCGTAATGACTGTTTTCTCGTTGTATTTAGTATAATTTCAAGAGTAAATTTAATGTTTATAAATATAAGATGTTGTTCTGAATCGTTTAAAGACCTATTTTCATGAACTTTATGTTATTTATTAATATATTTTTATAAAAAATTCTGTTCAGAGCTTCAAGATCAGTATAACTTGTTGTTTATCACTTTTCGCCAAAATATAATATGCTGTTCCCATTGATATAAAAGTCTTAAATGCTAAAATTGAAAAGTTTTGGATTATAATTTAATATAACCCAAATCCGATTTTTTCATTAAAAACTGTTCTGAGTTCCAAGAAAATTACTACTTCCTGTTGTACATTAAAGACTGTTATAGGCTTCCTCTAAAGTACCACTTCTGGATGTCCAATTTTATTCCCAAATCTAATCAACTCTTTATATGAATGTAAATACAGAAAAGAGAAATTTTCGAGAATTTAATGCCAGAGTTATAATGATCGAAAAAAATCTTCACACATACACATATCATTGTAAAAATAGTAAAAGAATGTTGTGGGGATCCTAATTCGTGCTTATTCACTGAAAACTCACTATCGAAAACTTTACTTCCCTTATCTTTGTATATACGTTGGCGGAAGGTTAGAAAAAAAAAGAAGACTGCAATTAATTTGAAAGAAAAGTTGAATGTAATTCATACATTTACGAATTTTGTACATACATAGATGATTTTAGTGCAGTTATATGTGAAATTAATGTACTTTTTTGTGTAATGTTATAAGGTATTTCTCCCGTCTTCTTCGCATGCCTTCGTGGTGTAGCGGTCAGCACGCTCGACGCGTAACCGAGAGGTCCGTGGTTCGATTTCCGGCGAGGGCATTGCTCATTTTTCATCTCTCCTGCTTCCAAATAACCTAATGTCTCTACAACGTAAGGCAAAACAAATTTTTAAGAGAAAGCTATGCCGGATAAAAAAGAGTAAAGGGGCAAGTACATTTAACATTGTGTAACTGAGTATCTCGGTAATTTGGCGAGAAATTGCCAAAAGCCGCCAAATTTGGCGGCCGTTTGGGGACATTTTGTTCCGGACCCTGTAGCACCGTAATATGTACTGAAACTGAATAAATGTAATGGACCACTATGTTAGCTGTAACCGTAATTCTACCCTCGTATTACTTTCCAGTAATTTCGAGAATCAGAAAGCTCTAGAAATATCTCGGCGCCGGTTGAAAGCTATTTAAGGCCGAAGAGACATCATATGCTCTCAGTTGCTTAGTTAATTGTCGTGCGAGTCGTCAGTTAGCATATGTATACATATATATGTTATAATAATTAATACTGCAGATTCTAACGAAATTACACTTAATAAATTTGCGAATTTGACATAAAATTCAAGTTACATAAAGGTTTACGGAACGTATTGCTTACGTAACTCAGGGGGTTACTGCATTTTAACCAACGTATCTACACAAACAGTTGGGTCAGATGAATCACTAATACTGAATTCTCACACAGTAGGAAATACAGTTTCCCAGAGCTTGTTGGCATTTTCCCTTAATAACGCTGTCAGGGTATGTTTTTAAATTTGCTGTTACAAACAATGGCGTTAATCGCCTGCGACACTCAGTTGCACCTTTTCTTGATACATTGCAGTGTAAGAGAACATTTTTCAACTTTGCACCTCTGTTGGCAATAGGCCTTTTGCTTGTGTTCTGGAAATAACACTTCCAGCTTTCAACCTGAAACTGAAAGAGGGGTGTGAATTACGCCTTCAACTCCTGATAAATTCTGCGCTAATCACATAATTAACGGCGTTATCTAGAGCTGCTAAACAGTTCGCGTGACTTAGGAGTATCAAGACGCTTGCGTTTTAAATCTTGCAGGTGGGTATTTTAATATTACGTACTGTGATCGCAAGTCAAAGATAGAACTCTAATTTTTCGATATGCCTCATGCTTTCAGTCGTACAGGAATAATATTTGTTCTACTTTTCACATCAAACGTTCTTTTTTGTATAATCTGTACTTGTTTACATACATAGAAGTATATAGTACACTTATGGTACTTAGTAGAAATAAAAACATGGCTTGATAACAATCAAGTTAGGTTAGGTTATTCAATTATGGCAAAGCATACGAGAGCTATCTGCCTAAAGGGAGGGATGCCTTCGTGGAGGACTTTCTAAGGGAAACTGGCTCGTATACACGTTACACATAAGGAAAACCACGAAAACGCCCATGCAGCCAGCCCGTTCGCGAGATTCGAACCTCGGACCGAACTACCGAACTAGTGTTCAGCGTCTTTACCGCTCGGCCGCTGGTGGGCGATAACAAACAGAAATTCTTGGCTTTCCGAATTTGGCTTGCTTCACTGAGAACTTTCAAGAATTTAATTACAATATTAGTATTTACGTTACGTTATAAGGAATTCTACAAGCGGCTACAAAACTAAATTTATCGAATTATGCTAATTTCGTCAGCTTGATTTGGTTTGGTTTAGGCAAAGCACATTTCGGGCTATCTGCCCAAGAGAAGTAATGTCTTCGTGGAAGACTTTCTGAGGAAAACTGGCTCGTATACACGTTACATATGGAGAAAATCAGGAAAACGCCGATACAGCCAGCCCGTTCGTCGTGATTCGAACCCCGAAATAAACTACCAGTGCTCAACGACTGTAGCTGACGAAGGGTGCTGGTGAGCCCTTCGTCAGCTTGTGCATTATTCAGTTAAAGAAAAGAGAGAGCTACTGTACTCTTTATCCTTAATGCTGGAATGCTGAAACGCACAAATAGCAGATCGTGTCTTTTAGAAGGGCTTCTCCCACAGTACGTAACTTATTCCAGGGGTTATAGTAACTGAACCCTTTGAAAGAAATTACATGCGTCCTTCACAATTACGTAAACATTGGGATTATCAGCCTTGAGATGTATTTGATTCACCTGTGGAAATATTAGAGTGATCTGCATTTATATTTTATAATAACGAAACACGAAAATGTCATGAAGCAGCATTTTGCCAGTGAGAATACATGTAAAGTCTTAAACTCACAATATTAGTAATATATTTCCTTTGTCTTTTATACGATGAACTAATTAACAAATAATTCTTTTAATTGCTATGTAAACCAAATCATTCATATATTAAGGTTGTATGAAACTGAGATTTTTTCTTTAAATATAACAATATTGTAAAAATTAACTTATATGTCACATGAATTTTCTTATCTCTTGGTCAGGTGTTCAGTCTTTCTAACGAGTTTTCTCTCTGAACTCAAGAACTAAACTTCCAGAAATTTAGGCAGACACAATGTACACTCACTTCCAAAAGTTAAGCATGGATGACACATTGAAGATGATGCAATTCGCGGCAGAGGTAGATGGAAGAATAAAAATATTTTAGGTAACAGCCAATCGCGCTTTCATGTCAAGAAATATGCAAAAAAGGCAGTCTTATAAGAAGCCAGCTTTATGAAGGGTTACAGAAATTGATTGTAAGTGCTGATAGAAGGTGTTTAAAACTTTCGTACAATTTGTTTTCAAGACATACGTGTTTCTATGACTTACAGAAGACGAATGGAAGATTCTGAGCCCTGGCATGCTATGGGGCGCATTGAAGCAGGACAGTCGATCACAGATGTTGCTCTTTTCTTCGGCGTTCATCATTCTGTAATTTTACGTTTATGGAAACAATTCCAAACCATACAGACAATTGCTCGAAAGCCCGTAGCCGGTCGCCCAAGGGTTACAACCCCCGCGGAAGATCGATGCATTGCTACTGTAGCCAAGCGGAATCGCAGAGCGACCTCCACATGTGTGGCATCTATGGTTACAGTGTCCTTTGCTAAGGCGATATCTGCGGCTACTGTATGCTGAAGATTACATATGAGTGGACTGTACGCCCGGGTACCTCGAGTTTTTGTTCCTCTATCTGTCCGATCAAGATGGGCACGATTACGGTGGTGCCGGGAACATGTCAATTGGAATGTGTCTGACTGGGGCAATGTCATGTTTATTGATGAGTCAAGATTTGCTCTGGAGCCAGATGACAAGCGTATAAGGTTATGGCGTGAATAACGAACACGCAATCAATCCGAAAACATCACCGAACATCATGCATTCCGAGGCGGAAGCATTATGGTGTGGGCAGGGATTTTATTAGGATGTCGCACCGACCTGCACATCTTTAAATGGGGTTCTTTGACGGCTGCGCGGTATCGAGATGAAGTCCTGGAACCCATTGTGAGATTGTACGCTGCAGCAGTTGGCCCTACTTTTGTTTTAATGGACGATAACGCACGTCCTCATATTGCTGACATCGTCGATGAGTACCTGGAGAGTGAAGGGATTGCGCGTATGACGTGTCTAGCATATTCGCTCAATCGTAATCCCATTGAAAATTTTTGGGATGCTCTCGGCCGTGCTATATCTTCACGTTTCCGTTCCAGTCACTCTTATTAAGTTGGAAACTGCTGTACAAGAAGAATGGCGATTGCTTAATTCTGCGGTGGTTGACCACCTAATTGAAAACATGATCACAAGTTGTAAACTTTGTATACAGATGAGGGAGGATCACATACCCTACTAATGTCCTTTTTCTCATTTTATGCTGCTTATTTTCCCTTTATACATCATTTTGTTTAAGTTTCCAGTATGTCATTATTTGATAACATAAAAAAATTTAATATTGTTTTCATTTCTGTATGTAATTATTGATTTTGTTTTATGCATAAATATATATGCTACTTTCCTGCCGAATTGTGTGCCAATTAAAGCAGTATTTGTTGATTTTTTTGCATTTTACATCTTCGTGCCTAACTTTTGGAAGTGAGTGTATTTAAAATTTGCTAGTAAAGTGTTTGTCTGACAGTACACAAACTAAACAATCTGCAATTTACAATAGGAAATGACAACTGTTTACAAAACTGAAACTCCGCATTGTGAAAGAATATCTGTTTAACTGTCATCATCGTAATAAATAGTCGGTTAAAAAAGACTAAATTGTGATCTGCAGTTTCGAATTTTATTTCGAACCTTCTCAATTCTACCGCTGAGAACGCTAGCAGCTTTAAATATCAAAATTACAGTAAAAATTAATAACAACAACAAAAGAAAATATTATGCACGGTTTTCTCTTTTCTGTTTAATTTACTTCTTTCAGAAAGAAGAATAGTAATGCTGAAAATGACAGAGGTGAGCGGGCAGTGTACGTATATTTAGTACATGCTAACTATTCATCAAGATTAAGACAAAAAACTTCAAAAACGTAAGAATACAAAATAAGTAAGATATTTCTGAGCATTACTGTCGTTACAATTAATGTCCTTGAATCTCCAATGGCAGGTATAAAAGAAATATGTTCATGTGCTAACGCAGGTATGTTAACCGCCAAATTAACCCTCGTAACGCTGTGTATTTTATTTACATATAATTTTTCAAAAGGCAATGCAAGTATGTAGCTTCTATTTTCAATGTAATATTATTTTCCTTTTACTGTTTAATGCAGTTTCCTACCTGGTGAGCTTTGAGAAGGTCAAGGACGACACTACTTGTCCAAGGAGCAGTTGGACGATGTTAAGAAGCAAGAGAACAATAAGATTACGCTTGGAAAATTTGGCTGCCTGAGCATTTTAAAAACAAACCCTTAAGCATTCATTGAATTTAACAGTAGTCGCCCCATCTTGAAACTAACCATATTAGTTCATGGTTAGTTTACTTCACACATGATACAGGTTCACACAGAACTTGTGATCTTGTCCCGTCAGAAGTTACTGAGAGTAGGTAGAAAAGAAACATATTTATCTGTTAACCCAGGCATGCTGACTGGTCACTTCTCTTGTGTTGCGTTATGTACTGTACTGAAATTTATGTATAATTTTGAGTGCGCTGTAAATTGCTTAAGTCTGTACTTCCAGCGACATCCAGTATACGCAAGAGTAATATTATAAGCTAGAATACGTGCTGTGATAGGAATTTCTGCATGTTTTTGTTAGGTTCTTTACTATAAATAGTTTGAGAAGTCTTTATTCACTAGTGTTTGCGCACTATGTGATTAGTTTTAACCAATAATTTGATGCAACAATGTAAGTGCAATAAATGTCTAGAAATTTCAACGCCTATTTATTCAGAGACTACATATTGTTACGGATTTTGTATTTATTTAGCTATTTTTAGTAGAATTGTAATTAAATTGTTTTATTTTCCCGTGCAATGCAGCACGTGACGAAATTTGAGACTAAGCTAAGCCGGAAAAGTAAAAATACAAGAGCGCGTGCGTTTGACATTTAATAAATATATATCTCGTAATTGTACTGTTTTGCTATCCAGAAAAGCCGAGAAAATAGATTTTACAAGAATATTCTCGTGCTTACAAGAACTAGAAAGCTTATAAAAGCCGGATTAAAACATCTAAGCTCAGTTGTAGTTGTTTTAAGTGAAACTGTAGTTGTTTGCTTAGTGCTGTTATTGATTGTAGTGAATTCGCTGTGGGATCTAATTAGCTTCTCTGTTTTGAACTGTGTAACGTTTTTAGTAGTTAAAAAATATAACTACTGTGAGATATTGATATTGCACGAATATCCCCGAAGAAATGTTTCAGCATTTGTTTTTACTTCTTGTGAAAAGACTAAATGTTATTAACTTTTTAACGACTTGTGCATTCAATCCATTACGAACCCGTACGCACGCAACACTTTTCGGCTTCAGAAGTGGGATTTGAATGCCCATTACAAGAACGATGTAAGAACAAAGCAGGCAGTTGATGACTGCATTTGCTGTATTCCAAGAAAAGATGGAAAAACCAGTTTATTCTTTTCCCAAGAAATAAATCAAAATGCTGAAATATTTGGCCAGAGATATTCGTACAATATCCCAATATCTCACAGTAGTTATACTTTGAAACACTAAAACGTTACACAGAACCCAATTCAAAACAGAGAAAGCTAATTCAATGTCACCGCGAATTCGCTACAATCAATAACAGCACTAAGTAAACAACTACAGTTCGCTTAAAACAACTGAGCTGAGATGTTTTAATCAGGATGTTTCTGGATACTACTTTTCCGGCCTAGCTTTCTCTTAAATTTCGTTATGAGCTGCATTGCACGGGAAAATAAATCTAAAAGTGACGCTAAGCAAAAACGTTCTTCGAAAGAGAGCTGGCGAGCCGAAAAATGTTAAAAAATTATGGTTTAATTTAGCACTCTTCTAATGTTTCCTTCTTAGTTGCTGAACATAACAGAGATAATTTTTCACAGATGAAGCTCTGTTCTTCAAAAAATTACTTCGGACACTTTTTCATGCGAGAAATTGAGCGTTATATTTAACCTGAGGTAAACTGCCAGGAATCTTAGATCCCCATCGCTTGTTTATTATTCATTTCCCCCTTCTCCCACGTTAAATATTTTAATAACTAAATTAAAGTAACGAATAAAACTATAATCTTCTTGTACAAAGTGATTTTAGAATCACATTCCTTTCCAGCTGGATGAGCTGTGTTAAGCAAACTTTTCATTAAAAGACACTTTTTATCTCAGAGCCTTTATTCTTTGACATAAAATTCTTTTGGACTTATAATAAGCAAATTGCTTATTATGTTAAAAAACTTCTCATCAAGTATTAATTTTTAGATTTTAACTTCCGTAGTTTATCAAGCCTATTAACATATTTTTCTCGAAGGATTAAAAAATTAGTTTTTTTCCCTGAAACTCACTGTCTCGTGAATTTTAAACGCAAGATTTAACTTATCTAAGAAGCATATTTTATGAAAAACAATTAATGAATGGAATTTCCTGGAAGAGAAAAACATTTCTTCTTCTTTGCATTATCTGATTTTTTACTGCCTCGTTATCATTATTTTCATATAAATTTTCATATTTGTTACAAAAAATATTACTAAATTAATATGTAAAAACGGGATTTTTTATTCTTATAATAATTTCCTCAACGTTTAAATGCAGCTTTTGAGGCTTTGTAGGGAGTTTCTTTTATTAATTCAATAAAAAATCTATCGTTTTATTTGCTTATAAATTTTATTGTTAATACTTATAATTAGAACAATTAGTGAAAAAGTACATAATTGAAATTCTGATACTTCAGTTCTTTTTTATGTTTTGCTCGCTGTATAAATTTGATACTTTCCAGGCAGAAATTCAATAACCATTACCCTCAAAGTTAATTATTTTAGTTGTTAACTCATCCATTTTACACTGTTTACTTCTTTCTGTTTTCAGCTTCAGGTTTTTTTTTCTATCACCAGAAACTTGATTTACAAAATCATTTCTATTTAAAGGATAGGATATAGTTTAAATATCCCACTTTTCTTATCTTCTTTCTAAGGTGATTAGCAAATACATTTCATTGAGACATAAGTAAATCTGCAACTACTAATAAGTCGCTAATTTATTCGCTTGTAAGGACCTTAAGTTCAACTAACGTTTATTTTATTTTAAAACTTTACTATCATCTCTTATTTTTCACTTTCGGCCAGAATTAACGCGTGAATATGTTTATGCAAATTGTACTTACTAACGCTTAAGTATTTAACTTGTGGCTTTTTGCCAAGAGCAGGGTAGAAGGGGAGAGAGTGAGCCATCACGAGACTTCACGAGACTTCACGCCACGAGACTTCACGCGAGCTTGCCATCAGTTACTATCCGCCTTTAGGGCATTTCTCCGAAATAAGCCTGATAACTCCACATGGTCTTAAAATTTTGATGCCATCTTGGATGGTTATGTTAGGTTAAATTAATCGATTAAGGCAAAGCAAATTCAGGCCCACGGAAGGGATGCCTACGTAGATAACTTTCTAACAGAAACTGATTCATACCCACATTACACATGGGAAAAACCATGAAAACGCCCACGCAACCAACTCGTTACGAACCCAGGTCGAACTACCAGTGCTCAGCTAGTCGGCCGCTGGTCAGCCCATCTGGTATGGAAGTATACTAAGTTGGAACGGCTTTGGTCTTGGATTGGAATCTCCGGTAAGGGGACCGTTGCGCAGTGGTGCCCTTTTATAAAAGTGCCGACTTTCTTACAACAGAGAGGAATGAATATGGAAATTTTCTTGACTAACCAGCGGAAATAAAAAATTTTAGTAAATCTTTTCTAATAAATCAAACAAAAAAGACTCTAAACCTTAATGAAACCTAATATCTCCAGTTACAATTACCGTATATACCCGCGTATAAGTCGACCCCCCCCCACTTCGACATAAAAAATTCGTAGAAAATAAGAAACCCGCGTATACGTCGACCCCCCACTTCCGAAATCGATCGAGAAACTTCGAAAAAATTTTTTTAACTACTACATTTATTCAAAATCATCTGAGGAAAAAAAAGTAAATGTACGATAAAAAATACCTTGGTAAATAAACAAAATCAAAATCCTTCAACGTCCGATTCATGGTCAGATTCACCAAACATTTCATAGAACTCTTCTGTCGTCATTGGCTCGTCATCATACATATTTTCAGTCTCGAACTCTGTATTGTTACAATCACTACTAGAGCCTTCGTAAGTGACTTATTTGATAAGTCGTCCAATTTGAGTGCGGGAAGAAAACAACTGCATTATATAAAGAAATTTTTAACTTCCGATTCTTTTAATTTTTTATGGCCCCGCGTATAAGTCGACCCCCCCCACTTTGAAGTCTTTTTTTTGTCCAAAATATCTCGACTTATACGCGGGTATATATGGTAAGATCGGTTTAGAAGAATTAATTATTACTATTTTTTTAACCTTAATTATCAGAAAAATAATGCAGAAAATAAGTTAAAGCAAAGTTTCAATCAGGCATAGAGCTTCTGGAGAGTCCCCGAATGTGGCTAAATTAAATTTTCAGACGGTTCAACGATATGAATCTCAGAAAAGAAGTAAAATTTTATATTATTAAATAAGTTAAAAAGTAAACATTGATTAAGCATTAATTAAAATTAAACAACCGTTCATGTTTTAAGTTCTTTTGAAGCTGCAACTATCAGTTTATTCATTTGCTTGATTAAATATTGCTTTAACTGTAAGTTACTAAGCAGTTATACCAGTTAAACTTAAAATTATGATTTAATTTTAAAATGAAATGGTTTAAAGTAACTTTTAATATTCCAAAAACTAAGATAGTACAAACAGGGTCAATTTAATGACACTTTTTCCGGATTAACATAATACTGAATTACTAAAACTAGAAATTACAGTTAATTACTCGAATGAACAAATTAAAAGGATAATTAACAATTACGCAGCAATAGCTGTAAAATGTGTGTTTTATTGAATTTTAAAAAATACGCTAATGATAACGCACGATGATAACATTAATGATAACGTCCTTCTATAGCGAACGATGCTCCGAACCAAATATCGCGACCTTCCAAGACGCAGCGACGTACGCTGTGAATCACTGCTGTAAACGTTAATATTCAGAGAAAATCAGAAACCGTCTAACTTGAAAGAGCCAGATTATATTTTGCGGAATTATTAGAAAGAGGGAGTCACTAACAAATATGGATACAATTTATTTTTCTTTAAAATTTTCGATGCGTATTTCGCAAATTCATTGGTTTAATTATCTCTGGGGAATGTTCGATACAATGCTAGATGAGAGATAACATTAAAAAGGTGACGCAATTATTTCCCCTATAAAACTGATTTACGACATTTTAAATAAAATCCTAACATATATCTTAAAGATATGTATTTAAATTTTTAAAGTGAGATGATTCGAATATGTACAGTTGTTAAATAATATTAACGGCGCCTATTGATATAAGGGGAAGATACTCATTTTAAATGCTAAATCAATTTCAGAGGTACTCATCTTATAAAAAAAATAATCATTTTGTAAAATTCTACATATAAAGTTTACAATAGGATGCCCCTTGATATTTTTGGCGATTTTTTAGACGCCAAGAATGGTGCCAAAAAGCAATATTGAATGGTGCCAAAATATATGTTACAAAAATAACAAAAGTACTCACCTGGTGTATTCTTGGTTCTATCTCATCGTCATCATCGGATAACTGCTGCACATGCATAATGCAGATCATATAGTCTCCAGAATGGATCCCCCTTCTCCTGATTCAAGAAGTGGTGACTCCACATAATTTCTGCAAAGTAGGAATACAAAATTTCTTTTGACTGTAGAGGCATTAGGATTTTTTTGAAAGCTGGAGATGTGAAAAATGAGCAATGCCCTCGCCGGGACTCGAACCACCTACCTCTCGAAAACGCGCCAAATGTGCTGACCATTATACCATGAAGGCATGCTAAGAAGGCTGGAGAAATACCTTACATGACGACTGACGAAGACCCCCCTTAACGAAACTCGCGCTTAATGTGGCTCTACATGCATCAATGGTGTTCGTATGAGCGTCTGTTTCGAGAACCCTTTTCGTGACAAGCCCTTTTATAGTTATCCGATTGATCCTTAAGCTCGACCAGACGCATAGCTTTCGTACGAACTTGACATTCATAGCAAGGACTAATTAAATCTTCACTCAGGCACCAGTCTTTGATAACTTTCTTACCCTTTCACTCTAAATAATGAAAAAAAAAAACAGTAATTATGTTGCTAGACATGCTTCTTCGTGGAAATGACGGGACAACGATTAATTAGAAACAGCCAGCAAACGAAAACCAAAGGTCGACTAACGGCATTTAAAACTCCAGTACTTCAAAGTAAGTCATTTGTAGTAAGCGTATCACGTACTATGACATAGCTCTCAATCACTAAACTAAGAAGCTGTTGTTTTCTTGTCCTTCCTTTTCTTTCTTACTTCAGGCTCTGGTATGGCTGCCAGAGCCTGAAGAGTTTGGAGTTCTACTTCCACTCCAGTTTTGAAGGAAAGCATCCCTGGGGGTGGTCCGAGGGCCTCCTACCCCTTTCCCCTACCACAAACCACACGAGAAGACTTTCGGCTCGCCATATATTTAGAGTGCCCCCGTGCCGCAAAGACACTATACATTTACGTTTAAATAAATTAAACTTAAGAAAAACATTGGCACGTAACAATAAAATGACTACCAAGACGTCGGGGGAAAAAGTCGATTCTGAGTTACCAGAAAACCGGTAGCAACGTCGGTATTTGGCACAAAAACAGTAGGGACCCTTTTCTACACTAGAACTCTATTTGGTTCATTCGTATTTAGATTTGCATTTTAAGCGATGAACTTATTGCTTCATTTGTATATTCATTTTATCAAAATATTCAGTTTAATAACTCATAGCACCTGAATCCCAGTACTTATTAATAAAATAATGATGTTGAGCTATGGTTTTTCTAAACTAGGATTTGATAAATGACAATTAACTGAAATATATATATATGTAATAAGATAGCCAGTATTGTAAGAAGATGACTTGGGGAAAGTAAGTTGCAACGGAGTGGCGTTGGAGAGGTTTTACTGCATAGTTAGAAAGATGGATGCATAAACCATAAAACTTCTAGACGTGGCCGTTTGGAAACACAATTTTATTCCATGATAATGCGCATCATCACTGTGTGTGCGCTATACACCCCGTAATTTTATACAGCTTATATTTTCCTAAACAATGGACGAAATTAGAAAAGTAAACTCTGCGTGGCTAGCGGCAAGGAGACGTAGCGAAAAGGAGCAGAAGAGAAAAATGAAGAGGGAGGGAGTTGTGACGTAATTACCCTATGTACCGGAATACATTTCAGATAACATGATAGATTAATGTCCAAATGTTGGGTTCAGATTTCAGCGGTAAGTGCGCAACACGGATTAGATGACGAATCGTTTTCAGAATTGAAGGGAGAAATTATTGCCTTGGTATTTTTAGAATAAAGACAGGAGTTATTAAAAGGCTATTATTAATTTACTATTATAAGATAGGTTATATATTTTATATTTTGCATACATACATGCATATATATATATATATATACACAGTTTA
>KK112377.1:165932-256437 GCA_000611955.2 Stegodyphus mimosarum
GATTTTTTTTAATGTTAAACTTATTATCTTTACCAGTGATGTAACTATAATATATAGTCTTTTCGGCTGTATTAAGCTTAAAGTATTAACTTAAATTTATGTATAGAGAAAAAAATATATGTGTGTAAGAGATATCCAATCTCGATGATTTGTGATATGTCGCCCTGACCTATCAGGCCTGTAAGCACGAAACAGTCCAGTCTAGCACAGCTCCCGGTTAATATACTTGAATGTCTGGCGATTCCGCTACTATCTACGCGTAATCTTTTACTGCGTATCATTTGAGCAAGCGCTCTGTGTCCTTTCGTAGATGAAATGCATGTTTATTAACTCCGCCATCATGTAGCGATGCACATAGCTCAAAATCTGCCCTCGGAAATGATTATTTACGTCAGCGGATCGCTTTCACCGATTTCAACAGCTCAAAATCAAAATCTGTTTATTTCGGTCCCTTATACCTGCGTTTATATTTTGCCAGATATTTTTGAATCGCCCTATGTATAATTAATTATACAGAGCATTTGAATCCTCCTGCGTAACATTCATATCCTGTTCTATTTTGTATTCACTAGATACAGTATTAATTTTAATTGTATGTAACCCGACCATAAATATTTTTTAAATACAAAATTATTTTCTAGGTGTAAGGGAAGAAAGCGTTTGTAGGAAAAGACAATAGTGTTGACCGGAGATCAGGATAAGGTAATAAAGAGCGAAGGAACTGAAAATCGAACAAAAATTCATTTATTCCTTAGATAAAATATTGACTGAAAAAATAACAGAAAACGAATAAAACTTTCACTAACAGATGTTAAAGCTGGCGCCAGTTCTTCAGGAACATCAAAGGAAACAGCAGTATAAAGTTTAAAGGTAGAAAACAAAGCTGATAGCAGTGCTGTCATTTCAAAGGCAGTAGACGCTGGTAGCTCAAGTTCGGCAGGTAATAATTTTCCTAAAGAAGATATTGGTCGAACATTTTTTGACTTTTTGATTTTACAAACAGTAAAAATCACAGAGATTAATTGATACACTAGTTGTAAAAATTTAGTTTCTGTGTTATAGTATTATATTTTTTCAAATTAGAATTTAATAATGGATTTTATTGCGATGTTTGGCAGCATTTATCACATATAGTAAAAAACATAAATATCCAGTGCTTAAAAATAGTATCAAATATAAAACTTTAACCTACTCAGCATAATATAAAATAAACTAACCAAAATTATTTTGTTATGCAAATAATTACATACTTTACAGAGTAATTTTCTTGTTTTCTTTTGCATGATTACTTTTATGGTTTGTAGCAGAGAAGATAGAGGCAGTAAATATGACAAAAGAATTCTTAATTATTCATATTGACTTTCAAGAAAGTTTCGCGTGCTAATGTTTGCGCAAGATTTAAAAAAATAAAAAATTTAGTTTTAAAATTTGCTTACTTGCTCCTGAACTCCTTGGCTTCAGCTTCTCTTACTAATACGCATCTGGCTAATAAATTAAAGGTAAATTAAACTTAAAATATTCTTAAGTCACCTTGAAAATATGAGTTTTGTCTCTAATAATCACAATAGTGAGACCTAAAGCGGCCAAGCTGGTAGGGTCCAGGAGCTTTACCAGTGGCAATCTGAATACTGCTAGTTCGATCCGGCTTCGAACACAAGCAAACGTGCTGGCTGCATAGTTGATTTTCCTTGTCCATATGTAACATGAATACGAGGCATTTTCCCTTAAAGGTCCTCTTCAAAGATACCCATCCTCTTAGGCACACAGTCCTCGTGCGCTTGGCAGTTATTCAAATAACCTAACATAACCTTTACGCTGGGATTGTGAAGGAGAGATAAATTTTTTAAATAAGTTATTAAATGTGTTAAATAATTTGTCTAAGTAAGTAATTCTCAAATTTTTTTTGCTCTGTGCACTCCTTTCACCATTGCTAAATGATCATTCCTCCCCCCTCCAAATCCCAAACTCGAAAAATACGTATACATTTGTTTAAATTTAGATTAGATGTTTTAATCTGCAACATGGGCGTTTTCGTGGTTTTCCCCATGTGTGACGTGTATACGAGCCAGTTTACCTTAGAAAATCCTCCACGAAGACATCACACCCTTTAGGAAGATAGCCCTCGAGTGCTTTGCCATAATCTAATAAGCCAAAAAGCTGCAACAGCAAGTTAAACAAAAAAAGTATAGAAAATGTTGATAAACACTGAAATTTGAATAAAAACAGTTTTTTTATGTTAATAAACTAAAAGTAAATACTTAATAGGTAAATAAAAGTCTGACTGCATTCCCCAATGGAAACTATGGAATTCTTCTAAAGGGGAATTTCTCCCTGGCTAAGAACCGCTGGCCTGAATAGCCAGATGAAGCAAATAAAACCCTTAAAGGATCCTATAAATAGTTTTTTTTTCGGTTTTAAATTTCACGACAGCAAATGTGGAACGTGATAAACATGCAAAAGATAACATATTATTTTATAACCATCTGAAAAGGGAATAAATCATGTCTTCATTGTACACGATATATGGGTTATTCTTACAACTTTACAGCGAACACATATTATATTTGCTTATTATTTTCCTTTCTACTGATTAACTTGTGGGGTTTGACTTATTTAATTCAATGTTCAATCTTTGAACCCCAAAAACACTAAAAAACGAATAATCGCTTAGGTGTGTGAACAAACACATCAGACTTAAGAAGGGTTAACTACCCTTTATTTTTCAGAATAATTACAATCAGTTCCTAACTCGGAACGTACACAAAGCCTCCACTTGGGCTTGAACTTAAATAATTATGAAATTAAACTAACTGAGCTTAACTAAAGCTAACTGAAAGATAGAGCCGAAGATGAATTAAATCGGCGAAGCCAAGCAAGGGCCTAAAGTATGGCCGAGCGTAGTGATATCTAAAAGAGACGTAGCCAAAAGGCAAACACCCGCTAGTCAGAACCTCCGACTCTTTCTCTCGAAGTCGGTGAAACATCGACTTAAATAGTACTGTTACTCATTTGCATTCACTGCGTTTCTGAAATTACATTCTGGTAGGAAATCGTAAGCTGAAACTAGAAAGATAGGGCAGGTGCATAAACTTAAAATAACTGTTAATAAAATTAGGATAAACCTTACATTCTATACTCAGCAGAAATTACTTAGTTAATCATTTTTAAACGTAACATTTAACAATATTTTGAATCATTCTAGAAATGACGAAGACTATTTCTAATTGTTTTAAAAATAAATTTTAATATTTTATTTTCAGCTCAAACTTCCGAAGCTTTTTCAGTTTATTTTTGTTATATGTGAAAAAAAGAGCTGAAAATCTGTCTTTTAACTTTTTCGTCTTATATTGCAATATTCTCTGCGCATTTTGATATTTAGTACTCAGCTGTTTAATATCGAAAACAATTCCATAGAAATTTGAGATTCTTTACTATTAACAGCGCTGTAAGAAAGTATTAAAAAAATTGCTTACTATTTTCAAATAACATTTTAGTAAAAATTGCTCAAAATATAATGAAAGAAGTAATATAAAATTCAGCTAATGAAGTAATAAGAATTTAGTTAAACGTATATATGACAGACTAGTTTGTTTGTTGAGTCATTTATGCCAAAACATGTGAGGGATATATGCCTAGTGGAAGGGAAACTTACTGAAAGGACATTCCAACGGAAACCGGATAGTATTCGCTTTACGCATGCACATGCGACCATTCTGTTAGCCGGTATTTGAACCTGAGTCAAATTACCATTTTTTAGCGCCCTGATCCATTCGGAAGGTATGATGGTAAATATAAGAAAATTGCGACCAGTTTTAAAGATAATATGATAAAAAAAATCTAGTGTGAACAAAACATGAATTCCTGGTACAGGCTGTTAAATTATACACGCTTTTTTTGTTGCACTTCATTTAAACTTATTTCATCAAACTTATTCTAATTAATTAACCGATATCTGCCTCCCAGACGGTATAGTGGTTAGGGGAACGTCACAGCGATACTAAAGGGCCCGGATTCGAATCCAAGAGAAGGCATGGATGTAAAATTGTCTGTCCCTTCATAGGAGGTAACGGTGGCCGCCTATTAGGCGCCTCCCCAATAAAATGGCCACAACTTCTGGCCTTAGGAGTGGCACAATGCGGTTATAGGCAAGTGCCCGCCAGTAAAAATACAGGAGCACGTCATTTAACATTGAGTAAATGGATATCTCTTTAATTTGTATTTAAATTGAATAAATGTAATTGACTATTATGTTAGCTGTAACCGTAATTCCATTCCTTTTGTTTTCCAGAAATCTCGAGAAGCAGAAATTACAAGAAATTTCTCGGGACTGGTTGAAAACTATAAAAGGCCGAAGAGAGAGTTGTTTAGTTAATTGCTTAGTTATTGTTGTTGCGATTTGTTTAGTTCCGCGTGAACAGATATATCTCAATTAGCTTTCTCGTTAGACAACACTTGCATTGTGTTGTATTTTAACGTTTTTAGTAGTTTGGAGAATAACTACTAATTACACTGGTGTGCAAAAATTAAGGACGAAGTCGAAAAATTAGCATATCAGCTGAACGAAGAGGCAGAGCGGACAGAAAGACCAATCAGGAGATTAAGTAAGGTGATGTACGGTAGCACATGCGCAGATATGCATGTAAATGTAATGGGGGAGTGTCTGAGTAGTATAAAGCATGTTGTCGGTGTAAGATCAGTATTTCTGGCAAAGAGATTGCACGCCGTATAGCAGTTAAAATCACACCGAGTTTCTGTCTCAGCCAGAAATGGCGAATAATCAATTTGTTAGACGACATCTGGATGCTTTTACCCGAGGTCGAATCACTAGGGAAGTTGGAGGAAGGCCGCAGTGTGACAAGTGTGGCTGCAGAGTTCGGAATTGCTCACAGCAACGTTTCACGACTTTGAAGACAATTTCAAACTACAGGAACAGCTATCCAGGGGTTTAGTAGCGGTCGTCCACGAGGAACCACACCCGCAGATGACCGGTATATTGCCTTACAGGCCAGAAGAAACAAGCGGCAGACAGCGGGAGAAATCGCTAGACACACGACACAGGCGACTTGACGACCGATATCGCGTTTTACCGTGGCCAGAAGACTGCACGGTGGTGGTCTGTTTGCACGACGCCCTGTACGGTGTGTACCTCTAACGCCTGCCCATCGGAGAAGGCGTTCTCTGTGGTGCCGGGAACACCGGAATTGGAGAGACAATGAATGGGGACGAGTACTCTTTACAGATGAGAGCAGATTTAGTGTGAGTTGCGATTCTAGACACATACACATCTGGACAGAGCGGGGAACACGCAATAACCCCTTCAACATCATCAAAAGGGACTGTTTTGGAGGTCGCGGAGTTCTCGTTCGAGCAGACATAATGCTTGGTAGCCGGACCGACCTTCATATCTCCCAAGGAGGTTCGTCACCTGGGACTGCTATTGTAACGAGGTTCTTCTTCCTTACATGCGTCTTTTCACAAGGGCTATGGGTCCTCAGTTCCTCTTCATGGACGACAACGCTCCACCTCATCGCACAGTTACTGTCGAAGAGCTGTTGGAGAGTGAAGATATTGAACACATGGATTGGTCGGCAAGGTCTCTGGATCTAAATCCCGTCAAGCATGTACGGAACTTACTAGGGAGACCCGTGGCAGCACGTAACTTATCGCCAGTAACGATTCCGAAACTGCGATTGGTGCTACAAGAGGAACGAGCAGCAGTGTCTCAACAGCTCATTAACAACAACATATCCAGCATGCACAAATGATGTGAAACCTGCCTAGCAGTCAGGGGAGATCATATCCCCTATTAAAGACCGGATGTTTCTTGCTGGACACCCATCACAGGGATGTTTCGGCCTTCAGTCGCATTGCGCTCCATGCTACTTTTTCAATAAAGCTTCTTTTTATCCCTCTGATTTCTCTTTTAGTAAGTGTTGCTTACATTACTCATGTCCTTACGTATTGGGGATCTTACGGTATTAGATGTGTTGATTTGGAAAGCTTTTGTACAAAGTTATATTGAAAAAACCGTCTCGTCCTTAATTTTTGCACACCAGTGTATACTGCGTGATATTGTGAACACTTGTGCGAATATCTTTGAGGAAAATTCAAGCGTTCTGATATATTTCTTTTGATGAGAATAATTTTATTAACTAATTACTATTAATTAATTATTTTATTAACCTATTATCGGATTTTTGCGTTCAGTCTATTACGAACCCGTACGCACTCAAAAATATATACATGCGTACGTATATAGGTACGGACGCAACGAAAAGAATCCGTTTTGAATCAATTTTAAATCCCTTTTCAGATCAGTTTTGGAAAAAAATTATCCTTTATTCTGTTCGTACGTACATACCTCATGCAAGGAAAATCGTCCAAATGGATTCAGGAATAGTCAAAATGGATATTTCTGTTAAAGTAAGATACCCGAAATCTTTCGCGCACGTGCAAGGAAGTAAAGCGGCAAATTGTTTTCCGTTATTCGAGAAATATATTGTAGTTTTCATTAGACTCGTTTTCAAGTCTAGCAGATATTCATGCTATTGTAACCAGACTGCGGTTTTATTTCATTTGTTAAAAAATCTACTAAGCATTTTGAGTCATTAAATTTGTAGTATTTGAGATCAATTTTATTTGAATTTATGTAGCTGAATTGCAGCTTCTGTAACAACAAGATGCACGGCTTAGGCACAATGTCCGGCACAAGAATTTTTGAAAGTTTTGATAATAAGAGGTCACTTTTCATTTTATATATTATTCATTTTAAAGGTTTAGTTTCAAAGTAACATACGATTATATGTGCATAGATATTTGTAATATTAATACGTTTAAATATTTTATTACTATTGTATACTAGTTAAAATGTACTTCTGTAAATTGAATCTATTTGATACATAATCCTGTTTTAGAGGAAAGGTACAATAACCTTTTAGATCAGATGATGGCATTTTCGAAATTCAGTTTCGGGACACTGAAGGAGCGGCAAAATTTAGAGTGAATTAATTTTTTATAAGCTTTTATTTAGTTCACTCATCGTGTTCGTCACTGCGGTACACATTGTTTATGGATGACAATACAATGTATTAAGCAATAGTTTCAAAATTTGCTTTAGAGTTTTTTGAATTTAATGTTGAAATCATTTTCGCACAGATCCTCTTTTAACGTACAAACTAAATATCTCAGAATTTTACTCCTTCCACCACCGGAAAGAGCGGAAAAAAGTCTTTACGTGAAATTTGTATGAAACTTTTAACATAATTTCTGATTTTTTGGCGAATTTTCGAATACTGATTGATTTTTAGTCTATTTGACGTCTATGATTTTTAAATTTCAATGTCTAAAAATGTATGGGTTATAAAAATTTGAAACGTTTAAATAATCAAGTTTAACATAAAGTCTTCATCCATCAATTAAAGCATATTAATTGGGCAACATTTTATACTTTTTTTAAAAACAAACATGACGCGCACGTAAAAGCAGAAGGGAAAACTGAGTTGAGGTTTTTCTTTCGCATCACGTGATTCGCTTGTAGTTTGGAAGTTAGATACGTCACACTGCTTTTCTTGCGTAGCGTATATTTTTAACAGGTTTTAAGAAATTTAATTTACTATGGAAGACATCTGCCATTTTATAAATGTAATATCTCCTCTTTCTTTGTTGGTAGAGAAAAAATATTAATTAGGCAACTTTCTAAATTTTTTGTAATGACAATACAATTTGGTGACAGGTTTTTAAAATTCAATTTAGATTTCTTTTAGTAATTTAATGGTGAAACAATTTTACTCACGTTTAATATTCTTGTTTAATAGAACAAACTAAAAATATGATAATTTTACTGTTTATCCATCGGACAGTTCAGGGGGAAAAAAACCTTTTAAATGAAGTTTATATGAGATTTTCGGGTTACTTATGATTTTTTATCATTTGACGTAACCAAATTGTTGGAAGTAAAAGAGTGATTATTCCTAGTTGACAAATTATTTTTCAGTTGAATGATTTGACGGATAACTTTGATCATTGTGAAAAAAAGTTGAAAATGGAAAAAAAAAAGTTTTCCTAAAATAAGCTTTTATTTAAAACCCATAAAAAATTAATGAACTAAAAGTAGAAAAATAATTTATATTGTAGTTTAGTGGGAACAAGAGATGCGTGGGCGTCTATATAACGAAATCTAATAATTTAAACGTATTGTCAAATGAACAAGCGATTAATTTTATAAATTTATCAAAGGCACCCCACATATTGTTATTCGTGATATAAAATTGCAGATGTATTTTGTAAACTGAATTGTTTAATCTCTTGTTCCCATTTAACTATATGATAAACTACTTTTTTGCGTTTAGTTCATAAATTGTTATATATGTTTTAATTAAAAGCTTATTTTATAATATTTTTTAAAACAGAGGCTGAAATTCGTACTTAAATCGGCTAACGATGCGAAATCTGTATTTGAGTTTAAATTTACTTAATGACCCACCATTTAATGTAGTGGTGTACGGACTAGTTTTTTGATTATTATCTAGAAATTTATTGGTTTTCTTCTTCTGTTTTGATGAAATTTAAACTCCCATGAATGATTTGCGTGTTCCTTTTTTTTTAACTGCCGCAGCCCAAGGAATCAGACTACAACACAAACTGGAGACTCCAGACGTGTAGGATCGATAACACCCATTCACTCTTTTCTTCTTTTTCTCGCTATCAGCGGTCTGTCCTCTGTCTATCCGGACTGCGCTTTCAACTTTTCCGGCCGAGACCGCTTTTCCGCCAAGCTTCGCGCCAAATGACGAAAAAAGAAAGAAGTTATGTTCTTTAAGTATCACAGGAACTTCTGTTAAGAACTAACAGACGACCTTTTATTCCAGTCGTGCTGTCTGCGTCTAGGAACCTAACACCGGTAACTACGGTGTCTGCTACCGATCTTCGGTATGAGCCACTTTCGCAGACAGCCTTATTTTCCATCTGGGAAACATTAGTTTACTTTTGAAGCTTCCACAGAAACAATGTTACTTATTTAAAAGCCTGAAACGGATTTTCTCGTCTGCGGATGTTCTAAATATTAATGCCGGCTTCGTGTTTTTGACATAGGTTTTTCTTTTCAGTCACTATCCAAGGAAAGAGATTTTCGCTAGGAATATTAACATATTCATGAAATCCCGTACGTTTTCGAGCTTTCGTTGAATTTTTAAAATAATAATATTTTAACATCTTGTGCCGCTGGTTGAAAATATGAACTCAATGAGCCGGATATATATGTATTAGGTATTGACGTATATACATATTTTTAAAGAAGTTTGCGGACTGCAAGTGTATGCAGCGAAATTTAACCAACCCTTATACGCACATATATACAGACACAAGGTTCAATTATTCGTTTACGTATTATTTATACAAAATGGTTCACTGTAATTCTTGCCATCGTTGGAAGTTTGATATTGTGACTTTCCCGAAAGTCTCTGAAGTTAGTTATTTATCAAACTATATTAGAATTAATGCAAGAATTCTAACAGCCACCCTAGTCACTAGCGGTGTTGTCTGCAGCATTGTTGGGTCCAAATTCGAATCGTGGACGAGGCTTAGATGTTTGTAAGTGCGTAAGATCTGTATGGCATGGAGAGAGTTAAAATATTGGGTAACCAAAAGTCATCTCGAGAGGTTTTAATGGAAGGGGAAGAGGAGTGGGATTCGTTTCCTGGGGTTTATCCATCAAAATTGAGACAGGTTTTCCCTGTTCTCGTCCTCTGTCACTCATTTTGGGCAACGATGTCGGTGATGAGATGACTAAATGATAGATGGGTATTGATCATTCTTCACGAATGCAATAACTTGCAAGTTTTCACCCATTTGAAACGAAAACAACAACAATAACGGCAAAGTATTCGTAACATTCAAAATGGTTCGTTTTTTTTGCTACAACAAGTTGGGTTTAAAAATACCGGGGTGCATTTTTTCATATCGCAATAAACCTTTTTATTCATACAAATGTTGAATTGCTAGTAACCAATTATAGATTCATTTTAAAGAAATTTGTTACATTTACGATAAATCTAGAACTGGGAATTCGTCAGCTTCTGCTTCTCGATTTAATAACTTTCACTAAGCTGAAGTTGTATTTTGGATGATATACTTTAGTACTGAGATAGTTATTGAATGTTGCTTTCGTTGCATTAGTTGTTGAATATTGCCTGCCATTTGCTGTCGCGCGTTGTCCACAAGCAAGCCGTGAAGATAATGGAAGACAGTTCACACTAAAATTGTAGAGATGTAGCACTGGCTGTTGAGTGTGGCAGCAATGCGTATTGGGCGGATGTGTGAGTAAAACCCATCAGCACCATAAATCATAATTCCAAGTAACCAATTAGTATGAGATGCATAATGCAAAATTATGATGTTTTTCATCACGATGACGAAAGACTCGGATGCGACCATCGTGGTATTGTAAACAGAATCGAGATTTGTCTGAAGAAACAGTGTTGGGCCATTCATTTGTAGTTTTCCCATGTTCAACGCGTCGCTGCAGCCTCATACGTCTACGATATAAATTCAAAAATAATCGCAGAAATGGATATCTAGAAGAATGATAAAAATTCCATACTTGAGTAGACAACATCGAATGATATGTGCTGACGCAAGCTGTAGTGCAACGGACCTTTAATTCTTGCCCGAATGTGGCTGTGGAATCCGTCATTGCCCTGAATACGACATGCCCGTCTGGTGGCACGACGAGGCTGGTGTGTTCGTTCCCGTCTTTTTTCCGTTTTCTTCCACTCAGCAATTCCATATTCGCATCATTGTGGTTTGATTTCGTCCGATACGAGCAGCAGTTTCTCAGAATAATTTTACGCATTTTTGTAAGCCCCAAATCCTTTATCAAACTCAGAAACTTACCCGAAAGAATGCTGATTTTTTCGACGTGACTCGCTAAAGTTTCCCATACAGATGAAAAACGGAAATGTGCGAAGTGTCATTACTAAAAACAGTCTATATTCCCCTGTCTGTACTTCTAAATGACCTTAATGGCATACATATACTGCAATGCTGATCACCTGCTTTTGTTATCGAGATTTAGGTGTGGAACAAATTTCACTTGAACAAATTTTGGATGTCCAGTGGTGTATTTCATTGGTTAAGTAATATTCACTTCCTTCAAACTTTTATTTTCCTTTATTATATTTTCTTCTTTTCTTTAATGAAAATTTAAATGAATTGCTAAAAAGTGTCATTGTTTAAAATCAGCGAAACTGTGTCGCTTTTGAAAATTCTGGAGTTAATTAATGAATAATGCCAGCGTGAGGGTATCAGCTAGTGTACTAGCTGATACCCTCACGCTGGCATCAGCATAAGAGAAATTAGTTATCGTTTTTGAAAATTCTGGAGTTAATTAATGAATCTAGGTTAGAGAAGTGGAAATTACTCCCTGACAATATATCAGTGGAGCCCGGTACAATATGGAAAATTGCTAAATGATTTAGGTTGGAAAGGGCAAATTAGATTGGCACATTAATAGAAATTATTTCGCAGAAGTGTTTGAAGAGTTGTTCACTCCAAACCTTTATTATTTAGATCGTTATAGACATGTAATTGACTCTAACGCACAAATTACGAAGAGCATATATAACTCTACCCTCACGCTGGCATCAGCTAGTGTAATAAGAGAAATTAGTCATCGCTTGGACATTTAAAAGAGAAAGGATATGATTGTATTGCAAACAAAGCGATGAAAGATTTACCTGGAAAATGTATAGCTCTCCTAATAGACATTGGATCAACTTAAGTCACTCACGTATTACTAAGCAGCGTATGCCTGTGGAAAATTCCTACAAAGAGTTACGGACCCAATTCATCGTAATTTTGTATATTAGTTAACTCAATGCTGGTTTTGTACGCATAGTGTTTATAATATCACTGTTTCATTATTATGTGCATTTTTACCTTCAATTACAGTTACATTAATGCATGCATTAAAAATGCTCCTTTCCACAAGTGTGAAAAACTCAGATATCGTGACATTTCTCATATTGGACAAAAACTCTAGAAATCCTGTAAGTTACAAACTTAGTCTTCTTTCATGTATTGAAAACTATTTGAAGGATCGTGCAAATGAGATTAAGAGACTCAAGATTAGTAACAACTTAATTAAGGACAATCAATATGCCTTTCGAAAAGGTCACAGCACCACAACGTAAATTTTTAACGTACTAGAAATACTACTTTTCAACTGTCACTGAAGCTTTTACTTAAAAAGACTGCAGTAATGGGCCTACGTTTTAGACCTTAAGAAAGAGTCTAATAGAGTATGGGAGCATGAACATATTTATAAACTGGAGCACATGAAATTCACAATATTATTTATCTACTGAAATCGTATCTCAGCTGCAGTATATTTAAAGAGATATGAGGAAAAAACTACCCTGAAATTTGAAAAATTTAATTTCAAATTTATAACTTTCATTGAATAATAATGCCGGAGTTTTGCAATTTATTTTGTCTAAAATTAAGATTTAATGCCTTTATTTCTTGTATATGCCAAAGAACGTCACAACAAGCACTTTCTGGAAGCATTTTGCAGCAAGCAAGATAGTGGATAACTTTACTGTTTTTTGGATAGTAAACTAACTTTCATCTCAAAAAAATAATAAGTAAATATAGCAAAAAGCAATAACGGTTTCCCTTTTCTAAAAATTTTGTCAAAATTTTTTTACACTTGGAAATTCCTTCTATGAACAAAAACTAAGAAATATCAGAATCAATGGTATATGTTTGATTTCACTGAAAAGAAGATTTAAGATTGAGAGAAACTGAGTAAAAAGAACTAATTTTAGTAACAGAACTGAGTAAAAAGAAGTAATTTTAATGGTCTAATATTTTTTAATGAATTAATTGTTATTGTTTTAATTTATACTGCTATCACGAGCCATTTACTATAATAAAAACTTATCCCACAAAAGAAGGAATAAGAATTATTAGTAAGGATTTAGCTATTAATTGAATTTCATGTAGACTGAACCTTACGCTTTGTTTGTTTAATACACAAGTTATTCAGAAAACATAGCTGCAAAAGATTGAAGTAAATGTAAGGTTTTATTTTGTCTTATAAGGGAAATGGTGAATGTCTTAAACTTGGAATTTATTTTTTTCATTTCGGAAAAGAATTAAGCGCCCGAGTACATATTGTTAACCAAGATGACGCTGAACATACAGCAGAAGGTTACAATTGCAGAGTAAATGGCATACAGGAGTGATCGTAGGACTGTAGAGGTGTGATTTTTAGATCAGCATTATTGCCGTCGACTGTGGGAAAACAGGGAAACTGCTGCTTACAACGGCAAAAGTCTTCAAAGGACTCACAATTGCACCCACGCAGCAATTAAGCACATAGAAGCATTCGAAATGGTGAGCAGGTTGAGGCCAATAAAGAGATTCCGACTTATTGTTGAGTATGGTCTTCATTTTGAAGATATGACTTTGCAGTGACCATTATCTTAATTCAACCAGCCAGAATACTTTCTTCCCACAGTGCTACCAAGCTTGTAGCCAAAGGCTTCTGAGTAATGATGTAGGTCTGTTTGATTTGCGAATTTTCAGTTCAACGTTTGTTATGTGTTATATTTAACATTACTTCTGAACTAGAGAAGAGATACATGTTCAGTGCTATGATACAGTGTGATTTATAAGTTAATTTTAACCAAATGTCCTATAAAATTAAAGGAAAATACCACATATTTTAATACCATACAATGCTTAGACCATACAATCCTTGACAATGCTTAGACCGTATTGCTACCATATAATGCTTAGACGTAAGACCACAAAAGAGCTACCACAGGCCGAGGGGATAAGACCAATAAATATTGGTAAATCAGTCTGCGTTGAAATCCCTGTGAAGTGGCTGGCTTTATGGGCTTTTTCATATAGCTTTCCCTGTAAAATGAGTAGGAGACAGTTTGTCACGGGAGGCCCTTCAGAAAGGCATCGTTCTAGGCATATAGTGATAGTGTGCTTTGCTATAATTAAGTAATCTAATATCATAAATATTATAGCACATTAGGATTTTATGGATAATAAAAACTAATGTGATTTTCTCTTTTAAACTATATAAGAAAAGCGACATATTTAATAGTATTAGCAGATTAAATAAAACATCTGAAGTTATTTGAGGGCTAATGGGGCACAGTCTGGAAATGACTGACCTATAGGCTCCTAAATGAACGGTGTCATCAAACGTGACAACGTAAGGGCGTGAGGATTAATAATAACACATACAATGTACAGACGTGTTCAATATTTTCACTTAAACTAACAAAAAAAGCGAGATACACACGCCCTAGCTATCTTGGTACACAAAAAAATAATAAGTCATGATGTGAGTTCTTCGTATCCGCAACATATCAATTAAAGAGTGAATCTTCATTCTAAATTATCTCCAATGAAATTCAAATACTATTCATGAACAGCAAACCCACCAGCTCATATTTTCTATTTCGATTTAAGTGACAAAACGTAAATTCAGAAAGTCAAAACCAAGACATCTGATGTACTAATGCAATTCGTGCGAATAATCCAGAGTATTACTATTTTTCAAAATCGGATTAAGAGGAAAAGCAAGAAAGAGAAAGTATCTTCTCTTCAGCTATAAATCTTCATCTTTTTGTTTGCTACATTTAATTTCTTTTTTTTTCTTTTGAAAAATTCTCTTACTTAATGCCGAAATGGTATGTTTTGGAATTCATATTCCTTTTACAGTTCTTGTTGTTTCTTCTTTGATCTATATTTATTTTTTTCCTTTTTATAAACCATAGCAGTTACGTTCGCAAATCCACTTGAAATTTGTGAAAAAGAAGTATCTTGAATCCTTGTTACTTTGTAAGTTGAAACAGGAGATATCAAAATATCACATTACCAGATTAAAATATCTTACAGTAATTCATTGAGCAGGATCATCGAAAAAAGGCTCAAGGACTGGAATAAGTATACACGCATGTCCAGAATTATCTTTATAGGTATGAAATCACGGATTTCTAAGAAACCGTGAATTATAATTTTATAAATTCGGGCATAATAATACATAATATAAAGAGAAAACAATTAAAAGCACTCTACATGATATAAAACTACAGCATAAAACAATAAAAATGGTAACAATGTGTTACAAGGAGAGTTCAGTAAAAAATAATTAAAAAAATTAAGATGATTTTAATATGGAATGTAATTTCTCGTGTACACACATATCACAACGTGTTCTCATGCTGGCAATAACGCTGTTAGCCACAGTTTGGGCAATTAACTTCCTCTTCTCCAACAATCCAATCTTCAGGGCATTTACATCTCTAAGAGGAGGATGTCTTCGTACAACTACTTTCCCAAGGTAGTCTCTAAAGTTCTTTATCAGGTTAAGATTAGGAAGTTTTGCTGGCGACGGTATTTTCTTCACATGTCTTCCCTTTTAAGAAACTTGTCAACGAGGTTTGCTAGATGTGAATGAGCATTTCCGTCCATAAATGAAAAGTCAGAATAATATGCCCTCTGAAAAGTCTTACATAAGGTTCTAAGACTCCATCCCGATATCTCTGGCTGATCAAATATCCACTGTTGAAAATGTGTATGGGAGTACGTCCATCGGTCAATATTGCTCCCCGTACCATTCGTACCGTAAAAAAATACCAATATTATCGAAACTGTCCAGTTCCATAATATTCGACGAAAGATATAGCGCCACACGTTTTAAAATCAGATATTAAACTAAACGTTTAGTCATCAGTAAAGAGGACGTGGGACCACTGGCGTTCACTCCAGTTCTGGTTAGCTTCGCACCAATTAAAGCGATCTTTCTTTTGTTGTGAAAACAGTGAAACACATACCCTTGGCTATCTGGCACAAAGGTCTTTTTCATAATGGCATAATGGTCCTTCTGTATACAATTTGCTACAAAACAACAAGTACCAGTAGCAGCTGCAAGCTTTGAACTTAACTACCGAGCAATAGGCGTCCTGTTACGTCAGGTAGTTATTGCCAATATTGATCTTGAGAAGCAGTTATTATTCATTCTCGACCTTGTCCAGGCATCCTTGTAAGAATTCCAGAACTCTAAAGTTGTTTCTGTAGTGTGGAGATTGTATGTTTTGAAATATTTACACATCTCACTGCTTCCATGGTTGTCTGTCTTGCTTCTAAACGGCCGATGATTCGCCACCTCACATATTCTGACAAATGATACTTCGGAACCATAACAAACCGTTTTGAGTCCTTACAGACTAAAACCAAACGCTGTGTTGCAGAAATTCACTCAGATATCCAACTTGCGTAAAGCGTCAGATAACGTAACGCCTGGATTTGCATATCAGAAACCGTTTGATTACTTTTCATTGGATAATGCATTCTAATTAGCCTGTTTATCTCCTATTTCCTGCAAAAACGGATTAAATTGTTCCGATATTTCATAGAATATCGTTAATTTTGAATATGTAAAGATAAATTTCACCATGTGTGTATCTCTGAACGTATTGAAACATTTAAAATTTGAGCTAAGGAAAAACAAAGTATATTTGTGTGAGTGTGGTTCATTAGAGAAAATAACTTCCCAATTATTTAATCAGGTTTCATTGATTTATTGATTTAACACAAAGTTATTACATTTTTGGATACATTTATGTGCAAAGACAGTATAGTTAGCACAAAGGGAACAGGGGTTGGGGAGAAAGACGTATAAGTGACACGAAGTTTTTTCTTTCATAAATAATGAACATTTTTGTAAAAACGTATCTAAGTATTTTATGGAAACTAATTGTTTATCCATCAACAAAATTATTTCCAACTTGATTTTTATGTTTTTAAGACAGAGAAAAATAAATACGTAGTTAAATAAACGTAAAATACGTTTATTTAACTGATTACACAATCCGCAGCAGAGCACTTTATCCTAAATTCATTGTACTGGATTATTTGATTATCGCAAAGCTCACTAGGGCTCTCTGTCTATGAGGAGGGATATTCTTGTGAAGGATTCTTTAAGCGAAACTGGTTCGCATTCACTTTACACATGAGGAAAAAACGAAGACGCATGCAGCCTGCCGGTTCACCAGGATGTAAGCCCTAATCGAACTACCACTGCTCAGCGAATTTACTTCTCAGCCGCTGGTGGGTCACCCTAAACTGAATCCCTACGCTTATTCTATTATTATTCTCCGAGCGTGTGTAATTCAATTAAATTAACTAACTCAGTCATTTTGAGGCTTTCCCAAATTCTGTCAGCGCTTGTTTGATTACACTAATATTAATTTTGTAACGGAGGACATCGAATATACTGTAGAACATCGATTTTGAACAGAATAACAAGTTAAAGCAGTTACACAGTAATTGAGATATATGGTTATGAATTTGATCGCACCGTGTAATGATTGGTAATAACTGTACAATGGGCTAAGTTAAGTCTGATAGTGTCAAAGTCAGTTTTTCAAGCTGAAAAACAACGCAATACGAACTAGGCACCTTAGTTGATCAGTGTCCCTGGACTGTTACGAGGGTAAGTTGAAAAATAAGTTTCCCCTGTCGACTGTGGTCAGAGTTGTGTATGCAAGTCAAAAAATAGAATGAGGCATCAAAGATATGACATACCTTTATTTTTCCACATAGGTACCAAGTACATTGAGACATTTGTCATATCGCTTGATAAGCTTCAAAAACCCCTCCAAGAAAAAATCAGGGCTTTGCATATGGAAGAAGCCTTGAACGGCTTGTTTCACTGCAGTATTGCTTCCAAAGCGCCTTCCCCCCGAGATTTTTCTTCAAAGCCGGAAACAGATGGAAGTCGTTTGGTGCGAGATCAGGACTGTATGGCAGATGGTGTAAGCGCTCCCAACCAAGAGTTGCAATATGGTTTTGCGTTGCCGTCGCCGAATGTGGTCTGGCATTGTCCTCCAACAGCAGAACCCCAGATGTGAGAAGGCCAGGCCGCTTTTTCCGAATCGCCTCTATCAATTTCGACAGGGTGTCACAGTAGCGCGTAGCATTGATGGTTCCAACCTCCAAAAAGTCCAGCAACAATACTCCTTGGGCGTCCCAGAAAACTGTGAGGAGCACTTTACCTGCAGAGGGAGTTGTCTTGAACTTCTTTCGGACAGGTGATGACGGATGTTTCCACTCCATAGATGCGGCCTTCGATTCTGGCGGGAAATGGTGGACCCACGTTTCTTCCCCCGTCACAATCCGAAACAGAAAGTCATTGCCATCTTCATGGTAACGCACGAGATGTTCCAGGCTGACCCCCATGCGTTGTTCCTTGTGTGTCCAGGTCAATTGTCGGGGCACCCATCGTGCTGACACTTTTCTGTATCGAAGAATGTCGTGGATGATGTTTTGAGCTCGCTCATGTGAGATTCTAAGTTCTTCCGCTACTTCATCGATGGTGATACACCGGTTCGCTCTAATCATGTCATCCACCTTCCTGACATTTGCATCTATAGTGGCCGTGCGCGTCCGTCCAGCTCTCGGTATGTCCTCCACTTGCTGACGTCCATCACTGAATGTGCGACACCATCTCCGCACCATTTGCTTCGACATCACACCTGGTCCATAGACTTCCACAAGGCGATTATGAATTTCTGTTCCTGATACTCCACGTGCCCATTCATAGCGGATAACCGCTCTCTCTTCCTCCTTTGACCACGAATTCAAAACGCACCTTCTCTCCATACCTACCGGGGCTCAAATGAGAGGCTGGTCTCCGCTTTGCGCATCCACTGCAACAGCGCCATCTGCTTGATTTGCAGCGACCTCTACCCAATGGTGTATCGGTGACTTGCGCGTTTTCCTGCTGTGTCGCCTTTCGCCCATAGCCGTTCAACGCTTCTTCCATATGCAAAGCCCTGAATTTTTCTTGGAGGACTTTTTGAAGCTTATCAAGCGATATGACAAATGTCTCAACGTACTCGTACGAGAATAATAAAATAAAGGTATGTCATATCTTTAATGTCTCATTCTATTTTTTGACTTTCATACACAACTCTGACCACAGTCGACAGGGGAAACTTATTTTTCAACTTACCCTCGTAGTAAACGCTTTCTCAATACTTACCGGTGGAGCTGCACTGGTGCTACTGCAGGTTCTTTTGGGAAGTTTCCTTACTGAACGCTTTCCTCTGAAAGCAGTAGTTTTCTCCACGCCTCCACAGTTGACTGCAACAATGCTGCATTGCAATTATGTGTCTCCAGTCTCGCGGTCAGGCGATCATCCTGGTATACCTAATGACATAAGCATGGGCAAGTGACTCATACTTGAAAAGAAGTTTCAAGTTTAATACAACATTCATCATTTTCAGCTACAGTATCCAGAATCACATTACATGTACTTCTTAGGTATTTTATTGTCTCCGTTCTTCGCAATAGCACGAGATAAATCAGTTTGTGTGAATATATTCTAGGTACCTACGTTTGAGGGATAAATTTACATTAAACTGTGGTAAAAGAATTAGGAAGTGAACCATAATCAAACCTGCGGGTTCTTTGTTCTTCTGATTATGGCAAAGTATGCGAGGACCACATGCTTACAAGGAGAAAAACACAAAAATGCCTATGTAGCCAGCCCTCTAGTCAGAATTTGAATCCTGGTCGAACTGCCTGTTTATCCACTCGGCCGCTGGTGGGAGTAAATTTAAGGAAAAATATCTGAACTAAAATCTAATTACAAGGGATATTGCTTCATTCCGAAGATAATTGCTGGTTAGTGAAAAGAAGTGTTATTAAAAGGGGTATAAAATGAACTAGTAAAGAAAACTGTGAAATATATTTTGAGGGATTGTTTAATATTTAGTGAATTCAAATTCTGTGGCTGATGATAAGAGCAATGAAAAACGGTATCTGTCATAAAAGCTCTAGTCACCAATAAAAATACATGAAAAATAAGATTTTATTAAATTTCATTTACAGTCTAAAGATTTTTCAAAAATGTCTTATATTAATATTTAATATGTTTTTATTATTTATTCACAATCAACTAATTGAAATTTATATCCTGTCTAATTTTCTTCCTTTTAAATTCAATCTTTCAATCAAGCCCAGGAAAACAGAAAAAAATATTCATCCGACTCATCTGAATTTTTCTCTTTAATTTAATCACATACCTTCTAATATATATTTCCACAATTTTCACGTCCATAAATTTTCTGTAAATTTGAAAGAATATCAAAATGATAGATGCTAATGAAATTAGTAATTCCTGGAAATTCTTTGAAGGTATTTTAATACAGTAAAACTTCTTTCTACTAATGACAGAAATTAGATAATGTTTTCTCTGCATACCAGACGTCTCATAGCATAATATTTATATATGATCTAATAATGAATTTAAAAAAAATACAGACGTGTCATATCGCTAGTCTAGACATACATCAGCCAGTTTAGAAACGTACTGAAATCCTTTTTACTTCGCCTTTCCTGCATGTTTATGCACATCCTATTTTCTTTTTTATAGGAGATTCCAACGGTTAGGAAATAAAGAACGCAATATAGAGAAACTTATTTATTTGATGCATATAAAATAAGTCATAAAATTAAGAACAGATGCCGCTGTTTCTGAATGCTTAGAATATGAAACGGATGCGTTGCTTAAGTATTGCAGTTTTGAATTAAAGTGTGTTTCTCATTTGGGTACATTCTTATGATCAAATGAGCATCGCATTTATTTGTTACTTAAAATCTGCGCAAATAATTCATAGTAATGGTATACAAGAAGCGTGAGCGAAGATTATATCAGAGGAATATAATAAACTGCTTTAAAGCTGGGTCGGAATAGAGCAAAGTCTTACTGTCAACTACAAGGTGCTCAAGGCCCATGCGAATGACAAACGCAATCATGCCCTCTTCCCCACGATCAAATTCGTGGAGGCATTCTGCTGTTACTGTTAGACAAATGGGATAAGCGACAATAACTACAGCAATTTATGATTTTGTCTTTGAATTTAAACGGAAAGCCCATACATGGGAAACAGGAATTGACTGTAAATTCTTTGCGAGGTAAATTTACATTTTTAGGATTTAAATTTAGAAAACTTTGCTGATATTACGCGAGAACTAAAATAATAAAAGTAAGTGATATGAAACATTTTATAACGTTAGAGGGGCCTTTCTAACCAACTAAATACATTACCGTCTATACAACATGCATTACAAGGGGTAAAATTGTAGGCTTACGTACGGCTGGTTGGCTTACCGTCTTGTCGTTGCTGAAAGAGTACGTAGATGCATCCACTGTGCATGTAATTTTGTCTAGATGGTTCGATGAAGGAAAGGTAAATAATCCCGAAAGGCTAGTTTCATTTGAACCTACTACAGAACGCACAGATCGGCACATATGAAGAGAACGGTAACGGCCTCACAGTCGGCTACTATGGACATCTTACGGAACGTGCAGGGAGCTTTGGATGCTTCAGTATCTAGGAGAATAGTTTCTTGACGTTTGACGACTGCCATTAACGCCAAATGATGGGTGCGAAAGACTGAGATAGTGTCATCAACGAACCACTTGGACATCTGAAGAGCACAATATAATACTGAGCGACGAGTCTTGGTTTTGTTTGTCTGATGGTAATTACCGATTAAGAGTCTGGAGGCATCAGGGAGATAGAGCCAATCCAACTACTATTGCTAAACGTCACACTGCTTACCAGCATGGTATAATGGTTTGGGTTGCTATCAGTCATGGTAGCAGGTCACTCCTGTTACGCTTCAGAGGCACACCGACAGCACGAAGATACGTTGCTGAGATGCTGCAGCCGGTTGCGCGGTTTGCGAAATAGTATTTTAGGCGATACCGCACATAGCACTCATTAGCCAATAAGCTTTGCGGCATGTCCCATTGCTTCCTTGGTCTGCGATATGCTCTGATCTTTCGCCAATCGAACATATCTGGGACGTGATTTACCTTTGTTTGTTAGCTCTGCCCCAGCCGTTATCGGAAGGGGAACTAGGGTTCACAGCATACGAGCTTCCATCCACGAGGACACTATCTGCACACTAATTTATTTTGTATCCCGTAGGATTGCAGTTTGCATCGCCAGAAATAACATCACTTATTTGCATATGCATGCTTTGTCTGTGTATGAATTGGCATTGCATTCTACCTAGTCTTTCAAGGTGTTGCATTTTCTATGTCGGGCAGTATACCTGTACCAAACTCTCGTCCTCAAACGGTATCTTAATGTCCGGCATTATTCTTAATCAAACAGCGGCTTTAATGCAAAGCAAGACTAGTATACAAAGCAACTGCCAAACGTCTCTACCACAATTCATGAGATTATAATACTTCCTCTCAATTTCATTTATGTCGCTTGCCTATAAAATCTACATAAACCCCTGGATTGAGCAAGCACGTTGCGAAACGAATCATAAAACAAAAGTAACAAATAAACTCTTAACGGTTAAATGAAATGTCATAACTTTGATAAAGGAATTTTATCTATAATATAAAATAATGTAAAATGTAATGTTAACATGAGTGAATAAAAACGGCAGCGTAATCTTAATTTTGGAAGGGAATGTTGGATCGTTAACGAGTTTTTGTTTTGAACTAAATTTTTCGTCAATAATTATTTGAAGTATTCAAAGCTTCAGCATCCAAACTGTAAGTATTTCTATATATGACACAAAGTTATATGTAAAATAAAGTCAAGTATATAAGTAAAGTTAAGTCAAATATTTAAGAATCAGCTCAAAGACAATGTTGGTAGGAACGGAGAAAACGATTAGGAGATTTAAGTAATGTACTCCTGCGAACTACTATTTAGAATGGTAAAATTGTGAGGTTTATTTAATTTGTTTAACCAGTTATTTTATGTTCAAAAACTTTACTGTCACTTCTCGCTTTTCGTTTTCTCGCCAGAAGTCGTATGTATTTATTGTGGAGGTTTGAGACTGTGAAGTCAGCGTATTTTATCTAGTGAAGGCCACTTTGCTAAATGCACTATCCTAAAATTTCGTGACTTCGACCTTGCATTATAATTGCTGATAGTATTTCAATCCTGTGAAACTTTAAGGGCCAACTTCGTGATTAATTTACTCTGCGTAAACTTTGGCTATTAGGTGTCTAGATTTAGTTTTACATTTGAATTTCTACTTTGAGTTCTCGCCATAAATGCTGGCTGATTTGTAAGCATCAGGTGTGCTTTCTGTTCATCTTATTTAGTTTTAAAATAAATGAGTCTTTCTTTAAACCCTTCTCAAGTTCTTTGAAGACATAGCGATAAGTCTCTTACATTCAAATTGAGAATTAGTCACAAGTTGCATTTAGCAAAAGGCTAATTCCTTACAAAATACAATAGATTTGTTTTAAATGGAGGTAAATTAAGTATGAGTTACATGATGAGAGTAAGGTCTCAGAAAGGATTATACAACGTAAAGTTTGCAACTGTTTCTGTACCAAGGATTTTGCATTTTAAGGCTTACAGATCAATAGTTGAGAAGTATTAAGAAAATCACATACTTAATTGATACTTTAATAATAGGATAAGAGAAAGATAAAATAGTAAAGTTTTAAGAAATTTATAATTAGTTTGACAAAGATTGTATCTTGGGTAATTCGCAAAATTACCCAAGTTCTTTAAATTGGGAGTTTGTCTCAATAATAGATAAATTTTCATCTCTCTAAATCTATTCTAGACGCACTGCAGTTTAAAGCTAATTCCCTTTCGTTTTATACTACGCAAGGATTTTGTATCTTTATAACCCCGTGATCGATTTTTTTTCGAATCCATTATTTGACGAAACATCTGTGAATTCACTTTCAAATGTATTATCAGATTCATTTTCGGTCAACTCCCATTCTTCAATTGGTGAGGCTATATCGAGGTTTTCATTAGCCATAATTTCCCTTGGATCTTTTGTATTCTTTTTGTAATATCAGAAAATAAATATTATAGTTTAACATCAACTTTTGTTAAATATGCGGATTTGAAATGACTGATTGAATAATCCTGAAATATACAGAATACATTGTATATGTTTATACCTGTAAATAAGAACAGGGTTTAAAATTAAAATTCTAATCCAATGTCTTGTTACGTTTTAGAATTTGGCAATCAACTTGATTACAGGTTAAAATTAAAATAGATCCTTGCAGAAGCAGGAGAGAGATTTGCAAAAATATGCCAGCAGTTTGCATTTAACTGAATGTATATGAAATGTCTTAAATAAATAGTCGAGAATTTGACTATATTTAACTTCAAAGGACAGATCGCAGTATTTTTCAAGATGACACTTCGCGCGAGTATTTCTTAAACTAGGCTGTCAGAACGAAACAATTAGCAAATGCAGACAAATCCTGTGAGAAAGTTTAGTGAAAAATTATTTTTTGTTCTTTGTTTTATTTATAAGATTTTAACAGTTCACTTGAACTTTAAGCTTTCTTTGTTAATCCATTGAGTCAACTTTATTTTTACCTCCCGAATACCCCTTAAGTAAGCGCAGATTGCATTTTGTTGAAAAACTGAGGAAGTGGTTTTGACAAACTAGTGAAATAATTGAAAATAAAGCAATACAGAAAAACTGCAAATTGTTTTGCTCATTTAAAAAGATGAGCTGGTTGTAAATAGGAAATTGAGGTGTGATGAAAACGTTCCGGGACTGAATTGTTACTTTAAAGAAAATAAATTTGTATAACCTTCAGTCTTTGTTTTTTTGCAACTATCGAAAGCTACTTGATAAGTATTTTTGATACAGTTAAAACTACTTACGATTTTTCGATATTTTTTCTATTATGTGAAGTATTTATTTTTTAAAAGTTTTTTTTCCAATTGAGGAAAAAGAAAATCGTTTCATGGACACAAGTCTGGTGAATTTAGGGATTGTGGAACAGTTGCCAGTTCTTACGAGCCAAGATTTCCCTTAGCACTATATGACAGCGCATTATCCGGGTGTAGCAACTGTTGTTGTTTTTTTCTAAATTTCAGGCTGTTTTCTGTACTTTCCATCGGATATCTCTTTCAAAATTATTCTCTGGTTTTCTTGGACAAGAGTAGCCACTTTCTCTTGTTTAACATCGATTACTAATTCGATAGCCACCCTATGAGAGCATCATCTTCTGTTAAAAATGTGGCCTTCGTTAAAAAGTTTATGTTCCTCAAAACGCTTTGACTGTGGCATAATTAGATTTCTAAAAGCTCGATTTATCAGATCATGAATGTCTGTTCTAGTTTTATTCAGAGTTTAATGTAAGTTCTTTGCTCTTTCAAATCACTCACAGAAATTCTTTCTCTGCAAAAATGGCTGTAGAAATTCTGCTATATAACAGCGCGCATTTATTTACGAATGCTTAGGAATACTTAAGAAATATATTGATATAAAAAGCTAATCTGAGCTTCAAATGTGGCAATTAAAAAAATCAATTCGATAATTTTTTGTGCAGAAATCTACAGACTTTGGGATTGAGAGATCTTCCTTATTAAGTATTAAACAAATTTCTTCAGATAGTGAAATATACTATTACTAATATATGTACATCAGGGTATTTTTTAATTTAAAGTGTCCTGATTTATTCTCTCTGTAAATCCTTTTTATTCCCATATCTTTGTAACTGTTGTTGAAAGCCATATGGAATTTAAAACGGAAAGCAGTTATGATTCCTTACATGAACTGGTTGATTAGAAATGTAATCATTTTCAAATTTTGCTACTATTAGCAGTTAATCAAATCAGAAAACTGGTGGTACATCAGCTAAAGTAATTTTGATTTAAGAACGTAAGATGAATGAAAGGAAATGTCTTTCTTTTAAATTTCAGCTTAAACGATGCATCAGTGTTTATTTTCTTATGTCATAAGTGTAATTTCTGCTCTGAATATCTGAGTTTTTTATTTCAGTACGGAACTGTTTTATTTTTATATCGTTTTATTATATTTGAACTGTTTTATTTTAGTGATGGGTTGCGTTATAAGGTACTTTCTCCCTTCTTTCCGCATGCATACGTGCGGAAATAAGAAGTATACTGGACGAATATTCGAGAGGTCCACGGTTCGATTCCCGGAGAAGGCATTGTACATTTTTCACGTCTTCTGTTTCAATATAACCTAATGACTTTACATTTGGCGCCCGAACTAAAAGGTAGGGGACTATAATTCGTCACCACTGGGATTTAGCGGTGTGGTTCCCCAATTCTCAGTCACCCTTTAAAAGGGAGAGTATATAAAGTACTTTATCCTTCCTTTCCACATGCCTTCGTGGTGTAATTGGAAGCATACTCCACTTGTATTCGAGATGGCCAGGGTGAGAGTCTCGCGAAGGTCACTGCACATTTTTCAGGTCTCCTGCATCAATATAATGTTATGACTCTATAACCTTAAATGGAAAATCTTTAAGCATAAAATAAATACAACATATTTTTCTAATTTCTATTCTACATAAATTTTCCCATGTTCTTATAGAATTTAGAATGAGTTGGCAAATTACTGGCTTTACTGAAGGAAAGCGGCTAAGAAAAACCTTAACCCGGTCAGAAAGGCAGATCGGATATATTTATTTATTTCACTTTTGATTCAGCCTCGTATTTTTTCAAGAGAGAACCTTATGTAACATAACAAGCCATCTCTTTTAATCTCTTTTGCTATTTAATTTCTAAGAAGAGTTTTCTTAGTTTGGTCAGGCAATGAAGTTTTCTATATAGCTTTCCTAATATGCTGATTTTAATGCACATTATTTATTAAATTACAAATCCAGTAATTACCGACTTTATTATGCAGTAATTATCACGAACTAATATCGGTAATAACTTATCTAAATCAAAACTTAAAAAGTCAAACAAGCTCAGTAAATGAACGCGAAAGAAATTGAAGTTTGAAAGCATTTATATTTCCACTTAAGAGAGAGAAAAGTCGAATTTAAATATTTACATATTCTAAATGACATTCCCACAATGAACTAATTTAGGCAGGGAGTTAAACTGCCTACTTTGCTCTGTGTTTGAGCAGGTAAGAGTGATACTTAACCACTAAGAAAAATGAAAATCCCATTTTTGACTTCTAAAAATAACATGAACACCTTTTGCCACAAAATGTGCACTGCGCAAAATAATAATAATAATAATAATAATAATAAAAAAGGCGGGGGGACAGTTCGATATCTCCCGTTCTACTGGGTCGATTGATGAAATTCAAATTGCGTTCTACATGTCTCAAAAGCGCGACTTAGGATATATATTAGATTTATATATAGCATTGTTCAAATATAGGTATTCTGACACAAATCGGACTTTTTCTGAAATGACATGCCAAATGTTTTCCGTATTTCGATCCTACGACTCAAATTCTGGCAAACTGCCAAGTTTTGTAAAAATCGTAAGGGCAATTTTTAAAAAGTTAGCTCTCAAAATTTTTAGCTCTTCAATGTTAATTCAATTTGGTATGTATTTATTAATATCTCTTTTTTTATTACACTTACTTGATTCCTTCTTGTACAGTTGGAAATTTAGGTTCATATGATAACGAAAATGTGGTTTACGCACTTTGTTAAAATTATTTGAAAGTAAAACGAAGTGACTTTTTCCCCCCTCGTCCATAATGTAAAAAGACAGGAACGATGTGACTTTTTTCCCTCCCCTGTAGTATAGAAGGCAAGGAAAATAGGTTGCCACATATTAAGAAGTTCGCCAAGTAGCTCAAACTGAAAAACTCTTGGCTCAAACTGAAAAAAAATTCGCCAAATTAAGTTTTTGAATTTCTCCATAAATTTTGCACCAAATTTTGCAAAATTTAATATTTAGGCTTAATTTGAGTCGTAGACCCGAAATATAGAAAAAAAATTAGCATGTTATTTCAGAAAAAGTCCAATTTTGTGTCAAAATACCTATATTGGAACAAATCTATATATAAATATAATATATATCCTAAGTCGCGCTTTCGAGACACGAAAAACGCAATTTGAATTTCGCCAATCGACCGAGTAGAACGGGAGAAATAGAATTGTGACTTTTTTTTCGCAGTGTACATCTTTAAAAATAAAGGGAAACTGCGTGGGAAAAAAGTCTCTTTTGCTATTTGTATCATTATCACTGAAGTATTAACAGCATCGCAACTGAGCATGCTAATGCTAGTAACTCTTCGTGTACCCACAATTAGCATGTTAAGACTAGTGAGTGACTAGTAGTTTGTGAATGAAATATTTGCTGCTTTTATCATTAAAGTATATAATTCACAAAACAGCGTATTATTTTTATCTTTACACAGTGTCCATAAATTCTATCTTTTCTCCTACCGTTGGTAGTGGACATATATTTCCAGTTAAAAAAACAGAAATATTTTAAATAACCCAAATATTCATGTTTTGACATTTTTCAGCTAAAAAAATGAAATTTGTAAATTATGAAATCTAATCTTTTGTACGACCTTAAAAGTTTGACTCTCGTAAGAAAACCAAACCTGTCCGAGATAAATTTGTAGAGACATTAGGTTATTACGAAGCAGGAGACATGAAAAATAAGCAACGCCTTCGCCGGGAATCGAACCACGGACCTCTCGGTTACGCGTCGAGCATGCAGACCGCTACACCACGAAGGCATGCAAAGAAGGCGGGAGAAATACCTTATAAATTTAGTTTCGAAATTTGTAAATTTTGCTGTCTTTTCTGCTTTCCTAGAGGAGCGGATTAAAAATAAATTAGGATAATTTGAGATTGATTTTTTGATTCATAATATTCTGGTTAATTTATGGTTATAATTTATGGCTGCGTAATATTCTTTAATTTATAATTTTGTTACATTTAGTTGGCTAAAAGCATTTTCACACGACCAGTTTTATACTATATTCAGTGATAAAATGTCTTAATAATACAGTTTTATTACTTCGGTATTACAATCTAATAGTAATACCAAAAACAATCATTGGAATAGAAGTAGTCTTTACTTTTATGTTATTAAAATAATGTTATGAACTGGCTATGTGCTAATACTGAAGCATGCCACTGTTTCCTAGAACAAGAATTTCATAAGTTTCTTGGAGTAGGATTTCCCTTTCGGAAAAAGTTTGATTGCTCAAATTTTTATCAAATTTAGAATATCCACACTCATAAAGTTCGCTGCAAGAACTTTTCTCTTTACTTTCTCACATTTTCAAGCGGTGTGGTTTCTTTTCCTCAATGAGTTCGTAAAGCACCCATATGTCGAGTTTCATTACTTTCCGTATTATCCCAAATGCCGCGAAAAAAGTTATTAGTTATTAGTTAGCAGTGTACATTTGGTATATGCGTGATCTCTCGTACAGTTAATTGTGAAACTAACACGATTAAATCATTTAGTTAATTCTATTTTATCGAGAAAGGATGATGCCACAGTTTATATTTTAACGTCAGATTTTCTGAACGAAATTCTGGAAATCAATGGCGAGTGGATATTTCATTAGTTGTTACGCCATCAAAATCTGTGTTAATGTCTTTTACTGTAGTATTTGAAGGATTCTCAGATTAAGCTAGTAAAGGCGTAACAACTTTAACTGACTAAGGTTTCTTGACTCAATATCGGTAGTACTCAACGTTCAATACTCTTTGAAGGCAACAAGTACTACAGCTGTATCCATCTCGTGTGACGTCGTTATAAAATACAAATTTTCCTTTTACCGCAGTGCTCACTTTCTTCTGTGACAAATAGAATACTCACGTCACTGAAAGGCCCTTTCATTTGCAATAATCCATTGCATCTGTCTCATATTTCTGAAAAATGCTTCTTCTGTTCCTCCGTAAATAATCCAAATCAAATAACCTTTCATGTAATAAATACAGATTACCTTTCATGTAATAAATACAGATTACCTTTCATGTAATAAATACAGATTGAATAATTGAAAAAAAATTAAGTAGCGAATTTTAGATATTTAGGTACTGATTTTAGAAGTTATGCTTTGTTAAACTTTCTCATAAATTAGACTTAAATCCACGTAATTTCTACCTACTAAAAGTCCACATAAATGAAAAACTGATTTATGATGGCATCAGACCAATTTCGGCTAAGCCTATAAATGCATATAGAAGATAAAGTAATTCGAAAGTATACTGTATTCTTATAGCTTAAATTAACAATTCGTATTTTTTAGTGAGGGTAAAGCCAAAAACTTTATCAAACAATGGGTTTAAACTCAAATTGAAATTACAAGCTATATGCATCGTACATTAGAATATTTGGGAACTGAGCAGAAATTGTATTTGAGAATTTCATAATTTTTTAATCTAGTATGTCTATACGCAAAATACTAAAATCAATTTACAACTGAAAGCTGATAAAGTTAAATGATTTAGTATTTGTTAACATCGCTGTGGCGTTTCATTTGAGAAATCAAGCTTACGCTGATAATTCAACCTAACGCTTAATATCAGAGGTATTTTACCTATTGGAGCATTATTGCCGTTAACAATTATTTAATCGTCAACAAAAAACGCAACTCAAATTACAATCCAAATAGAAATTAATTTAGATACTTCTAGTGGTTGTATAGGAAATGTTAACACAGAGTAAAACGAAAACGTGAAGTATAAACAATATTAGAAGACGAGGCTCTTGTCTTGGGTCGCTAAGTTTCAATTATTTATAAATAAGTTTATAAACTGAAAGCTAAAACCATGGTCGTCTAGACTATCTCTCAACTCATACAGCATTACCAACACAGTAGTAACGGGCGAAAACTCCAACCTTATTTTCGGTTAAGCTTAATTTCTTACTTTTAAACCATGCCGCATGCCAATAAGTTTGTATAATATTTTAGTCTGAGTGAATATTACGACATGAAACGAGACGGATAGAATAGGGTTTAACTACCACAGGGCAGCTACGAAGGCACCTGTCACTAGAGCCACATTAACGAGACGCGCAACGGTGCACGGAGAACAACACTATGACCAGTCCATTATGAGCAAAAGAGATCGCTTTTAAGAGTTCACTCTTCATATTTCCGAGTAGGCATCTACTCCCACACTGTAATGATTGACAGTTGCAGAGTCCCTGGAAATGCAATCTGCCTTTTCACGGCAACTTGATGGAAAATAATGGGAGTGGAATCTCAATCAAGAGGAACGATACCAAACTAGATACGTGGAATGGGCACTTAGGACTTGAGATCTCCGTCTTTCAAGCGGAAAAGGTGGCCATTTGATAGGCTATAGCAGCCACAGATTACTGTGATGGAGACATGTACTATATATTTTCGGGCTGTATATCAGTAGTTCATGCGATCCAAAATCCTTTCATTCTGCCCCATCCATAAAGGATATACAATGCATGCTTGACGAAAATGGGCGCTACAAGCCTAATCATGTTTCCTCAATAAAGGCCCACGCAGGATACCATGGAAATGAAGAAGCTGATGATCTGGCAAAAGAGGCCGCACACATTATAGATCCCCAAATCGTACCCACCCTGCTTCTAAAATCCCATTCGATAGAGGAATCCTGACCACTGTAATACAACATTGGCAGGATGAATGGAACCGAATTCCAAAAGGTAGAAGAAGCTGTGTCTTTTACAACAAGGTTTTGCACAGACCGCTTAATTTCAGCTCCATCTATATCCCATTTTGTCACAGGCCATGGTCGCTTTCTGAAATACTCCTAATGAAGGGGATTTGTTTTCTCTATATGTGCAGCGAGGCTGGATCCCTAGATCATTATATAACAACGTGACCACTCACAGAAGCCTGGCCAGACACTGATGATCCATTTACGCGATTTTAAGCAGTCCTTAAGAAATTAAAAAATATAATGGGTAAACTATAGCCACTAGGGCGGGACCTGTGTCATGCTGATTAGTGTGCTCCTGTGTAATGAAAAAGGCATAGAGTGAATAGTATATGCATTGTATATGGTAAAATTGCACACAGTGACTGTAGAACTGTTCGTAACGAAAGTTAATGACTGTAGGATAGATGACATAGTAATGATAACAGTATTGGATGTGTGAGGATTTGGTTTCTGTGGCATTGAGCGCTTCTTGCCATTAGGCTTGTTTACGCCGACATTTACGAGTCATAGCCAGCTTGAGTGTTAATTAACCTGCGAAGCCGTTTGCTAAATTAACTTTCATTTAATTTTAAGCTAGTCGTTACCTTTTTGAATGAAGCCAAAAGTGTTGGTGCCGTCTGTGAATCTTAATTTGAGTTAATAAAGGTTTCTTTACAACCTTCTCCTGACTTTATCATACTTAAGGATAATCCCCTAAACAGTCTTCTAAAGTTTAGCTTAGTTTATGACACCAAAATATACGAGACTTTATAACTGTTATGAGTATGTAGTACTAAGAACTATAAGTAGACCAATACGGTATAATATACGGTAGATATACGGTCCAATATGGTCAAGTCCAATACGATATAATATACAAAGAAGTACTGCCCTTAATTTAATGTGTGTGGGTAATGTAAAATATGTTTAATGAATAGCATATACTACTATATTGAACTTAGCATATTGTACTCAGTGAATATAGTATCCTGTATTTTAAAGTATTGCAACAATAATTTTGCTGTGAAGTACGTAATTTGAGTAATTTTGTATTATGCTTTGACTAATGTTCAGCTATTTCGTATAATCTGTATTATGTGTTTAATTTGTTGCTATTGTAATTAATGCATTATGTGTGTAGGTGTTCATTTGAATTTACACTCATGTCCATAAATTAAGGATAATTCGGAGTCACGCGGAAATCGAACTCTAAAATAAATATATCACCTGTAAAATCACTACACACATCTTCAAGAATCATATGAAAATTTCAGGAAGTAACCAGATGACACCGATGGTACGTCACAATGACGAGAGTGTAAGAGAGTGACATATAAGGAATACAGGCAAAGAAGTAAAATTGTTCGCAGGCGCTTTATAAGCATTTCAGTGCAATAACCGAATATAACTATTCGGTTATTGCACTGACACAAAGGACGCATTTGGATGATTTTTGACGTGGTAGAATTATCGGCCGTCTGGAATGTGGACCACTGGTATCAGATGAACTTGGAATTGCCCAGAATGTCATCTCCAGGCTTTGGCAACGATTCCAAGATGATGGTAATGTGAGGAGACGTTACAGCACAGGTCGCCCCAGGGTTACAACGCCGAATGAGGACCAGTATTTGGCAGTTACTGCGAAAGGAAACTGGCGGAGCATAGCCTCAGACCTGTCTCGTCAGCTCTCTTCAGCCACTGGTACGACAATTTCAAGGCAAACCGTGTACAGACGCTTAGGGAAGATTGGTCTATATGCTCGTAGACCTGTCAGATGCGTTCCACTTACTGCAACTCACTGTCGCCTGCGGTTAGCCTGGAGTAGAGAGCATGCATTGTGGACACCGCAACAGTGGGCTTGTGTGATGTTTTCCGACGAGTCCAGGTTTAGTTTGCAGTCTGATTCTCGCCGGACGTTCATATGGAGAGCTCCAGGTACCCGTTACCAGCAAGAAAACATCATTGAACGTTACGGTGGTGCAGGAGTGCTCGTTTGGGGTGGAATTATTCTGGGTTCCAGAACTGACCTGCATGTTCAAATTGGAACCATGACAAGCCAGATCTATCGGGACGTCATTCTGGAACAACATGTACGTTTGTTTCGGGGCGCCATGGGCGCACAATTTGTGTTTATGGATGACAACGCCCGTCCTCACCGTGCAAACATCGTAAGCGAATGCCTTCAATCGGAGGATATCACCCGTATGGACTGGCCAGCATTCTCACCGGACTTGAATCCAGTAGAGCACGTGTGGGACATGCTTGGCCGACGAGTTGCAGCCCGTCAACCTCCTCCTACATGTCTACCGGAACTTCGGAGAGCATTGCTTTTTGAGTGGTGTAATATCCCCCAAGATCAGATCGATAATTTGATACTCAGCATGCCTAGGCGTTGTACGGACTGTATTGCATCGTCTGGGAGACATACAATGTATTAACAATCATACCAACCATGTAATATTGTTTTTTTCTAATTTGCTCCAGGGAGAATTAATCGCTAATTTTTTTAATAATATCAAACATATAGCATCTTTTTTTGCTCTTTACCTTTTGTTTAATAAATAAGCGTTACAAATAAGTCAAATTTGTTTTGCTTCTGTCTCTTCCTTTGCCTGATTTTGCATTATCCTTAATTTATAGACATGAGTGTATTAAGTACTAAATGTCAATGGCTTTGTAGAATGCAAATTCAACAAGCTCCCGATGCGGCCGTTGTAGGACATCGGAGAAATGCTACTCTAAGCAGCTGAGGATCCGGACAACACCAGAGCAGTATATGTAAGCCGTTCGGGTGTCCGGATCTGCTTTCACTTGTTCACTGCTAGTAAAATTAAAAAAAGAAATAGCTGTTAACTACAAGCTATACGTTTGCATCCTCACAAATTAGATTTAAATTTATTGCTAATGAAAAATACTTAAAACTTTAGTTTGATAAAACAACATCAACCATATTTTGAAGTCAGTAAATAGAAGAGAAATAACACCAATTCATAGGATACACTGTGACATCAAATTTTAATTAGCAGATTATATTCCCTAAGGAATGTATTTTGAAAATGAGAATTTCCCTCCTTAAATCCTTAATTTAAAGCTATGGAATTAAGAAATAATTATTTACGTAATGGGAAAAGCACATATTACTTGAATAAATTATATTTCTCTGTCGCATAAGAATTATAAACTGAGAACATCAAACATCATTTTTGAATGCAGCTATCTTCCTGTGAAAAATACGGAAGCTAATGAAACAGTAATTCACGAAAAAATTCGCTATGTGAACTCTTGATAACAGAATTCAAACATTACTTCCATGTGCCTAACGTAAATGTCACGAAAGTGTTTTGAATAAATTTCACCTATTTCATGGAATAAGTAACAATTTATAAGAAACTTTATTAAAAATTTATATTCTAAGAATTAATTTCTCAAAAAGAGATCTGGTGAAATACCAGTAAATTATATTCTTGCGCTGTAACTACATTTTGTAACCATATTCTTGAAAGATGAGAATGAATAATAAGTGCAGTTTTATCTAATTTCCCCAGAGGGATATGTATGAAATAAATTATCGCCAAAAAAGCTGATAGCGCGACATTCCAACTGAAATTACTTCTCTTTCGATTTCGAAAACTTTAGAACGGTTAGATAAAAAAAATGATTTCACGCTCTTTACATTATTCACAGGATGTAAAAAAGTGATTGATAATGGGAGTCTCTTTTTCTATAGCATTTCCTAATTTTATTGCAGAAATTCATATTTTTATAATGTATCTTTTTCTCGATACTAAAGTTAAAAGTACTGAATTGAAGTGTATTTAATTTTCCTTTAGTAAACATCAATATTATTACGTATTGTTAAGCAGATTTTATAGTATTTTTCTTAATCATTCTACCTTTTCTTTGATACTTTTTGATAAATATTATATTTTTACATATACCAAAAGTTTACGTTGTATACCAATAGATTTCAAAATACGATATGAAGTTGTTATGTTGTAGAGTTTCCCTTAGTTCAAATAACCAATTATTAAAATTTTTGTTATCTTTCCTGAACTCCTCAACTTCCGACCAGGATTCCTCGCCAACTTCTTAGCCAGGATGCTAATTTAAAGTTAAGTTAAGTGAAGTGAGTATTTAAACGGGTGAATCTTGGACTTTATTCAGAGGTTGTTTTCGCCAATTAGCGCGCGTTTCGTTGATGACCTTGCTGTTACCCGGAGTTGCTGATACGCCTTTTGGCTCTTTGAATAATTATCACGCCTAGTAAATTGTCGAGCCAACCTAATTAACCATGACTTAAGATGCTAATCCATCACTACTCTTTTTAGACTTGAACTGATTTGTGTAAAAAAGCTTAAGTCTTGACACAAGTTGTCTGTGTTATTGTAAAGCACGTCACCCTTCTTCTGTAATGGTATTATTTCGCGTCTGTGCAAGAAGTCGCCAGGTTCATTAGTAGGATGTAGATAAGTTTATGTGGCCAAAAGAGAGTTAGATCCTATAATGTATTCATTTTTATACCTCTGTTTCGAGTTTTCGTAGTGATAAATGTGAATAACAGCCTGCCTGTAAAACCTTCGGTTATTTATTTTGTAGGGAGTTATATTTATTTTAAATAACCAGTTAAATTTAGTTTGAAGTTCTTTCCTATAAACCTTTATTCCTTTAATTGTCAGTGCTTAACTTATTCATTCAACTTCATTCCTTAATTTTAAATTTGATAGCGCGCGTAAGGAATGCAAATTCTAACATTGGAAGAAAAAGTTTAAATATCGAGTTCTAGAAGGGAAAGTTTGAGAGTCTAGGAAAACTCTGTGCGTATTTGTAATGCAAGCTTCGGCTTAGCATTTATTGCTGGTTAGACGTGGCTTAAACAGCTATTATCTTGCTGCCACTAAACTCATCTACGCGCTGTAGGATACAGGATTGTATGAGCCATGTAGTTTAAGTCTATTACTTGTTAATATCTTGAATTCTTGATATTTGGTTCTACTGTTTCAATTACCGCCCAAGCAGAGACGTGGTATGTTAGCGTCGAGTTGACGCATTGTAAATAATTTAAAGAGTTTAATAAAGGGTAGCTTTAACCCTTCTTCTATGCAGTCACTATTTTCCAGATTTCATACAAGAGTTAGACAGTAAAACTCTACATCTTAATAAAAATAAAAGTATCTTAAAATGTTCACACTTTTTATTTACATGCCAGATTTTAATACTATTCTAACTGATATCGATACCTTAGAGTAATGTTTTGGATAAAATCTTGGAACAAAACAATTTTATAACAGTCTCAGTTCGACCGAAGGTAAAGTATTGTTTCAGATCTAAAATGAGTGTGGACTAATTAATTTTACTAGATCAAAGAAAATCGTACAAATTATTGCGATATAGATTCATCCTGAGAATAAATTTTTAATTATATTAACTTGCATCCAAATCAAGAATTCGTACGACTGACAAATTTCACTAAGTACGAAACTGTACCCTTTTGAAACACACAAACTATGTCACACAAATTCAAATATGAGAATTTAACAGCAATTTGATTACGAGCTCACTGCAATTAACATTATGAATTATCTAGGAATGAATTCCATTACTATATAATGTTCCTCACACTTGAACTATTCTGAACGTAGAGGGACCTAGTGAACTGTATAACGACTTATCGCTGTATTCATGTACATAAAAGAGTTATAATACCCTTTTAATCGTCCAAGAAAGAATATAGTCGGCCCCTTCTCGGGCGTACAGGGAAGCTTCCACGCGGGCTTCAAATCAAGGTTAGAAAAATCAAAGTCAAATCAAGGTTTCTTTCAGTTTCTAAAAATTACTGAGATGACTTCCTACACAGTTAATTTCTATATGGTTTATATTAAGTTATCGTGATATTTTAGGAATTGCATAAAAGTATGATTAAGACAAGTTTTCCTTGCAGTAATGTTATGTATAATGTTGAAAGTTGGAAACTGTCATTTATACTAAGCTATAACTTATCTTCAGGATAGGTTTGAGTTTCCTTTTAGCATATTTGTCTTGTTTTCGACTCATTTGAAAGAAAGCGCGAAAAAATGTGTACTTTTTCGTGAGATAGCAGATTTCTGGGCTCTGAAAAGGATTTCATACAAAAGATTTTATGACAAAAAAAAAAACTTTAAAATAAAAGAAATATTCTTCTTTTAGTCTTCCGTCTAAAAGTTAGGAAATTGCTTACTTTCTTTGGATCCTGATTAGTTAAATCTTTTTATAGCCAGATCAATGAGGGCCCAATGCTCGGTTAATGAACTGTACTTTGAAAAATCTAGTTTATTGTATGGTGATCTACTGAAGAAAGTGGATCTATAAGTAAGGCGATGAAATGTTTTTCTGCGTAGCTATTTTTTAAAAGCCCTTCTTTGTGATTTTAATATTCCCCCTCCGGGTTTTGGGGAGTTAAATGGAAATTTAGAATATTCCTATCAGTTATTAAGGATGTAACTGTAACTATAAAGTGGTTCATTTTTTTTGACTGATTTGGTTTCGGATGGCATTTCGAGATATCTGTCTTCCAATAAGCGATGGCGTGAGATGTCTTTGTACAAAAAGTCACTTTTAATTAATGATTAAGAAACAGCATGAATAGTTTAAAAAGGCTGAAGTGTGAGAGGCAGAGCAAAAGACGATGCGAGAAAAGAGTGAGAGACGAAGAGTATAGAGATCAGAGAACGCTGATATTCGAGTAAAACATTTATTTCACTACATTTGGCTGTGTTAACGTGGTTATTTATATTGCCCGAGGAAAAGTAAATTAATTATAGAGAGAAAATTCATTATAATGAGATTAGATTATGCTATGATTTACGTCCTACAGTTTAATTCTGTTATTTCTTGTGCGATTTATCCTTTTGTAGCTGTCATTTTTACACAGATCAAATAAAAAACATTCTATATTCATAATTTGTACTGAAAGTGTTCTATATTTATAATACTCGTTTTGGAATAGCCGTGTTTTAAATTCTAGTATTTTAAAGTGTTCATGATATATTATTGTTAAAAATTTCAACTTCAATATAAAATTTTTTTTTGATAGGGAGCCCCTAATTTCCGTATTATTTCTACACAAAAAATTTATGTATTCCCAGAAATATGAGTAAACATTTGTAGAAAATTTCATGTAAGTTAACTAGTTACTTATAATTTCAGTCTTTACTATAGCTTCTCCTTTCCGTATTCCTCCCCAGAATACAAATGAGTAGCCAGTATTTTAAATGAGTTTTCTTGGATTTTAAGACAGAGCGTGCTTCTGGCATTGCGTGCACGTTACGTGGTAGTTTCCTGCGAGCTCTGATAGTTGTAATTATTCGGCCTTGCATATCGCTGTCGACACTTGAAATTCTGCCGAGCCGGCAGATTAGTGAGCCAGCTTCTAGTATAGTAATTAATTGTATAGTCTTCGACTACTGTTCCACGTTACTCTCCTGTTTAGTTGTACTACTACGAATTGTGACTTATATTGTAGCACAAGATAGTGCGTTTGTGTTCTAAATTCCGTTTTAATAAAAAGGTTATTTTTAGTCCTCTCACGAATTCGTACTTTTTTTAGACATAGACATAATTCGCTTCATGTTTGTTAGGGTTATTGGACTAATTAACTTTACCAGATCAAAGAAAATCGTACAAATTATTGCTATATAGATTCATCCGGAGAATAAATTCTTAATTACATTAACTTGCATCCAAATCAAGAATTCGTACGACTGATAAATTTCACTAAGTACGAAACTGTACCCTTTTGAAACACACAAACTATGTCACACAAATTCAAATATGAGAATTTACCAGTAATTTGATTACGAGCTCCCTGCGATTAACATTATGAATTATCTAGGAATCAATTCCATTACTAATGTTCCTCACACTTGAACTATTCTGAACGTAGAGGGAGCTAGTGAACTGTATAACGACTTATCGCTGTGTTCATGTACATAAAAGGGTTAAAGTACCCTTTTACTCATCCAAGAAAGAATATAGTCGGCCCCTTCTCGGGCGTACAGGGAAGCTTCCACGCGGGCTTCAAATCAAGGTGAGAAAAATAAGAAACTAATACTAAACTGATTTAGCCGAAGCTAGACACAATTACCTAACGAAGTTGGCCCTTCATTTAACTCTGTCGGTGATTATCAGCAGGCACGTACAATACGGCCGAATGCAGTAGGTTTAATAACGAAGTAGCCTGACGGCAAACCCTCGCTGCTAAAGACTCCTAAGCTTTCCTAGTGAGGTAAGTTTTCTTAAATACTCCTTCTACCTCATTCACATTCAACGCGATTATAGAAACTCATTCCGGCAGGGAGTTGTAAGTGGAAAACAAGAATTGAAAGGAAAGGGTAATTATGCAAAACTGACACTTTTTCAAATGTAAAAATTATGATGACTGGATGATTACTATGATATCTTTATAAATTTGATTGATATTTTTATTTTCGCTTGTTGTGATTTCTTGGATTTCTAAACAATGAGCTACTCTACCACTACAACCATTTATTTTTAATACCTGAAATGAAATGTTGTTTTCGTGCCGTGGAAAACATTTTGTTCTGAATTCGGCATAGAAATTATTGGTAATCCTGATTAAAAAAAAGTACTTTTAATATGTGATTGCACTAAGTGCAAATATTTTCAGTTTTTTATAAATATTTCTCGCGCTCTAAAAAGGAAAGTTTATTGAAATTTTTACCACCCACATTAATATACACTCTTAGACAAAAAAAAAGTAGATATAGAGATAGATACCGAGAAGATATTGGACAAAAATTGATATGCATACAGGTTTCGACGAAAAATGCAAAATTTTACACTTTGGCTGCCAATGAATGAACGGTTGTGGCTACAGCGCATCTGATCTGCGCAACTGGCAGGATATTCAAGAGGAGAAATTACGATTCCATGTCATAAATTCTTCACGAATTTCATTCCGTGTACTCTGGTAGACAGTAACTATGCCTTGCATACAGGGGCGCGAACAATATGCGCAGATGTCAGAATTTGAGAGAGGTCGTGTAGTTGGGCTCAAAGAAGCGAATAGCTCGACATTTCAGCAGGAAAAAAAGCAGGAACGATGCCACTTCTAGATGATGGTGGCAGGAATGGGTGAACCGTGGCCGCACACAGCGTCAAGAAGGAAGCGGTAGGCCTAGAGAAACGACAGAACATGAAGACCGAACAATCGTCAGAGCGGCACTCACAGCCCTAGATGCATCATTATCATCGATTGTACGTGCAACTAGTGCTTCAGTGACCGCAAGGACCATTCATAGACGGCTCACAAAAAGAGGGCTGAGGTCACGGCGCCCCTTGCGCCGACTACCATTGACCTCTGTACAACGTCAAACCCGTTTCCGGTGGTGTCGGGGTCATTCCCACTGGAATGTCACTGACTGGAGTAGAATAGTCTTCAGTAATGATTCCCGCTTTGAACTGAGCCCCGATGACCAGCGAAGGCGAGTCTGGAGACTCCCCGGACAGCGGTGTGATACCAACCTGACTGTCTTCCAGCAGACAGACCGCCAACCAGGAGTGACGGTCTGAGGTGCCATTTCATTTACTAGTAGGATACCTTTGGTTGTCATCCGTCGCAACCTTACAGGACAGCGGTACTTCGACGAAGTTCTAAGGCCCGTTGTTGCCCTTCATGTCACGCCACCCTGAGCTTACATTTCAGGAAGATAATGCCCGCCCCCACACTGCACATGTTTCTACTGCTTGCCTTAGTGCTTGCCGAACATTACCTTGGCCAGTAAGGTCGCCGGATCTCTCTCCTATTGAGCACGTTTGGAGCATTATAGGCAGGGCTCTCCACCCATCTCTGGATGTTGACGATCTAACGAGCCAGTTGGACAGAATTTGGCACGATATCCCTCAGGAGGACATCCGCAACCCCTATCAATCGATGCCAAGCCGAATAACTTCTTGCACAAGGGCTAGAAGTGGAGAAACGTGTTACTGACTTTTTCACTTTGTGAAGCTCTATCACTTCAATAAATCATCTATTTTTTCTCAAACTCTAATCATTTGTTTTTCTGTACATGTGCATCACTTCTACCGATTTCCGTCGCATTTGGATAACGTTTTCTTGGTGCGTCGTTTTTGTTTTTTGTCTAAGAGTATATGTTAGAAAATTTATGGCCAAGCAAAGGCAAATTTTATTACCAGCATTAATTTCTGAAAAAGCTAGATGATTACATAAATTTTTAGGTACTGCTTTTTAATTTACTGTAATATTTATCTTACAGTTCCCGCAATTTTCATAATATTTCTTTAATGTTATTCAACTGAAAAATTATAAAAAATAATTGGAAATTCTTTCTCAAAGTCATTTCTTAGGGTCCAAAATGTTAAATAGGAAGTTTTCTTGTCTAAGCATAAAATCTGTTAATTCAAATATTAATTTTGCAATGTAAAAGAGAAGAATTTAAGTAATTACAAGTTCATTCAAGAGTAATAAAAGAGTAAAGTATTAGTAGAAGAAAAATTATTAACAGCAAAATTTTAAGACTAATGCTTTTCTAAAAGCTACTAGTTAAATTAGATACTGTTTAAACTTTACAACCCATAATAAAATTATAGAAACAAATTCAGAAACCAATGAAAATTGTCATGAAGTCACGAGTGGATTTGCCAAGGAAATGTGTAGTACGGTATACAAAAAGTGCAAATTAAAGATCTATGCTCAAAATTCTGAAACACGCAAATGATGCACATAATGTAAAAATTGTGAAAAAGTCGGGCAATGTTAGCTCTAAATCCAAAAGAATTTATTCTCACTTTGGGTAGCCAAAATTAGCACGTTCTGACAGGTAATTACTTGGCAATATTATTTACTTATTTATTCATTTGCAGATGCCTGGCTTTTGGAACTAAGCTATTAGCCGTCTTACTTCGTAGTACTTTTAGGTGACAGAATTAAAATTAATATAAAAGACACGAGCACTGAGGCAACAGTGTCCAGCTAAAAGACGGGATAATGCCACACCTGTAGCACAAGGAGAATCAGGAAAATTATGTCCATTATTCAGGAGAAATTGCCAAACCTTTTCCTTGGCTTTTATACTCAAACCATGAATCTTGTTAAATTTATAGTGGTTAGGCTATATTTTCAAAACTAGATGGTAACCACAGGCAGATGCAAATTAACTTGCTCGAGCTATAGCGAGAGTAAAAAAAGATTGTCTGTTGCCTTGGTAATATTATTTTAGTTTTCACTATTCGCTTTTAATTCAATAAATAGGTTTTCATGAATACAGTACGCTTGAAATTTTACTTATTACATACTTCTACATTATTTATTGGTCCGTCGAAGTAGCAGGACCGATGAATTTGTGAATTTTCAATTTATTTTATGTAGTGTTATTCAGAAAAATTCACTTAGTTCCATTTCGCTAGATTAAATTCTACTGTGATTATTTAAACGAATGGTAAATGCATGTTCTACAGTGATTCTTTCAACGAATGGTAAATTCATGTTCTACTGTGATTCTTTCAACGAATGGTGAATTCATGTTCTACTGTGATTCTTTCAACCTGTGGTCATTTCTTAATTTCTTTAATGCAATTTGTGCATTTAATTGATTTATGGCTCATAATTCATTTAATACGATTTTGTGCATTTAATTGGCTTATAATTCATAATTCATTTAATGCAGTTTCGTGTTCTTGATTGTATTCTATAGTCATAATGGAGAGTTTCAAAACTTTACTTAATAAAAAAAAGGCTCTTAAATCCTCAATCACCCGTTTAAAGAACAAAACCCTAAATGAAATAAATTCATTGGATTGTTCCTGCTTCGAAATAACCTAATGTCTCTATAACCTTATATACTCCCCTTTTCAAAGGGCGACTGGGGATTGAGGGATCCAATCGCCAAATCCTGGTGGTAGAGAATCATCATCCACCACCTTTTTTAATTCGGGCGCCACTGTAGAGACATTAGGGTTATTTCGAAGCAGGAGAGATGAAAAGTGAGCAATGGCTTCGCCGGGACTCGAACCACGGACCTCTCGAATAAACGCCAAGCGTGCCGACCACTACACCACGAAGGCATGGTAAGAAGACGGGAGAAATATCTTATAATATTATATTTACTAGGTTAAGAATATTTATCAAGTTTTGGATTATATTTGCTAAATTAGGAACATTTACTAGATTTAGGATTATATTTACTATGTTAGAAACATTTACTAGATTTTAGGATTATAATTACTATGTTAAGAATATTTATAAGGTTTAATATTATATATACTAAATTAGAAATATCTATTAGATTTAGGAGTATGTTTACTACGTTAGGAATATTTACTAGGTTTAGGATTATATTTACTAGATTTAGGACTATACTATACTTTCTAGGTTAGGAATATTTACTAGGTTTAAGATGTACAACATACGTTTTCTTTAAATATTCTTATTTTTTATACATTTTTCACTTTAATTTTCACACATGAAACATATTTTGCGTATGTTTTTTTAGGATATTAAACGCATTTCTTCATTGTATTATACTCTCACTTCCAAAAGTTATGCACGGAGAGGAAAATGCTAATTTCCGCAAGCCAATCAGAATGGAAGAGGATGCAATTCGCTGCAGAGGTACATGGAAGTATGCAAATATGTTACGTAAGAGCCAATCGCGCTTTCATGTCAAGAAATATGCAAAAAAGGCAGTCTTATAAGAAACCAGCTTTATGAAGGGTTACAGAAGTTGGTTGTAAGTGCTGATAGAAAGTGTTTAAAACTTTCGTACAATTTGTTTTCAAGACATACGTGTTTCTATGACTTCCAGAAAACGAATGGAAGATTCTGAGCCCTGGCGTGATGTGGGGCGCATTGAAGCACGACAGTCGATCACAGATGCTGCTCTTTTCTTCGGCGTTCATCATTCTGTAATTTCACGTTTATGGAAACAATTCCAAACCACACAGACAGTTGTCCGAAGGTGGCCAGGGTAACCGGTGGTAACCGGTGGCCCAGGGGTTACAATCCCCATGGAAGATCGATATATTGCTACTGTAGCCAAGAGGAATCGCAGAGCGACCTCCATGCGTGTGACATCTATGGTTACAGCGTCCATTGGTAAGGCGATATCTGCAGCTACTGTACGAAGATTACATGTGAGTGGACTGTACGCCCGGGTACCTCGAGTTTTTGTTCCTCTATCCGTCCAATCAAGAGGGGCACGATTACAGTGGTGCCGGGAACATGTCAACTGGAATGTGTCTGACTGGGGCAATGTCATGTTTACTGATGAGTCAAGATTTGCTCTGGACCCAGATGACAAGCGTATAAGGATATGGCGGGAACCACGAACACGCAATCTGTCCCAAAACATCACCGAGCATCACGCATTCCGAGGCGGCATCATTATGGTGTGGGCAAGGATTTCATAAGGATAACGCACCGACCTGCACATCTTTAAAGGGTTTCTTTGACCGCTGTCCGGTATCGAGATGAAGTCCTAGAACCCATTGTGAGATTGTACGCTGCAACAGTTGGCCCTATTTTTGTTTTAATGGACGATAACGCACGTCCCCATAGAGCTGACATCGTCGATGACTACCTGGAGAGTGAAGGGATTGCGCGTATGGTGTGGCCAGCATATTCGCCTGACCTTAATCTCATTGAAAATCTTTGAGATGCTCTCGGCCGTGCTTCACGTTTCCCACCTCCGGCCACTCTTATTAAGCTGGAAACTGTTCTACAAGAAGAATGGCGATTGCTTAATTCTGCGGTGGTTGACCACCTAATTGAAAGCATGGTCACAAGGTGAAAACTTTGTATACAGATGAGGGGGGATCGCTTATCCTCTTAATGTCCTTTTTTTCCATTTTATGCTGTTTATTTTCACTTTATACATAATTCTGTTTAATTTTCCAGTATGTCATTATCTGATAACTTACAAAAATTTAATATTGCTTTCATTTCTGTATATAATTATTGATTTTGTTTTATGCCTAAATATATATGCTACTTTCCTGCCGAATTTTGTGTCAATCAAAGCAGTATGTGTTGATTTTTTTGCATTTTACATCTTCGTGCTTAACGTTTGGAAGTGAGTGTATTAATTTCAAAATATGTTACTTTTCAAAGCTGTATAAAAAAATTTCCTGTTGCTAAAACTTTGGCGAACACTATAGTACTATCGGCAAACTAGAATTAAAAGTAACTCTTATAATTCTTAATATAGATCTTAGTTTCTGTTTTTAAATCTTACTTCTGATTTTCATCTCTCTTATTTTTGTCTTCTTCTGTCTTACTTCTGAAGTTCCTCTGACTTCTGATAGTCTATCTATAACTGCTTTTGATAAATACTTGAGAAGAAACATTTTAGAATCAATACTAAGAAGAAAACTCATAAAATACAACAAATTTCCATGCTATTACTACATTATCCTAATTTGCTGAGAAACGACAGGCACACTCTAATATAATTAGTAAGTAAAAATAATAAGAATTGCTTTAAGCAGAATTACTTAATTAATGAGAAGTTGTTCGCTTCCAAAGCTGCCTTAGTAAAAATAGTCAAGTGAGTTTAAATTATTGGCTTTAAAGCTAATTTTAAAGCATATTATCATAAAACATACATTCGCTTAATGATTTTATTATTACTGAAAAAGTCAAATAGATGCACCTAATGGGTTTCTTTTCCGGCCGAAACATCATTTATTTGATATTATCTCTTCAGACAATGGCTCCATTCTTCTCGTTGTCTCTCCCTAAAGAAAAGGAGGAAAAGAAATTTTAGCAGCATATGAACTTAATATTTTTAGCATATTACGTCAGATAATAGTACTTCTTTCACATAAATAAAATACCGACTTAAATTTCATGTCCTCTAATAGGATCAAGAACACAAATGGAAAACATAATAAGTTCTCCCATCATCTTTAAAAATTCTTTTTTTAAATATTATAAATTGTGCTTAATAATAGCACTTCAAGAATCTTAGCAGAAATTCTACCTTCTGTAACAATACTATCTAGCATAACTTAAAACTTCAATTTTTGTCACATTCCCTAGGAAATTAGGAAAAATTAGGAATTAAATTAGGTAAATTAGGAAAAAATATAAAATAAACTTTAATTTAAAACTCATAAAATCATTAATGAATTAAAAAATAATGTGTATAGTTTAACAGGAACATGGGATTAAATAATTCTGTTTGCAAAACTCAACTACAATTTTATATAGCGAATAATTAGAGTGAGGGGCACCCTGGATAAATTTATAAACATAATGGATTATACCTTTCAAACACAATCTGATCATTTTATTTCGTTGTTTAGACGCCCATGCATTTATTATTCATAATGTAAAACTACAGATGAATTTTGTAAAGAGAATTAAACTATGTGATACATTATTATTCTCCACAAAATTCATTAGAAATTTTATGAGTTTTAAATGAAATCTTGTTTTATAAAAACTTTTATTTCATCTTTTCAGTCTCAATGACATATTATAAATTAAATAATTCAATTGAAAAATATTTTTTCAGCAATAAATAATCTCTCTTATACTTACTACAATTTTGTTATGTTAAATGGTCGAAACAATCCAGAGATTTATACAGAAAAATAGTGAGATTGTAATATCTACTCATTAAGCTTTCAGTGTGACAGCTGAAGTAAGTACAGGAACCAGACAGTAGGAATGCTGCCTATATGCGATCAAGTTATAAATTTCAAACCCCTTTTTTCTCGTGGGGAGCTGAAAAAGAGGGGATATGCTCACTTGGAATCGTGAGAAAATGAGGGGGTTCTTTTAAACATCTAACTTCTCTGCATTCAGTTTTATACAGAGAAAATGATAATACAAATTGAATTCTTTGAATGCGATTTTTCAATGAAAATGTATTATTGAACGATAAACAGTAAAGCAAATAACATCTTTTCTTTAAAGCCACAGGCGTAGAAACACATGTTTGTTACATCAATGAATCTGTAGTAAATGTTGAGTTTTGCATTCCGAAGGCTATGTTACATATATGTGAAGTATCTGAGAGAATAGTCCTCACCGAAATGGCTTTCAACCTTTTCACGTCTAAGGAACTGTTTTTGAATTACATTGTAATAGCTGCTCTTTGGTTAATTTTCTAATGCCATATAAACATTAAATTGTTTTTAATTTGAGACTTATGAATAAAATAACGCAAACTAGACTACAGAAAATTCTTCAGAATGAAGTTAGTAATATTGAAAAATACATTATTGATGCACTTTTTTATTTCATATGAAGCAGTTAATATGGAATCCTTTAATTATATATATCTAGGTATAGGTATATATAAATGGAACAAAATATAGAACAAGATATAAAATATCAAATAGAACAAGGTATAGAATATCAAAGAAAAGTAACTTTAACATACAATGTTCATTAACATGAGTATATTAATGTAATATAATAATTTACGTAATATAGTATATTTATGTAATATAAATATAAATGGTTAGTTAGGTTTCGTACATATATAATTTATTTTTACATTTTTAAGCTGCTTATTTATATAAGTATATTGTTTGGTCTGGTTTGTTTGATTATACACTCACGTTTGTGAAAATTGCAACACCATGAAGGACTTACGCGAGTGAGCTGAAATTTTCAGGAAATGCAAAGTAGCGCATGATATGCAAATGATTAGAATTGCAAATCCGTAGCGCATGCGTATGCTGAGCAGCGCCCTCTGAACGGCTGATGGATCCGAATAAATAGACGGCTGTAGCAAGGCGTGTATGGTTATCGGTGGTTATCTGCTAGTGGTAAACGTTAACTCAATCTGTACTTATGCCTCGTCGACGAAAGAGAGCGAGATTTGAACAACTTACAGAGTTTGAACGAGGGAGAATCATCGGCCTTCGTGAAGCTGGATTGTCGTATCGTGCAGTAGCCTCTCGTGTGCAGCGTAACAGCAGCACAGTGATGCGCGTTTGGAAGCAGTGGACGGACGAGTGTCGGACAACTCGGAAATCCGGGAGTGGACCCCGAAATGTGACGTCAGCTCGCGATGATAGACACCTGGTCCGCATGGCGCGGACGGACCGTACAGCTTCCTCTAGACAATTGGCAGCACTGTGGTCAATAGCTACAGGTGTTTCATTGTGTGCTTCATCAATTCGTAGACGTCTGCTGCAGTGTGGACTGCGCGCACGGACTCCTTTATACAGGATCCCCCTAACGCACGACCATCGCCGCCTGCGGCTACAATGGGCCAATCAGCATAGAGACTGGCGTGCTGATTGGCAGCATGTCGTGTTTTCTGACGAATCCCGCTTTAATTTGTGGTACCATGATGGCCGCATTCGTGTCAGACGCTATGCCGGTGAACGCCACCTTCCGGAGTGCATTATCGAACGCCACAGTGGACGAACACCCGGAGTTATGGTCTGGGGCGCCATAGCATATCATAGACGATCTCAATTGCTACGAATTGTGGGCAATCTGAACAGCAACCGGTATATCCGTGAAGTTCTACAGCCCGAAGCTGTTCCCTTCCTTCAAAGCTTGCCAGGCGCTGTATTTCAACAGGACAATGCCCGCCCTCATACTGCTCGGATTGTTAAATCCTTCTTTGCAGCGCAGCAGGTACAGCTTCTTCCTTGGCCTGCGTGTTCCCCGGATATGTCGCCAATTGAACATGTGTGGGATGTCATTGGTCGGCGTCTTGCTCGTGATCCTCGTCCTGTTGCGTCTGCAGACGAACTTTGGGTACGCGTACAAACGATATGGAATGCTCTTCCTCAGTCAGACATTCAAACTTTGTTTGACTCCATGCCACGTCGTGTAGCAGCACTTATTGCGGCGCGTGGTGGCCACACAAAATACTGATTCTGATCTCTTGTTCTTGTTTGTTTGCTTTGAACATTTAATCATTTATTTGTACCACTACCACTCAACTGTGTATTAAATTGCATTCAATTATGACGATTCCTTCTTGGTGTTGCAATTTTCACAAACGTGAGTGTAGTAAAGCACTCGACAGCTATTTGCCTAAGTGTAAGGATGCCTCGGTAGAGAACTTTCTAAGCAAAATTGACTCGTATACACATTACACATTGGGGAAAATCACGAACACGCCAATACGGTCATCGCGTTCACCGTGATTCGAACTCCGTATCGACCTACCAGTGTTCAACTACTTTACCGCTCAGCCGCTAGTGAGCCACACACACATATACATTAAATTATACTTACAAGTCGTTTATAAAGTGTCACTGAGTGCAGTTTAATCATAAAGAGTTGTTAAACATTCTACGGAATTACTTCGCTTCGTAGACTTTTTGTAAGCTTCGTCGTATTTGTTAAAGAGACTCGACTTTTCCTACTCTGAATTATATTTAGAGAATTACACTCATGTCCATAAATTAAGGATAATTCGGAATCACGCGGAAATCGAATTCTAAAATAAATATATCACCTGTAAAATCACTACGCAGATCTTCAAGAATCAAATGCAAATTTCAGGAAGTAACCAAGTGACACCGATGGTACGTCACGATGACGAGAGTGTAAGACAGAGATATATAAGGAATACAGGCAAAGAAGTAAAATTGTTCGCAGGCGCTTTATAAGCATTTCAGTGCAATAACCGAATAGTTATGACACAAAGGACGCATTTGGAGGATTTTTTACGTGGTAGAATGATCGGCCATCTGGAATGTGGGCGTACCCAACTGGAAGTATCAGACGAACTTTGAATTGCGCAGAGTGCTATCTCCAGGCTTTGGCAACGATTTCAAGATGATGGTAATGTGAGTAGACGTTACAGCACAGGTCGCCCCAGAGTTACAACGCCGGATGAGGACCGGTATTTGGCAGTTACTGCCAAAAGAAACAGACGCAGCACAGCCTCAGACCTGTCTCGTCAGCTCTCTTCAGCCACTGGTACGACAATTTCAAGGCAAACCGTGTACAGACGCTTAGGGCAGATTGGTCTATATGCTCGTAGACCTGTCAGATGCGTTCCACTTACTGCAACTCACTGTCGCCTGCGGTTAGCCTGGAGTAGAGAGCATGCATTGTGGACACCGCAACAGTGGGCTTGTGTGATGTTTTCCGACGAGTCCAGGTTTAGTTTGCAGTCTGATTCTCGCCGGACGTTCATATGGAGAGCTCCAGGTACCCGTTACCAGCAAGAAAACATCATTGAACGTTACGGTGGTGCAGGAGTGCTCGTTTGGGGTGGAATTATTCTGGGTTCCAGAACTGACCTGCATGTTCAAATTGGAACCATGACAAGCCAGATCTATCGGGACGTCATTCTGGAACAACATGTACGTTTGTTTCGGGGCGCACAATTTGTGTTTATGGATGACAACGCCCTTCCTCACCGTGCAAACATCGTAAGCGAATGCCTTAAATCGGAAGATATCAGCCGTATGGACTAGGCAGCATTCTCACAGGACTAGAATCCAGTAGAGCACATGTGGAACATCTTTGGCCGACGAGTTGCAGCCCGTCAACCTCCTCCTACATGTCTACCGGAACTTCGGAGAGCATTGCTTTTTGAGTGGTGTAATATCCCCCTTAATCAGATCGATAATTTGATACTCAGCATGCCTAGGCATTGTACGGAGTGTATTGCATCGTCTGGGAGACATACTATGTATTAACAATCATACCAACCATGTAATATTGTTTTTTTCTAATTTGCTCCAGGGAGAATTAATCGCTAATTTTTTTAATAATATCAAACATATAGCATCTTTTTTTGCTCTTTACCTTTTGCTTAATAAATAAACTTTATAAATAAGTCAAATTTGTTTTGCTTTTAAGTCTTCCTTTGCCTGGTTTTGCATTATCCTTAATTTATGGACATGAGTGTATTTCACCTGGTTATAGCCGAAAATGCACTTTTTTTTAATGAAGAATTTAAGGATAAGAAAATAATTAAGTCCTTTTCTAATTATTCTTGAAGCATTTAAATTGAAAAAAGGCACATTAATACGGTCTCTGAACTACACTGTACAATGAGCAATGAAAATTTTAACAAAGGTTTAGTACTTTATCTTATGAAAACAAAGTATCAGAATCTAATGAAATATTTCACTTAAAAAAATAGTAAATACAAATATTTGTTAATAAAAAGAAAATATCTTTAAAAAAATAAAATTTAAATTTAAATTTACAAAAAATGTAAGAGTTACAAAATATTGCAGAAATTACATAAAATAGCGAATAAACTTATTCGGCACAAGCTCGCTAAATGTTAAATAGTTCTCCTTGTCACAGAAATATACTATTCATCGGGTTTAAAATTTATTCAGACTAACGTGGGAAGCTTAGTGAATAACATGTATTTTCCTTTGACTGAATAAACTAGCCAAAAAAAATTAAATTAAAAATTAGATGCAAATTTAACAAATGGATTGAACGAGCCCTTTTACAGTCTACCACTGTGTGTAAGTATTTTAGTGGATCTCCTTAAGGTATGTAAATATAAACCCATTTTTCCTAGAAAATTCTCCATGAAGTCATGCCTAGTCAATCCTCATATGCTTTGCCATATTCAATCAAATAAGCACACAAGATCATTAAGATGATTCATGTTAATAATAATAATTAATAATTTCATGTTAGATATTGATAATTTCATGTTAGATGATAGAAGCTTTTCAAAGAAGGAAGCGATAGGCTTAGAGAAACGACAGAACGTGAAGACCGAGCAATCGTCAGAGCGGCACTCACAGCCCTAGATACATCATTATCATCGATTGTACGTGCAACTAGCGCTTGATCAACGTATAAAGCCGAGCAGGGACTGTGGGGTCTGCGTCGCCGATGAAGGGGTCTCTGGAGTTTGGACACACTCACCCCGAAAGGCAGACCCAGGACGGGGGTTCATCTTCAGAGTCATTTGTCATTTGCAACTAGTGCTTCAGTGACCGCAAGGACAATTCATAGATGGCTCACAGAAAGCGGGCTGAGGTCACGGCGCCCCTTGCGCCGACTTCCATTAACCTCTGTACAGCGTCAAGCCCGTTTGCAGTGGTATTGGGCTCATTCGCACTGGAATGTCATTGACTGGAGTAGAATAGTCTTCAGTGATGAGTCCCCCTTTGAATTGAGGCCCGATGACCAGCGAAAGCGAGTCTGGAGACTCCCCGGGCAGCGGTGTGATACCAACCTGATTGTCTTCCGGCAGACAGGCCGACAACCAGGAGTGATGGTCTGGGGTGACATTTCATTTCATGAAAGGACCCCTTTGGTTGTCATCCGTCGCAAGCTTACAGCACAACGGTACATCGACGAAGTTCTAAGGCCCATTGTGTTGCCCTTCATGTCACGCCGCCATGGGCTTACATTTCAACAAGATAATGCCCGCCCCCACACTGCACATGTTTCTGCTGCTTGCCTTAGTGTTTGCCGAACAATACCTTGGCCAGCAAGGTCGCCAGATCTCTCTCCTATTGAGCACGTTTGGAGCATTTTGGGCAGGGCCCTCCAACCAGCTCGGGATGTTGACCATGTAACGCACCAGTTGGACAGAATTTGGCACAATATCCCTCAGGAGGACATCGGCAACCTTTATCAATCGATGGCAAGCCGAATAACTGCTTGCATAAGGGCCAGAGGTGGACAAACGCGTTACTGACTTTTTCACTTTGTAAAGCTCTATCAGTTCAATAAATCATCCAATTTTTCTCAAACTGTAATCATTTGTTTTTCTGTACATGTACATCCCTTCTTCCGATTTTCGTCCCATTCGGATAACTCTTTCTTGGTGCGTCGTTTTTTTTGTCTGAGAGTGTATATTATCTCAGAAATGTGTACGTACGCAAGATTTTGGAAATGTTTAATAATCTAAATTGAGCTTTTACAAAGATTAGAATTTAATTCACGAAAATATGAAATCTGAAGAAAGCAAAATTACTGTCTAGCCTTTTATATGCTTTGCTTTCAGTGTTTTATCTGATTTGATATATTATATTTTGGATATCTCTGGAGCTGCCAGTCATAGAAATAATCAATTCCATCTTTTCTTCTGAATTCCCGAAATAGTCTCGAAATGGAGTTGTCTAGAGCAGCGGTTCTCAACTTTTTGACTAACACGTACCATCTAAACAAAAACTGAAAACCTTTACTACCACCACTACAAAGTACTACTACCGCCACCACTCTTGAACAAAACTCAGATCGCATAAATTTACGAGTGTTAGAAAAAAAACTCAATCAGGATGTTGGGGTTTTAATTTTTGAATTTAATAGTTAAAAATACTTTGCTTCTTTGCATACCATATTTTTCTCTTGCGTACCACCGGTTGAGAACCCCTGGTCTAGAGTAAGACTTTCTGTAATGATTCTTGTTTTGTATTCTGTCATACCGTTCAACTATTATACAATGAATTTTCTAGAATAAAGTATGTAAATAAATTACTAAATAAAAGTTCTAAGTATAAATTGAAATGCCATCAAGTTAAAAGGCAAACACGAAGCAAGAAGACCAGAAATTTGTATTACTCAGAAAGAAACATTACTTGAAATAATCGTAAAATTATTGTTATGTATTATGCATATGCAATGTAGTTCTGAAGTTTAATTGTTTCAAAGCAACATGATTACCAGTTTCACCAATTTTAATTAGTTAAAAAATGACGGTTATTGCAATTAGTGAGTATAATATACTTTATAACTATATCATTATATTCAAGCATATTAAACTAATCCCTGTTGATAACCTTCTGAAATCATAACGCAGCAGATATCATTAAGAAACTTCACAAACGTATCTCACAACTATTGCGTTGAAGTTACCAATACGTAAGAGCCCATGGTAGGCTGTAAATGAACGAGAAAAAGCAGATGATCTTGTGTGGATAAAATGGTGTCATACTTGACAGCGTCGATAATTGCAGAACTGAGGGTTCGATTTCCTGTCAATCTTGCTACAAATTAAGGTATAAAAACAGCACCAGTATATATTATATAATGGTGTAGGCAGCCATTAGTTTAAATGTGCATAGCTTGTCTAGCGAGTTCGTGAACAATGCTTTGTCTTTTTTCAAGTATTTAAATATAGTCATTTTTGAAACATTTTTTCCGTTATTAATGCACATATCCCAACATAGCTTCTATTGTTGGAAACATTGCTGCAAGTCTATTTCCGATGATGTTTCTCACGTTTCCCAAGTGATGCTTTAATTTTCGGAAATACTAAAAAGTTACAAAAGGCGAAGTTAGGAAAGACGTTTGAGCACAGTGATTGAATTGCAGGCACCGATTTCCGTTCAACTAATGCATGGTCACGACGCAAAATCATTTTGCAATTTTCTGGCAACTGCTATCGCAAATGTTGTACTGGATCTTATAAGCGTCGTTATGTATTTATCGTAACTGTAGTGATATTAATGCCCGGATATACTCTTTTACGTCTTATAAGTACATAATACACAAGAACATAAACTCCTTTATTGTAATACGTGTTACGAACAGTATTAGCATGTTATTTCGACGGAGCATTAAAACATGTATTGTTGTGGAATTAAAGTGTTTTGGAACACAGTATAATTTGAATCTGCTACTTTTAAAATACGGCTTTAGAATTTTTTCTACGTTTAAAATACCGCATGTAAACCAGCTGAGAGTCGAAGAATACGTTTTCCTTCTTCAATTATTGCTACTCCTCAATTCGAAAATTTTGTGAAATACATAGTATTAAAATTTCTGAGTGAAAAATAAGGTCACGTTATTAACCTGAAAGGGAAAAACCATCAATCTTTACTTTAACCCGTAAAGAATATATCAAACGAATATCTGAAAGAGGAGTTCGCTTAGAAGCATTAATATCAGTAAATTTCTAACGTTTCCAAAGTGTCATCCTTGTTTAGAACAGGAAATTCACCAATGCAGAAATCAATTGCATAGTCTTTAAATATATTTATACCAACAAGAAGTAAAGTAATAAACAAAGATTTCCAGCTTAAAAAGCTAAAACACGTATTACCGAAGCATGTGGCTAAACTCAGAAAATGGTTCAAATATCAAATATCATTGAGTAGCAGATAAACGGAATTTTTTGCCAAGTTTGATGAAGTACGGGTTTACCCAAATGACTCCAACAAGCAAGATCTATGATAAAAGGATGTGTTCCGACAATTCAAAGAAATTTTGAGTAAGGGATTTATAATTATTGCAAGTTTCTCCTACACTAGGAAATTAAAAATATGAAAAGTGGAAAATAAACGTTAAAATCACACCATCATGATATCAAGTAAATACTTTACGTCCAATATTCGTAGAAGAAATTACATTTCTTTATTCTAAACAATGTTTAAAAAGCAAAAGTGCAACAAGGCAAAGTTATTTGTCGTAATTCAAAATCTACCTCTGCATTCCTTGAGAAAAAAGAAGACTGCTACAAATAATACATGTATACCTGTCTTTTATTCTTAAGAAGTTTCCCAACATTTCACTTACGGATTGCTGTGTTTTTGGCTTAATAAAAAGAGCTCTCTTTGAACTCAAACCTTTTTCCAAACTTTTTGACTCAAACCTTTTGAACTCAAACTTTTCTTTTTGAACAGTTAAAGATGAAATAAAATCAATTCTCTGGAAAATTTACGGAATCCTTTTCCGTCATGGAAAAAAAGATGCAAACTTCAAGTCAGAAAAAAAAAAGCCATCAACTCGAACGATTAAATTATAAAAGTTTATGTTTTAAATATTAATCATGCGGCCAAGAAATAAAGTTTACAAATATATTAACACTCTCTGTACATTCTGTAGCAGTTAATGACAATGATGAGATCCATACTTTTATGCTGTCGCTATTAGATTATAGTGATACTTGAGTATTTGAAAGATTTAGCGCGAATACTTTATAAGGTACTTTCTCCCTTCTTTCTGTATGCCTTCGTGGTGTAACGGTAGCACACTCGGTGCGTATTCGAGAGTTCCAGGTTCAAGTCCCAGCTAGTGCATTGCTCATTTTTCACGTCTCTCAGTATCAAAAATATCTCTACAGTGGGGCCCGAACTAAAGAAGGTGGCGGATGATGATTCTTCACCACAAGGATATGGCGATTGGGTTCCCTAATCCCCATTCGGTCTTTACAAGGGGGAGTAGATAAGGCAGTTTCTTCCTCCTTTCTGCATTCGTTCGTGTTGTAATGATTAGCACACTCAGCGCGTATTCGTAAGGTCCGGGTTTGAATCTCGGCGAGGGCATTGCTACATTACTAATTTTTCACATCACCTGCTTTCAAAAATCCTAATGTCTCTAGAATTTGAAAACTAGTCCCATGTTTAAAATAACACTTGTATATATGGGGTGATCCAAAAGTAATGGAAAAGTTAAAAATGCAATAATTCGCAAAGTATAGATAATAGCACAATACCACTTCCACAGAAATGTACAGAAAGATTTGGGACATTTTTAAATAACGAAATCTTTCATTGCTAGAATAGTTACATTTTCCACCGACAGCTGGTGCTGTAGCAGTCTTCGATCATTGATATTTCGCAGGTGACCTAGTGACGATCAATCAGCATCTTTAAGAGATATCGTTACAAAATCGAGCATGTACAGGAATTGAAATCAACCGGTTCTGACAGATCGTCATGAATTTTCAGATTCGGCTTTTGAACAGACGGAAAACAGTGTAGACCGGCTGTCAAGTAGGAGTAGGAGATTTTCCTTAACGGAAGGGTAAATGCACACAGGTATCACATCTGGGCGAAAGAGAACCTGCATGTAATCGCAGAAACCCATTTACATTAGCCAAAGCTGACAACATACTACAGGTTCACTGTGATAGTTTTTACAGGCCTATTTTTCTCTGAGGAAGTCCACAACAGTACATTTCGAACTGTTTCTATCATAGAAACGCTTCTAGGAGAATGTATCATCCCTTCATTACAATGTCTTAAGTGGCTGTTTTCCCTAAGAATGGCCACTAATGTCCCCAGACCTTACATTTTGTAACTTTTTGTTAGGAGGCTACTTGAAGTCATATGTAAAGTAGACTGCCGCTATTGACCATATTAAAAGAAGTTTTCACCATCATATGACAGGAATAGCTACTGAACTCTGTTCAGTATTGTGCAGAGTACGATGTCACACCTGACAGTCATTCTCAGGAACAATGCCCGTCACATTTAACATTTGTAATCCTAGCTACCTTGCGAACTATGCTGAGGCCACTGTAAGAAGTCATACAACTGAATACAACTGAATTTTTGATACTGTTGGGAAATATGTAATTAGTCTGGCAATAAAAGGTTGTTTGTAAAAAAGAAAGAAAAAGAAAAAAATCTGAAAGATTTTAGATTTTAACTGTAACCCAAAAGCGTTTGTTAAGTTTCTTCGCGCTCTCGCTGAGCTCACAGTCTACCAGTCTGCTCTTGCACTCCCTCCTGCTAACCCCTTTTTTAATCTTCTTTAGCTTTATTATTAAGCATCGTTTTCTTCGCACATACCCACCTACAGTTCAACAACAAAAACACAAAATTTTTAAAAGCTGCGTAGCAACACATCGTTAGACTTCCTGACGGACTGTTAAGTGTTGGCATACATTTTAATATTTTTCAATCTCTTCTCATTTCATAATATCAGTGTTGAATTTTCTTAGTAAGATGGCTAACAAAAAGTATTTTTGTCTTTTTATAATTAACTTTTTATGTGCTAACTGTATTTATGAATTTTCATGATCTTCACAATTACGACACGTAAAATTCAATTCACAGCTAAATCAGAAAATATTTAAAAACAACATATATTTAGAATTCCCGATAGATAGTCTCGCGCACTGGACACAAAAATGTTTTATTTCGTGCAGTGTTGCCACTGCTGGCTTTCATATCGTTGAGCTTGTTTATCAATCAGAAATTCATTACAAGTTTACAAAATATGAAATAAATAATAAAACAAATTCGAAATTCAAAATTCGGGCTTTCAAAAGCACATATTCGGGTGGAGGACTACATTAAATTTGATAGCTCTAACTACATTAAATTTGATAGGAAAATTTGATAGCTCTTGATACTGTCATTTTCACAGTGCGAAGAACATACGTACATACATGCAGATTTTTCATTATTTAACTTCTTAAAAATAATACAGGGCAATAATATTTGGTAGCAACAATTTGAAAAGTGATACGCCATTTATAGAAAATCGACAGAAAACCTCGTTTCGAGACGAATACTAGCCCTTTTTGACCTAAAAAACCGTCTTTTCTTGCATTTCTGTGAGCATCAAGTACCGCTCTTGTCTGTGATTTGTATTCACTGAATTTTTGTTTTTCTGTTGGTTACGAGTTACCTGATCTGTACTGTAAAAATATCTTATCACTGTCTTTTGTATTTCCAAAAAATTAATCGGGATTGCATTTATTAAAATGATTTGATATATATATACAGGGTGTTTCATATTGAATGGCAGAAAAAGGAAACATACCGGTGAATGGTGCAATTACTCTATTTTGATAAATCATATTTACAGTGAAACTATAGTTATCCAAGGTTCTATATATGTTCTATGTGCACCCATTTGGTGACACAACAAGTATGTACGCGGTATTCCAATTCCTGCCACGCTCATGGTAGAATATCCTTTGTTAATGATTCGAACACTTCTGTTATCCGCTGCTTCAGTTGCTGTAAGTCCTGGGAAAATGAAGGTACGGACACTTTGACTATAACAAAACCCTATAGGACAAAGACACAAAGGCTGGGAATCACATCTGGGAATCTCGGTGGCCAGCAAAGCAATCGTATACCGTTTGACCTAGCACTGCCGATCCAGCGATAGAGTAGACTATCGTTCAGATAGTGGCGTACGTTTCAGAATTCGAACGAAGCGTTGATTTTGTGGGATTTCGAAAAAACGCTTCCCGAATTTTTTCAGCCTGTTGGATTTTAGCTGCTGCTCGTCCAGGGCTGGTGTTCTTAATAAGCAGCCCGTGTTCTGAAACTGCTGCCCCCCACCGTTCGACGTTGTGACAATGCGAAGGTCCTTTAACAAATTTCGTGCGACATTTTCTTTGAACGCCGATAAACGATGACGTTTTGGCTTACTGCAAAACACAGTGCCCTTTCTCATTTATATTCAGCCACATTTATATTAATAGTGCCTCTAGCAGCGATTTTGTAAGCGGAAGTGTTTTTGCTGTTGCTAGTTAAAACTTATATAATTGTAGTTTCCGTATTAATTTTTTTCGGCTTAGCAAATCAATTACAGAATTTGTATTAAGTTATTCTTTTTGTCACTTTCAGTATGAAATATCCTGTATATGTATGTGTGTGTGTGTGAGTTTGTACGTGGATACTTATGCGTGTGTGTGTGAGTTTGTACGTGGATACTTATGCGTGTGTGAGAGAGAAAGAAAGAAGTAGATTTTAATAAAGCTGTTTCCTAATACACGAAAGCCAATTAGTGCAGTTTTTCATGCTAAAATGTTTACTAGTTTCAAATAAGTATTACCTTGACAAAGCGAAATTTTCTTTTTGTTGAGATTTTAAAGTAATCGGTCATTTTAAAGCGAATGCAAAATATTATATTGTAAAGCAATTTACCCGAAAAATTCTAGTAAAATAAATGGCAAGTAAATGCGATTTTAGTGTCCCATTTTAATTTCAAACAGTCAATATGTTATTCATATTTGATATTTGGTGTAACTATTTCACTTTCTCCTGAGCTTTGATGTAATTTCCTTTAGTCCTCTAGACATCACATAACTGCTGTTATCTTTCATAATATGATACGAAAGCAAAATATTTTATAACAAGCATCGGCTATTTATAAGTTAGATTTTATGTCACATTAGGGGATTCACAATTTAAGTGTTTTATGATACGTGATGCAAGTAGAATTTACGTATATTTTTCTTTTTGCTAGTTACTCTTCAGGGGAGCTATATACCGTCTTTGATATTTGCTGTTGTTTTCTAGACTTTATAAAACATTTTGATGCCAACTAATAAACAATTAATTAATAACAATAATTAAACAGTCTTCTTCAAAATTTATAAATATATGTTTTCCTAAACTCCTGTTAGTCCTAAATCAAGGTTTTTAAAACTTAATATGAATGTAAACGTAACCTGTATACAAACACGTCTTCTGGAAAACAAACATTACAATCATTTTTAAAACAGACTGTGCAAAGTAGAACTTATCGTAAATCAGGATCTTCTAAACATTATATCATTGTGGCCCATATGCGCGTTCTAGCAATTTATCGCGATCCTCATGCTTAAAATTTCTTTGAGAAGAAAGGAAAAGCTTTGAGAATGAAGTAGCTTAGAAGAAAATAATGTTATGATGAAGTAATAATAGTTAAGATATAACGGGCAATTACAGTCATGCAATAACACAAAGAGAAATCCAAAAGTTTTCGCAACCCACCGAAAGTAATCCGTTGTCACACTGCTTGATCAAGACCCACCCTTTAGAAACTATTGCTGTAAATTAACCGAATATGTTTTGGGATCTCGAGTACGAAAACTAGTATTAAATTTGTAACTAATTTTTGCTGTTACAATAAATGTATTTATTTGTAGTTAATCCCAGCAGCAAATTCCACTCAGGTGTTAGGTGTTGTTCAATTGGATACGTCTTCAGAGAGATTTATATCCAGTGATTTATAGCCGGTGATGAAACAGTTATCCTTTTTATTGAGTTTTACATAGTATTCTAGCAATAATCTAGAGATAGCAGCAACGTGATCGAGCTTAGTAGAAAGAGGAGAATATGAGCTTAAAATATTTACTCTTAGAATATTAAACGACAACTTTGTCCAGTGAATGGCGCTAAGATAACTGCATTGTTGATAATCAAACACAGATTCAAATTGCGTACAATTATACATCTTTAAAAGGTAATTATTTATCATTCCATCTGGTTCATATTAAAACCGGGATGGAATTTTCATATTAAATCTTGCTCAGTTTCCTGTTATAAAATTTCTGCTGAACAAAGATAACTGCAAAGTTAGTTCAAAGATAATTCTCATGTTAAATCTTGCTCTGTTTCCCCTTATGAAATTTATGCTGACCAAAGACAACAGAATATTGAAATTTACGGTCGGAAAGATGGTGGGATGCCAATAAAACTGCTGAAATTTACGAGCTCTGTCCTTCGAACAGTGTACTAGATGTATTGAAACTTTTATGATTTCCTGAGTATGTGAGGTAAATTTATATGGAAGAAAAACTCAACTACTGCGCATCATCCAAAGCTAACTCATCCTATTCATGAAATTAGCGAGGTGATATATTTAAATATACCGTATCAATGCTTTAAAATCTAGATTAAACTGAAAAAAATAGCATAGATTACTGCAACAGGAAGAGGCAATCATTAACTGGATTTTGTATGAAATTCGTCAATAGATCTAAGATATAGCTATACAGCAACAATAGCCAGCTGAGATGTGCACATGCATTAATTGTTTAATCATACGCATTTATATTTGGGCCATCTTTGCAGGCTAAATTTGCATGCCAGTTATTTAATGGAAGATGCCTCTTACGATAAAGGTTAAAAGTTTAAAATGCAGCATCTTATACTGTAGTAGCTGCTTTTGGGTTATTCGAATAACTATACGCGCTGCATATAAATATATATATTTAATTTTCCGTACATTTATACGCGCATCTTACAAAAAGGAAATTTGAAGAAATGGAATGAAAGTATTGAAAATAGACTTTTGTGCTATAACCCAGGTACAAAAACATTTCAGAAGAAAATCACATGTTGTAAAGTGTATACGCATGTAAGCAGAACGAACGTATTAAGAGGATCTTCTAAAATTAAATTAAATCAAACATTAAAAAAGGCAATTTGATTTAGCATTTTTATCAAGAAAGTTTCCCCGTAACTGTCTACATAATGTTTTCTCGATTCAAAAGATTCGTAGTCAAAATAAATGCAACAGTGTTCAGTGCACTTTTCTCGTTGATTTATAAAAGAGTGTATTCTGTGTGATTAACAATGTGTCTCTCTAATTTGTAGAAATTTGTAAAAATAATTTTCCTCCTTTCTGTTGTTTTCCCATAATTACTAAATGTGGTCCAGTTTTATAAAGGGAAAGAAAATGTGTCTAATGCTGCTTGGTTAAGTGTTAAAAATAGATGAGCAGCCTTTTATTGATTGATTTATTAATTAATTTTGGCAGAGTACATCATCTATGATTTATCTTCATTAAAGAAGCCGATGCATTAGATTTACAAACCACCAAAAGCATTTATTTTATATGAAGGAAATAAAACGTACATAGAGAAACAATGAAAATCTTTTCATCGCGTAATTTAGTCAACCTGGTAGATGTGCTAATGGTATAATGATTAGTAGAGGTTGACTATTAACCGAGGGAGTAGGCTCGATTCCCTGAAGCTTGGCTTTACGTGTGCGATCTTCCTCTTCTTCTTGGGTGTAAAAATTTGTCCTCTCCTGTGATGCATCCTGGGCAGTGTTCTCGGTGATGAGACAATTAAATGACAGATGAGTCTGGATGTTCGCATCGAATTGCTTAACGAACGTGTTCCTGACTCCGGAAAAAAACTGCATAATTATCGAGTATTTGATCTGTTCATATATATATATATATGTTTATTTTAACATATTTCTATCTTACACACACCTACCAACTTTAGTGTCACAATGAAACAGATGGAATTAATTTTCTACGTTCATCTTAGCCCGCACTATTTCATAGTCCGCGCTTAACAATTCCTTACAGAACGTACGCAGGTACTTTAAACTAGTATATCACTGCAAGTGTCCAACACGCTAATAGCGTTATGGATAATGTTTAGACTTTACACTTATAATTGCAAAAGTATAAGAAAAGCTGACCAATTTATTTTTGTCGTATGATCTTGGTTATTTCCTTAACGAATGAATATTATTATTTTTATTATGTTTAACTCTAAGTTATATTAACGGTAGAACACGAATAAGACACTCTTAATCGTGTGTAAAGTAACTTAAAGAAATGTTAAGTTTAAGATTTAGATCGTTAAAGAATACTATTATTATTCTAGGTAACTCAAGTGATATTAACGGTAGCACAAGAATATGGCATTCTTAATTATGTAAAAGGTAATTCAAAGAGATGTTTAGTTTAAGAATTAGATCGTTAAGGAATATTATTATTATTATTCTGTATACCTCTACCACACGAATAAGTCATTTGTATAAGTTCTAGACCTTTAAGGGTTTAGGAACAGGAAATCTCTAAAAATCAAGCCATTCCTTCGAAGGGAATTGAACCTGAGGCTTCTAACAGCTAGCTGGAAATATTATCTAAATACAAATCGTTCATTTGAAGACTTAGAGAGAAAACTCCAGTACCGAATATTACCAAATCAAATTTACGTTGTTGGTATCTGCCCCATTATTTATACTTAACAACGTTTTCGGTGTTATTGACGAGTGTGCTACATAGAGCAATCATGCTTATATTGGATTGAGTGTTCGAAATATAGTCTATACTGGGAAGCGTAATTTATGCTAAAAGAACTTTTGCCACTTTCACCCTTCAGACTTAAAGTATCGTTTTTATACATGCAAAAATGCTAAATTCGACATTTTGCGTTATTTTTAGACAGCTTATAAAGGCTCCAGCTGTCAGAACAACACGCTTCTTTCTTTGAACGAGTTTAGTGATGGAAAAGTACTGTTTGTTCAACTAAAGTTTCTGTGCGTTAAGACAGAGAATATCCACATTTCCGCTTTGGGGCTCTTGATAAATGTCTTGTTTAGACACGCAGAGCGTTCGATATAAGGATTATTTATGGCATATGTTCGATATCAGGGAAACAGGCATCTGCTGCACTCTACTCTAAGGATTTCATCTGTCATTAGCACTGGAAATTGTATGCATTAGATTTCTTCCTCTTTCACAAATTTTAAGTTGATATTTATGCCCAATATATTTCTTTTCTAAATGGATGGCTTATTAGCAAGTATCTTACATAGAGGTTTTCTTTATTGCATTCGTTTTCACTAAAGTGACTTAATTTTAGGATTAATTCTGTTGCACCTCTGTTCATCTATATAATTTTAAAAGTTATTTCATTCCCTATCCATACTATTTAAATATGTTATCTTCACTGTTTACTTTTAGAAATTTTGAATACTTTCAAACAATGCCCACAAGTATCATTGCATTTAAATATTTTCATTTATTCGCAATTTCGTTACAAAGTTCGATAAAATTATTTCTGTCAGTTTTCAGTTTGTGTGTGCAAGAAATACAGAAAAAAATCTCTCTTCCCTTTGAAGAACGGAAGGTCGAAGTTGTCTCTGTTAAAAAGTACAAAATAATACCAAATATTTCAAAAGCAATAACAATGTTCGTTATTAGTAACAGGTTCATTGATTAAGGCAAATCAACTCTAGAGGAATCTGTCTATGGAAGGGATGCCTTTGTGGACTTTTTAAAGAAAATTGGCTTGTATCTACGTTACATATAGGGAAAACCACGAAAACGAACCATGCAGCCATCCCGTTCTTCGAGAGTCGATCCCCTGTCGAACTATCAATGTCCCAAGACTTTTACCGCTTGCTGGTGGGCGTTATTAGTAACAGATTGAATAAATGAAAGAGGAGTGCAAAAGACAACTGTCATTTCCTTTACGTTTATAAGGGTATAGTGTCTCGTGTTCTTTGCAAACACAAACTAACGGGACATTCTAAGAATGTGTGAGGAATTATCCTCAAGTCTTACCTACGACAAATTTCAGAGAAGGCCGTAAAGAACCCTTTATTAACTCAATATAAATTTCACAGATGGCACCGACTTGTGCTTACAGAAACCAATATTTTTGGCTTAACTCAAAAGGTAACAAGTAACGTAAAATAAAATAGAGTCAAATTAGCCTAACGGCTTTTCACAGGTTGTTTAATGCACAGGCAGCCTCTGACCCGTCAAAGTCGGCGTAAACAAGCCAAATGGCTAGAAAGGCTCACCACTACATAAATATGATCGTTAGTAAATGAAAGATAGCAACATGACTTTCAAGCAGGCATAACACGCTCTAAAAATACCTTTCCAAAACCTTGCCTTAAATACTACTTCTTCCTACCTCATTTGGATTTACGCGCGCTAACTTATTAACATTCTGGCAAGAAAGTGTGGGTTGAAAACGAGAGTCAAAGGAAAGTTACTTTTTAATAAAATTTAACTGTTAGATAAATTAAATGAATTAAACCCATAAGGTACCTAAAGTTAAGGTAGGTATTTTAAAATTTCATTACATTAGTTCTAAGACAAATGATGCAAAAGAATGCATTTAAAAATGCTTGCTGTTTCAGAAAGACTGGAACCTGGGGAAAAAAAGGAAAGAAAGAAACTGATATAGTTTTCGATTTGGAAAACTGAAATTTAAGTAGAGGCAACTAACTTGCTTGTAGTCAAGAATGAATTTTTTGAATAAAATATTAGTCATGAGCTAACACCAAATTCGCAAAATATATTACAATTAAACTCCTTAGCTAATCGATCACGGGAAAAATAATGAAGTTTGATACATTAAATCATACTAATAACTCTTTAAAAATATTGATTGTCCGATAAAACATCCGATATAACCAGATTGAGCATGTGTGGATGCCTTGTAAGGATTTTAAGTTTTACTAACGTTTATTTCATTTTAAAACTTTGCTATCATCTCTTATTTTCCATTTCTGGCCAGAATAAGCGCGAGTAGAATTGTTTATGCAAATGAGGTTGCAAACTGTAGAAGCATTTAAGACATGGCTTTTAGCCAAAAGGAAGAGAGAGGGAGAGCGACTTCTCACTGATTTACCACGCGCGTGCTTTTCAGTCAGTTTCATATCTGCCTCTAAGGCCAGAACTTAGTTCTCACTGATATTTGAAAGACGTATTGTAGTTTTTGTATTCCGCTCACTACATACGCAGTGCTAAAAGGGCAATCTTCGCGTTACTACTCTCTGTGAAGCATCTAAATTTAGTTCTTATTTAGTTAGATTAGTTTATTTCTTATTTTCTACGTTTTAGACCATAAGCGATGGTCTCTGTATTCCGAAGTGTGGGAACGGTTGTACGCTGTGAGAAATAAAGGGTAAATTTAACCCTTCTTATCTTTGTTGTATCTTCTACACACGCACGAACATAGCTTTGAGTAAGCTCCCTGTTCCAACTCAGGACTCCAGTTATGTTTCCAAAGGCAATTAGAAGGAACAGAAGTCCTGACAGCCTTAGCACGCCGAATTTTAGGACTCCTAGATTCCTCCCTGGATCCTCCAGGAGCTGAAAAGTGCATTTTTAGGAAAGTGGAGTGCAATTCCACAAGATTTGATCAACAAGTCTATGAAATTAATATGTGAAATTTGCATGTCTATCCTCCGAGGTGACCGTGCATCATATTACAGAAAAATGCTTTCCACAAGAGGTTTCCTTAATTTTTCCATCATTTCCCAATTTCCATAAATTTGGTTTTAATTTCAATATTTTGCGCCAAACATTGTAATTTATGTTAACTAATGCTTTTGTAGAAATTTCTATTAACAATTTTTCATTAAGTACCAGTTATGTTTTATTTCTGTCACTATCTTTAATTTTGATGATCAAAGTACTGAAAGAAACAATATGTGATTGCCGCCTTAACTTTTTTTAACAGCAGATGAAGGACAAAGATTTTACTGAATGTAAAAATTAAGCTTCAAAGATGCGAATATTAACAAAATTTGAACAGAAACTGGATAAAAAGTAATACTCAAACTCCTAAAATAATCAAGTGTTGGAAGAACTAAATTTGTAGAAAATTGTTTTAATAGAATGCAATAATATATGTTTTGATATCATAATTAAAAAATGGAGATTTGAAAATTAAATTGTATTTTTATTAGGTTATATCGGTGCAAGAAACATGACAGATATAGGCTTCTAGTTACATACGAAGGCACGCATAAGGGAGGGAGAAAATATATTATAAAAATGAGATACCTCCCTATATTTAATGTTTAACAGGTTGTAAAATTAATGTCATTGTATTTAGATTACAAAAAAGAAGTAAAATGTTGCGAAAATTTCATTAGCAATATCCAGTGTAATTTTCATAACTAAGTGCAATAAAGCGGCTACAAATTTAGATCTTTCATCGGGTCGTGATGAAATAATGACTCATTAAACGAGTACTTTAAAGAACTCTGCAATTTAATTCACTAATACACAGGCCACCAGCGGCCGAGTTGAACACTGATGTTGTTCCGACCTGGGTTCGATTCCAGGCAAACGGGCTGGCTGCATGGGCGTTTTCGTGGTTTTCCCCATGTGTAGCTTGTATACGAGCCAATTTCCCTTAGAAAGTCCTCCATAAAGGCATCCCTTCCCTTAGGCAGGTAGCTGTAGTGTGCTTTGCCATAATCAACTAAAACAAACTAATAGTACACATATTTGGAAATTCCACTGAAGTATTTTTAACATTACCAGTTAATTTTGATAGTGGTGGAAGAAGTTTCAATAAATTTAGTCATAAAAAATAAAGATAAAAAACATCTTTAGTTGGATGAGAAAAGTGTCAAACAATGACTCTTCAGTCAGTGGAAGACGAATTGAGAAATAAGTCGATTTTTGAAAAATATTGAAAATTTTGCTTCAGGGGGAATTAACTTATAAAAAATGCTTGAAAAATTAGTGCAATCATTTTTATGTTAGATATATAAACTAATGATACTATTTCATTGATATTTGTTTTTTGATTGACTGATCAAAATTTTTTGGCTCTTTTTTCTTTCTGTGTATAATTTTCTATATATATTGTTATAATATTTATTGCTATAATAGTTATTCTAATATATGTTGCTATAATAGTTACGGTATTGCTGTTTAAAATGGTTACTGGTTACTTTGATAAATATAACAGTTCACAGATATACAGAGCTTGTATTCAAATTTTTGTCCTAAGTAAAGAAATATCGCGGCATAGCTCTGCCTATAAGTCTTCTCAAATAAAAATTCTAAAAAATACCGTTTATATCAAGCGAATGTTAGTGAATCAGCAGAGGATTTCGGACCATTTGTAGAAATGTAATCATTCCAAATTTTTTACATCCAAAATTAAAATTTTTACATGATCTCTAAAGCTGACATTTTTCATATCAGATAAAAAAAAATAGTCCAAGTCCTATAATTCTGAGAATTATTTTCAAAGCCAGTTCTTCATAGAGGGACCGATTTAAGTAGAAAACAATTTACTAACGATCACATTATTCTTAAAGAACCCATGTAAAATTTTAATTTCTTGTATGTTTACTAAAATGTGTAATTAGATCAAAATTATCATTTGATATTTGTTAAATTGGAACCAATCATCAACCAAGTATATTTAGTCACACAGGTTTTTAAACACACTACATACCTTTGCAGAACACTGGTCTCGAAATTAAAAACCATATTTTCGAAAGAGTGGAATTTTATTTTTTGTTGAAACATGTGCTTGTATGTTTTGTAACAAATTTTTTATTAAATATTTAATTTTATCACTATTAATCATATAACGTATCGCGTTAGAAAATATTAATGCGAATGGGAAAACTCTTCTTTCTTATGTCATACAGTTTAACGTTTGAATTATCTTAACCTCTGTATACAACGCTTACTAAAATAATTTTTTTGAGATGAGAAGAATCTTAAAGAAATCTACAATAATGGGTAACAGCTAATAATTTGGGGCAATTTCCGTCACTTTAGCTTACATCTAATTTTGCTCTTCGCTATTAGACTACAAAAGAAATTAATTTCCTTAGTTTTAATTCATGTTTTTTATTAATAAACCCCATTATTCATTTATCAAGCATTCCACGCTGATTGCCGTATTATGACAAACAAATGGCAATAAAAATTAATTATTATCCTTATTTGTATTTAGTACACAAAATTATCTTATTATATTATTCTTTTAATCAACATATATAGTAGGATTTGTGCAATATCTATCAAATGAGTATTTAAAAGGCTTTAAATACCGCATGCTTTAAAGTAAATAAAACATTTTAACATTTTCTTTGTGACACGGATTAAAACAACTGTGTAGATCATACTACAATATCGTTGCTGTATTTAAATATGCGCCAGAAAAATTTTTAAGCATACTTTCTGAGGTACATTTTAATTTTCTATTAGTATAAATATGCTTATATGGCCGTTGAGGACGAAAAACATCCAAATGTTGAAAATACAAGTTTTTGGGTAAATATTTTGCATGCGTCTGGCAGAATTTAGCAAACACAGTAAGAGATCAATGGCCTCGTTACGATTCCTTAGTATAAGAAATATCTTGATAAAAATGTTCACTATGCTTACTGCTCATTATTCTGAGATCAGTAGGGAGGAACGGTAAGCCTAAAAAGGAAAAGCTTTGAAGTTTTAAAGACGTATTATAGCATATTCTTTCGCATGATTTCATAAAATATTCTTTTTTTAAAGATTTTATACCTTAGGAAATGTTACGAAAGTTCCTTAAAATAATCCATGGACGTTTTTAAAGTGGATTCAGCTTCTGATAGGATTTCTGGCCCCAAAATAATTTTCTAATCTGCGGTTCAATAAAAACATTCAATAAAAACACCTAAAAAAATTAAAACCACTTATTTGGAAAGTTACATCTCAAGTATATGAATCACAGCAGGTTTTTTTTCAATTACTTTAAGGAAGCAATTTACTTTTACCGCAAAGTTTAAAATTCTTTTACTTGCTATATATAATAAAATTATTAATCATATTATATGTAATTATTAATCCTTTTTCGAAATTAAACGCTTAACTTTCCTTCTTGATTTTTTATTGCTTAAAATTATTAATTCAAAAAGTTTTTGTAAAATAACGTGGATAAAAATATTTCTTATTTCATTTCGCTCTCAAAAATGCTTCCTATTGCAACAGTGAACATGAATTTAAAACGTTTTTTAAAATGTTTGTGATGCGGTTCTCATGCCATGCTTTGAAAGACATTGTATGTTCTACTGTGTGTATCCCAAAATTCGATGCAAAGATTTGTCTCTGCTTTTTTATTATTATTATTATTATTATTTTCTATTTTTTTACCATGATGTTTTTGTACCTTGTTGCTTTGTGTAAGACATTTTCATTCGTGGTATTTCTGCCTGACGCTATACTATATGTGTAAAATTTCATTATATAGTAGAGTATAATAGTCTCCGAACGTATAATTAAACCCAGTATGTCTGACACTGGAGTCAGACTTGTTTTAAAACTAAGAAAATATTCGTCACTCAACTCATCATCTACGAACATGATGAAAAGCCACAATTTGCACCAACAGCAACACAAAGTAACGTTCTTTAATTGTTTTGGCAAACAGGTACAGATCCCTCTTTATCAATAGCAAAGAAATATGCTGTCAGAAATCAGATTCTTTTGCTCCTGATGAAGAAGGACCTGTACCTGTTTGCTTTCGAAATCGATAGACTCTTGACTAAAATCTACGCCAAAGTTGTTGCTTTGCTAATTTTATAAGGCAAATTTTTTTTTATATTTAAGTCTTCAAATTGTTAGCCCAAAACGTCCTAAATTTTGGATTTAAATTTAGACCTACAAAAGAGTCTTTATTTTGATATTGCCGTTAACTGGGTGCTCGTTATAAGGGATTTTACTGTACCCACACAATTCCTAGGAAGCATTTGCAGACTATCAAGTGATATAACTTATAAGCCGAAGGTAAAAGTAAATATATTATAAGGTATTTTCTCACTGCTTCCAACATGCCTCCGTGGTGTAACGGTAGCACTCTCGGCGCATATTCCAGGTTCAAGTTCCGGCGAGGGCATTGCTCATTTTTCATGTCTTTTGCTTCAAAATAACCTAACGGCTCTACAGTACGAGTATCTATCTGCGATCATCATTTAATAAGAAGTAGAAAGAAAACTTTGTTTATTATTTATTATGCACAAATCTTTCGTTAACCCTTATTATTAGACACAACATCATTAATTGCTGTGTATTAAGAGAAAAACACAAGATGAGTTCTAATGTAATGAACCGGATAAGCTGATCTAAATTTATCTCTAGATTATTCTCGTAGATATTTCTTTGTTTACTGAAGAAAAGACGACTTGCTGCTATGCTCTGCTATATTGTTATTTCCTTTCTATGACAGAGGGTGTCTCAGCTTACTAATCTTGATAGACAAGAAGAACTAATCTCACGTCCGTGACAATGCTTTCAGTGATAATCTTAAGGTGACAGATCTTGTTCCTTACACCACCCAAAACTATAGCGTATATATATATATATATATAAACATTTTAAAATCAATGTTAGAATGCAAATCTAAAAACGCCTTGCAGTTTTACTTGTGTTTGGAAAAATATTGTATCTATGTAACAGTTTTACTATATATCTACATGAAAATGTTTAGATAATATTTTTATTCCGCTTAGTAAAATGTTATTTTGTATGCTTTGAAAAATGTTAAATAATATGCTTTTAGAGAAAACTTTTTCTTTTATCATTGCATCGTTAATGGCTCTAGAGTTACGTTTATTTTTGGATAAAATTAATTTTTCTTCTAATTTATGTCTCCATGACCAAACTGAATAAATAATCACTTTGTTTACTTACGTTATCAGGAGAACGCTATGGTCTCAGCGGAAACTGTTTAGCGCTTTAACTTGTTATAATTTTGCAACATTAAGTAGACTAGTTGTTTTTGTTTCGATACAATTCGTTACTGAATAGCTTTCTTTGGTTTTTACGTCTTATTCTTTGCTTTACATTTGTAGACTGTATTAGACTTTTAGAAGAAAGGAAGACGGAAAAACAGCTGTACTCTCCCCGAGATTTGAATACTGGTTCTCCCGACTGCTATCCGGACGTACTACCACTTCCACCACGAAAGTACGCAGTAGGGAAGGAAAAAACTCAAAATACATTCAGATTCTTTCTACCTGTTAATAAATTCTCCTTATGTGTCTGCTTATGTTTAATTTTAAAATTTTATAGATAATTATTAACTATTAATAATTTCTAATTAGTTAATAATTAATTGTCTTGAGTCTTATTTTATATACTTTTATCACTATAAATTCTTATATTTATGCTAACATTAAAACGTAAGCTCTGCGCTATGATGTAAGAAATGAAAGATTACTGATAAAGGAAATTTCTAATTTAAAATTGCAAATATTTTGTTTTTCATCTGAAACCGATATTCTACTACAATATGGGGAAGACGACTACAATATGGGAACGAAAGAGCTGATAAAAATCTTGAATTTCATCTCACTCCCACATGATATTTTTATTTTCAAAATAAAGTGCCTGAAACAGAAAATGAGAAGAGAAATTTAATTGAGGCTTGGACAACAGTGAATTTAATTTCCATTGCTATTCATTTCTCATGAAATGTTTTACTTTCATTTCGTAAGCACATGAAGACCAGCTGTGTCTTTTGCAGTTTTCACCAAATACAGGCATGGAATTCAGTTCATATATGAAGATTACCCTAAAATCTCTTTTTAAATAAAAAAAGGGTATAAATTCCATTGTATTCGATATGGCTTACAAGGATTCAGCTAACCAAACCAATAAAGGATCTTGAGTAAATACAGCTTAGATAAACTTCTAGAGACATTAAAATTTTCTAAGCAGAAAAAATTATTTCCTGTTTAAAAAAAAAACGTTCCAAAAAAGCCAAAATATCCTTTCTCGCTGGAATTCGAACCATGGATCTTCCAACTGGTAAATGTATGTACTAATAGTTGCACCATGACAGTACACACAAGCGAATGCAATAATTCCTTATTTTGTGCCTCCTTACGATCTGCCTCTTGGGGAGAGGACGAGACTCAGTCAACCAAATCTAGATATAGAAGAATTAGCGTCCACCACATTTTAGTCTACGCACCACTGTCCAAACATTAGATTTCAACATCAGAATTCTGACTACAGTAGAAACATTAAAAACGTGAAAGCCGGGATTCGAATCCTGGATCTTCCAATTTGCAGGCTCTGCAACCAGTTACACAACAAGAATAACGAAGGAAGATGATAAGTCCTTATAAGCTGAATAATATATTTTAGAAATAAACTTCGCTGCTTAAAATAGGGAACATGAAGTATTAAATGTTTGTCTTTAACGTATTATTTACTCCAGCTCCCATGAATTTCAACCTAAACTCCTGCTTTATTACATGATTATTTGATTAGCTTCGTAACGTAACTTCAAACCTTTATTGGAAGCCTTTCCATGACCATTCAGAAGCTCACTGAAAGCATTATAGGAACTTTATATGTTCTCTAACTATTGAAAATTTTATCTAATTGCTTCGTAAGTTTGTTTATTTGTCTCTCAATGAACAGCTTCATCTTGACAATTTAGACATTTTACTAGCTGTGTATAAATTCAAGCTCTCATTAAGCTACAGAAAATCATAAACTCCATTTTGTATTTTTTTATATTAATTTTTATATTGTATAAGCATAACTGCTTATTTGTTCCTTACTCTTCTCCTTTCTGCCTTTAGGATCGGTTGCATCTAGAAGCTGAGAACAGATCCGATGTTAGGTTTATGTCCCGTACATTAAAAATTATCAAAAGCATTATTGGCATTAATCGAGTCATCGTTGTTCTATTCCAGACAAAATCTCAGCATTAATAATACTGTGAACTATAAGCTGCTGTGCATTTTTATGTACAACATAAATAAAACAGTATAATGAATTTTGAAAAACATTTCAAACTAACGAAAGTAAAATAAAATATTTTAGTTCTCAATATATATATATATATATATATCTTCCATTCTTATTACAGAGGCCGTTTCAGTTCTCTCACATATTTTATGGAGAGGTTTTGGCTTCATATTTCTAAAAAATGGTATATGTTCTCAGTTGTTTTATAATCCAGTAGCATTTCATCGCTGCAATAAATTAGACAGACCGTAGTAGATAAGAGCCCCAGCACTGAAAGCTTCCGATTTCTTTTGTTTGGATTTAGTATCACATGTCTGAACTTATGAGAGGAGCTTTTGTTTCCGTAATAGCTGTAAGTGTTTTTATGTTTGCAGAAAATCAGTCAATGAGCTACTGTTTAAGATTAAACCTTAAGTTAAACAACATTTAACTCATCGGTTCTGTATCAAGATAACATATTCTGGACAAGAAGTTGATAAACAGGTTTTGAAATATAAACAAATTTCGTCTGAAGATTTGTATCGGAAAAATTTGAGTTTCCTATGCTCAGCTTTTGCTGAGCATACTAATGGATCCCAAAAGGTATGACATTTGTAATTTATATGGGTTTATATGAAAAGGTATTTGATATAATTTTTGATTTTTAGTACAACAAAACAGCAAAATTGCTGCGCAATTTAAAAGGATGCATCTTATAAAAATTTCCACCGCCTAACAATCATTAATGAAAATAAATGAAAATCCTCCTTATTCGAAAAATTAATTCAAGCTGATATTGTTAAAGTACGCGAAAGAAGGATCACGATCTTTAGAGTTACTATCCGAATTAACGACAGTTACATTTTTCCCATATTATGTTAAAGGTGCTTGAACTTAAAATCTTTTCAGCTAAGAAGTGTTTGTTCGTAAAAAGTATTTAAAAATGACTTAGAGAAACAATTTATCACTATACATACAGAGAGACAACAAGCAAATTTCAAGAAATGTTTTTGTCTTATACTGTTGGCAAGCTTAGAATACTAGGTTATTTGGGTTAGCTTATTCGAATACGGCAAAGCCACGAGGGTTAACTGTCTATGAGGAGGGGTGCCTTTGTGAAGGACTTTCTGAGAGAAACTGTCTGGATGCACATGGGCATCCAGCTGATAATAGACAGCTTAATAATAGAAACAGACAGTAGCTTAATAATAGAAAACTCAGTCTAATTAAGGATAGGAATACGGATTCGTGGAAAGGACATTTTCATAACTACTACTGATGCCATTCTAGCACGTTTTCGCTCCAACGCAATTGGAAAAACGCGGAAATTTTCCTATAACGCGGTACTTTTCAACTTAAGTCTTGCATACGAAAATACTTAAGTCTCCTTAAATCCTGATCTGGAGCAGGGAGCTGTATGCAGCTATGTTCTGTGGTAGAATATTGTGATTAAGTGGTAGCAGAACTGCACTTTAAAGGGATTTAAAATCCTCTTTTATTAAACCACAATTATTTACAACCACTTCCCGACTCGGGAGGGATACAGAAAGTAGAGACCGCACTTGGGTCTAAAATGAACAATCAAATAATTTAAACTAAAAGCTAAATAGAAATTAAATAGTCATTGCTCACAGAGCTATAACGCGAGGTTGGCCTCTAAACTAAACGGTGCGTAGCAAGATTTAACTAATACTGACGCATTTGGATTTACTTCAATAAGTAATCACGTAAAAGCGCTACGGCTTAGAATTTAAATACTAGTTAGTCAGGCGAACGTTGAATAGAGTAGCAGTGGTCTTAGACTAAAAGCTCTCTCACACTGAAAGGTTTCTACCTTTCGTTTAAATACTACTTGGCTCCACTTCAAATTAGCATAAAGCTGAAACGCGCGCTTATTCTAACGGGAAGTTGAAATGAGAAGGGATAGAAAGATTCAAATTAAAATAAAACTTTGTGAGTTTAGCTAAAACCTTACAAGTATAGTTCCTAGGTTCATTCTAGTTTGCAGTCGTAAAGCACATCCACTGAGTTTCCCTACTTTCTAGTTATTTCTTGTAAAAATGCAATTATCATTAATATCCTGTTAATCTTTCTTTTAATACCGTCACACATCATTGTTTGAACCACACTGATTTCAGATGTTTGTAGGCATCAGTTTGCATCACAGCTGTAAAGCGGTAACCTCACTAAAAGCTGTAAAGTTACTACAACGAAGGGAAAGCGAGGTTAGAAAGGGTTCGATTAGTATTCACAAAAGTATTAAAGAAAAGCAGTTTTAAGTAGTTTTTATTTTTACATATTTTTTGTCCAAAGTGGACCATAATTTACTGCAGTGACTCGAATTACAAATTATAACTTAGGTTGCATGTAAATAACACATATTTATATTCAAATGGGTATAGGTGTACCATCTCATTAAAACACTCCGGATGATGAAAATTTGCAAATCGATGAAAGCTGATTGAACGTCTCTGCAAATAATGCGACTCTGAAATAAGAAATCATTCAACCGTACAACGATCATATGAAAAACACGCGAATATTAAAGCGAACGCATTACGTGTTTATGGCTAGTCGAAGACCTGAAGGGAAAAAGAGAAAATACACTTGACTAATGAGATTCAAATTGTGGAAGAAGCATGTAATACACGCATACAATGTAATGCTTTGCTTCATGCAGATACAAATTCTGTGCAGCTACTTCCTCTGAAGTCCGCTGATGTTAAAAGGAGCTTAAAAAATTTCTTCACTTGTCACGCTATCCATAGAGATAAGGAAACTAAACGAAAGGAATATACAGAAAGACCGATGAAAGAATGCATAAAGCGAAGCACGCAAAAGGTGGTTTAGACAATTATTTTATTGGGGATTTTGGGGCTCTAGACTGAAAAAGAAATATTTAATTCGCTATTCTGTATTTTTATGCTGCGCTCTTAATCACAGTTTGTTTCTTCATGAAAGAGAACAATGTAACTGTGAGGCATAACGTGACACAACCAGGAGATATGCCTTAAAAATTATGATATCTAACTGCATTAAAAATTGACCTGCAACAGGATTGTTAATTTTGAAAACGTTTAAAAAGCAGTAGGAATGTAACTTAACATGGCATATTTTATTTTGTGGGATATAAACATAAAATGGCTTCATACAAACATAAAAAGCTTCAGCTTCCCCTTTCCCAATTAAAGTTTTTAAACATAGGAGAAAATTTAATGTAATTTAAATTGTTTTAGTTTTAACTTAAAGAGCCTTAGTCCAAAACTAATAATAATGCAGTGGTATTGCCAGCTTATGAATATAAAATACCACGAAAGTGTAAATTTGATGTTTATTTCTATAACAAAGAATTAAAACAAAAATTTTTATTTAAACATGCTCATACTTACATATAAATTTTAAGAATGTTACTGAAGTTAAGTATACATAATTGCTAAAAATATTGTTTAGAGAATGTTTGGAGATAAGTTCCGTAATATTTAATGTTAAGTGAAAATTACGTTCTGAAGTAATGAGACGTTTTAAAAATATATTCTTGTATATTTCGAAACATGAATTCTAAATATTTTGGAGCTAAAGGTTAACCAATATATTTCTACAGAACATGAAGGCGCTAAATATAGTTTTACGCAAATTAAAGTACACCAAAACATCTGAAAAAAATTTATTCGAAAATTAAAAGCATTGCTGCTTAAGTTTTATACGCAAAATACAATTTTCCTTTCCCTTTAGCATTCATTTTAAAATATTCAAAAATCCTAAAGGACACTTCAGTGTTAATTCGGGTTCAAAAATGAGGAGAATATGTTACCACAATCAACTTACCTATTTAACTAAAAAACGGAAGTCTAGAATTTTAAGTGTTTAAGCCAATTTTAAATTAATATTTCTGAGTGATGTGATAGGGTTTTGCTTATCTTCGAATGAATTTATTAAAGACACTTCCTTTCAGAGAGAAATCCATGTTGTTACTGTGCCATTTTTTATTAATTGTGTTAAAACAAAATATTGAAATATATGAATTCCTGTGCCCTAAATAAGTATAATGAAATGTTTGTAATGACAAATACCGGTCTCAACAGAATACTCTTATTCATAAATTATTGTATAACTAAGTACTATGAATATTTTCCATAGTCTATATGTATTTTTTCCTTCAAAACTCCATTGCAGCTTTCAAGGCTGGAATGGAGTTTCAAACTGCAATGAAGTTTCCTAGTAGTAATGCTTGGATGTCATATCGAATAATCGTTTAATAACTGATACTCATGTATGGTGTGCTGCGCTTCTCTGGTTTTCGGTAATTTTTTGTTAATTTAAAAGTATGTAGTATAAAATGTTGTCGTGTACTAAAATTCCTGCAGTTAAAGATATCCCTTAATCGTGAGTATGTTATGAAATATAGCTGTTATCATTAGATGCATAGCGGTTATTACTGGATATAGCTGCTATTACTAGCTGTTATTACTGAATATAGCTGTTATTACTGGATATGGCTGTTATTACTGGAAGCAGAAATAAATAAGTTGTTTCAATATAATTAACGATTTGGAAGATCAACAAAGTAAGAAAAGAAAAAGGAAAATTATCTTGCAAAAATCACCCTACGCATTTTGAGTTGAGATCATAATACCACTTTGGTAGCTATGAGATCTTAAAAAATAAGGGTTAGCTATGTAGTTCAGTTGTTGTTTCTACATAGACTGCTAATCGTAGAATTGAGAATAAAACAATGAAATAAAAATAACGTACGAGCCTGTAAATTTGGATAGAAATCTTTGAGTGGATTACATGTATCTACCGTGCTCACGGTATCATAAACGATCATCTACAGTGCTAACGCTATCATAAAGGATGGTGTATGTCATTGGTGACAATTGCATAATGTCATCTGCAGTGGCAAATTAACAATCACTTTAACATCTAAGGAAAAATGACATCGGAAAAAATTAAATTAGAGCTTCAAACCGTACAGTACTGTTCAAAGCATGCAACATTTTAATACCGCCATGCTACATCTCAGTTCGCAGAGTGGGTAGACTGTATAGCATTGAAAATAAGGTTGTAGCTGCACAGTTACGTCCATACAACTGAGAAGAAAACACTGCTCTCATTTACTTACGTGACTGAGAAAATCTATTTTGAATTTGAGAGCTGCAATATGTTCTACTAGAGGCAGGAGTAATAAAAGATGGTTTGCTTCAAATCGGCCGTCCAGATACATTACAATGCCCTGCACAGTTGCTGTACCAAAATCAGATCAGAATATTTTGAATTATTTTATTTTCATTTATTTTTGATTTCTTACTTGAAAGAATTATTTGACTGATATTCCTATACAAAATACCATTATCAGAAGTTATAGTTTTTATAATGACATCATCTAACGTCAACTGATAAATTTTGAAAGCTTAAGCTACCTATTTCAGTATTAATTATATGTACGGTTTCAAAATGATCTAATGTTCATAGATGCATGTAAATTTTTATTGAGTTTTAATAATTGTTTTACTTTTATTTAAAATTAAATATCTCGTTATGATTGACACGAAAGAAAACAAAAGAGAGGGAGAGAAGATTTTAGCTTTATTTTGCTCTATCTACAACATGTAAAATGACACTGATATTATAAGTGGCGTAAAATATTTTGAATTTTCTTAATTTTAGAGTAACGTATTATCTATTACGCTTTGAGCAAACATTTCTTTTTAAGTACTGAGAATCCTGAAAAGACATATTTACAAGAGCTGTTGTAACACTTTCGCACTTAACTGCCATGAATTTCTCTACAATTGGGGGAAATTTTTCCACAGATTCAAGTAATTGCGTCTATGCTTATTCCGAAGCTTTGGTTTAAGTTCGGTTACTTGAATATTTCAAAGTACTTAGCTATCATCCTAAGGGGAGGATGCCTTCGTGGTGAACTTTTTAAAACAAACTGGCTCTCATTCACCTTGCATAAGGAGGAAACCACGAAAAGCACGCAAGCAGCCAATCCATTTGCCCAGTTCCGAACTCGGGGCGAATTACCAGTATTCAGGGGTCTTAAATACTCAGCTATTGGTACAACCGCACAGATTCGGATCATGATTACAGTCACTTTCGTAAATGTATAAGGTATTTCTCCCGCCTTCTTCGCATGTCTTCGTGGTGTAGTGGTCTGCATGCTCGACGCGTAACCGAGAAGTCCGTGGTTCGATTCCCGGTGAAGGCGTTGCTTATTTTTCACCTCTCCTGCTTCGTTAAACCTAATGTCTCTACACTGGCGCCCGAACTAAAAAAGGTGGTGGATGATGATTCTCCACAACCGCGATTTGGCGATTGGGTCCCCCAAACCCCAATCGCCCTTTAAAAGGGGGAGTATATAAGGTATTTCTCCCGCCTTCTTCGCATGCCTTCGTGGTGTAGTGGTCTGCATGCTCGACGCGTAATCGAGAGGTCCATGGTTCGATTCCCGGCGAAGGCGTTGCTTATTTGTCACCTCTCCTGCTTCGTTAAACCTAATGTCTCTACAAATGGACGCTTTGAATCTAAGAAAGTTTCATTGTTGATCTTTAAGTACAATGAATTTGACCTTTTAAAATGTAAATTCATTTGCCTAAAAAGTAATATGCGGACTCAAATTAGTATAAATTCAAATTCTAAAAAGATTAATATATTATTGCATTATATTACGACACTCTTTATTTAGAAAAATGTTTAAAATGTATCAGACTGGATGCATAAGATAGTTTAAATCAGATAACAAATGTTTTCCTGTGTTTAGGTATGGTAAAGTCTATCCCCAATTTATAAAAGTTTTTGATAGAAGCAGAAATAAATAACAAGCAAATAGGGTGGTTTTTTTAAAGAAACCATTTTATAATTCTTAAATACTAATAACTATGAATATTTGTGAAAATTCTATAAATGTTAAAATGAAATTAGACTATTTCAAGCACAATTCAGCAAACATGAAACAAAACTGTAAATTAATTACTCAGTCAAATATGCTGTAGAATCATTAAGATTTTTTTTTTTGAAGCAAGAGATGTGAAAAATGTGCAATGCCCTCGCAGGAACTCGAATTTGGACCTCTCGAATACACGCCGAGTGTGCTACCGTTACACCACGAAGGCGTGCTGGGGAGAAAATACCTTATAATACATATTTAGCTACTACAAGAATATAATTTGAAAATACAGAATATAACGCTACAATAATTGCTCTAGCCGTCCAAACGGGAAAGTGGTTAGCGATAACTGCCGTGCCGAACGGCCCGGGATTGAATCTCAGAGAAGGCAATGATATTTATGAATGTATAGTAGCTGTGCGAGCCGGAAATCCTTTCGACAGGTTGTTGGTAGGGGAAGAGGGGTGGCATATCCTCGGACCCATTTTTCCGGGGTGCTATCCTTCAAAATTGGGGGCAGAACTGAGCAAAGTGTACTGTCACCTGTATGGTGCTAAAGGTTCTGGGCCAAAGACAGGAACAGTCTAGTACTGCTTGCCACGATAATAATTTGTGGACTTATTGTGATTCAGACAAGTGACATTAGTAGCAACAACAAGAAAAATAATTGCTTTCTCCATAAAATCTAGATTACAGAGAATTCATTTACCTTTTCCAACTACACGATTTCTCTTTATTTCTCATGAGTTCAACTACGTCACTGAATTTCTAATCTATAAAGATATTATTCTATATCCTCATAACAATATATATCTAATACTCTCATAATGACGTTATTCTTAATGAAACATAAACATGAATGGCAATAAAAGTTTTTTCGCCAACGCTTTTCACACTGCTATGCTAAATAAACTTTTTTTCAGTTTTCAGGAATTTAAAGTGAAAGAAGTCTTTTAGCAGATTCACGCTCATATTTTTTACAGTAAAGCTGTCAGGCATTCTTAAGTTTCATATTCTTAAATTATTTGACAACAATAAAGGAGCAATAAATAAAAGTTGGAAGAGAAGGGGTTCAGAGATTTAGTCACAAAAAAGTTTAATTTACAAAGACAATTAGTATTAAAATATGAGATTTAATTTTTAATAAAACATAAACTGACCACAAAGTAAGAAATATTCCTTTGATAACCACCTGCGTTTTCGAATGATATTGGTCTTCTATAAAAAGGGTCGTCATATAGGGATGCTGTTTAACACACGCGTTCTAAAATTGTTCTACGTAATATTATTCAATTTCAGAAGTGGTCATTTATGGAATATGGTCTTCATGACAGGCTTCACTTGATATATCCGATAGTTGAATGAGGTGTTTGTTTACGCATCGTGGGTAGTACGTGGAAGGCTGTACATTGAGATATTTTGTATCTCGACATATTGCATCTCCTCATCCACCCAGTTTTTTTCGGATAAGAAATTTAAATGTGGATTGCACTCACCTCTCTAATACAACTCATGGCAAACAGCTTTAACTACAAAAAAGTTTCCAGAAGGTGCCGCTAGACAGTTAACTATAAATAATGTGATAAGTAGTCAATAATAAAGAAGCTGCAAATATTTGTAAGGCTTTAGTTAAACTAACAAAATTTTATTTTAATTTGACTTTTTCTATCTGTTCTTATTTCCACTTCCCGTTAGAATAAGCGCGCGTTTCAGCTTTATGCTAATTTGAAGTGGAGCCAAGCTCTATTTAAACGAAAGGTAGAAACCTTTCAGTGTGAGAGAGCTTTTACTCTCAGACCACTGTTACTGTATTCAACGTTCGCCTGACTAGCTAGTATTTAAATTCTAAGCCGTAGCGCTGTTAAGTGATTACTTATTAAAGTAACTCTAAGTGCGTCAGTATTAGTTAAACCTTGCTACGCACCATTTAGTTTAGAGGCCAACCTCGCGTTATAGCTCTGTGAGCAACGACTACTTAATTTCTATTTAGCTTTAGTTTAAATTATCTGATTGTTCAGTTTAGACCCAAGTGGCGGTCGTTATTTTCTGTATCCCTCCCGAGTTGGGAAGTGGCTGTAAATAATTGTGGTTTAATAAAAGAGGATTCTAAATCCTTTTAAAGTGCAGTTCTTCTACCACCTAACCACAGTTTTCTACCACAGAACATAGCTGCATTCAGCTCCCTGTTCAAGATCAGGACTCAGTTTAATTCACGAATATGCTCGCCAAGAATATGCACTGAACACTCAGTCCTGACATATTAACCTTAGTTTACATCTGATTTAATGCTCTGATGGTCTGATTTGTACTGAAGTACTTGTCTTTCGGTATTTCTCAGTTTTTTCACGCTCAGTTTCGCAGACGGTATAGTGGTTAGGGGGGCCTGTTGCGGTACCGAAAAGCCCAGTTTCGAATCCCGGAGAAAGCATGGATGTTTGTAAATGTATAGTATCTTTGCGGCATGGGGACACTCTAAATATATGGCAAGCCGAACGTCCTCTCGTGTGGATTGGTGGGAGGGTAGAGGTGTGGGAGAATCACCCCCCCGGATTGCTCTTCCTCAAAAGTGGGGTGGAAGTATAAGTCCAACCTCCTTGAGGTTCTGGCAACCATTCTTCCATGAAATTCATGGACAAGACAACAACAGCAAGTTTTTTTCAAACAAGTTTGTATGTTTTCCTTATTTATATAACGAAATGTAGTGGAATCCTGGTAGAATAATCAAGCGTCAGTTGTCAGAAATCCGCACGGACATTGCAGGAAATTGCTGTAATGTCAATGATAGTAACTGAGACAATATTTGGCAATTATGACTTGCCACCGACTAAAGCTAAAGTACCTTTTTACCTACAGTGTGTATCAGTACAGCGGTGACAAACTTTCAGGAGAGATAGAGTACACCTAGACGATGGGAAATCACATAGTAGTGCATGGTCGAAAACGCTTTCCAGTAGTAACGACAAAAACGTAAAAAAGGTAGGATACAAACAGTGAGACAAAACGTGTTTTATTATGGTTACTACAGCAGAAAACAACAAAAAAGAAGAAAAACAAACAACGACTATCCTTAAAGAAGATGTTCGAAACTACGACCCCGGACCGTGATGCAGGCTTCACTTCTCTGGCGCATGGACGATCTGCATCAGGAATGGAAGATCGTGTGAAAGTTACATGACGCATGGTTCCTGCATCACAGTCCGGGTCGTAATTTCGAACACCTTCTTTGATGACGATCTTTGTCCTATATGTTGCTTTTCCTTTGTTTTTGCTGTACTACGCAAAGTAAACATGTTTTCTCACCCCGTTCGTGTGCTTTCTTTCTTGATTTTTGTGTCGTCACTACCGCAGCAGGAAAGCGTTTTCGATCATGCATTGCTATGCGTTTTCCCATCGTCTAGGTGCACTCTCTGTCTCCTCAAAGTTTATCACCGGTGTACTCATACACCCTGTACAGTAGCTCAAATAAGATATGCATGCTTATTTTCTACATTTTTGAAATTATTTACAATAAAAAAAAAGTAATTTAAATAAAATTATGAATTATTTTTATTTACTCTCTTAAAGTGATTATAAATTCAAAAACAATAAAATCTTTTGCATTCAATTTAAAGAATAAAAATTCAACAAACAATGACAAGTGACGTTAAGCTTAAACTCGAATGTAATTATTTTTGTAATTAAATTGAATTATTTAAACGAATTTTAGTATTTGGTTTGGTCTTTATTTGCTCTAACAGTTTTTGATCTATACTTCATTAAACGGGCTAATTTTTCTCAATAATTTAAAGCAATTTTTTACCGTTCTTATTTTAATGCCTTTCCTAAATTTTTAACTTGGATATGGCATTAAGTTTTAATTTTCTTCTAAATGCCTTCATACCGCATTTAAGTCTGGAAACTGAAGAGGCGTTCTATAATACGTGAGCACTTACAGAGGAACCAGTCTAACATATAAGGCTCTATGCTTCAAATCACGGTCTTAATAAAAATAAAAACCATATTCTATACCCAATTTTCAAGTCTTTAGCATTCTCTTTCATGATTAGTAATTATTTATTTTGATTCGTTATTCCACCAATGCTATGAAGGTTACCTGGTTCTAGCGGCGGATTCTATTATTATCCATTCACCACCCATTCACCACCCATTCACCACCATGTTTAAGAGCAGTTTTAAATTTTTTTCTTTATAGTCTTCATTTAGCATTCTCCTACTATTTTTGCCCATCCTAACTCAAAATACAAAATTTGAATTCATCCGTAAATAAAACTATCTTCCAAAACGAAAAGTCTTTAATTTTATGGAGTTTTGCAATTATCAATCTTTTCAAACAATTGATCTTGCTCTAAGTTTTTTTCCTATCAACTGGTTCATTAAAACAATTTTAAACATTAACATAACAATTAATAAAAACATTTTTATTGTTTCAAGGTTAGTGTTTTTCTAAAATGCTTTTCTACGTCCATAATCAATTTGGGAGAACTTAATTTTTGGATTTTTCTTTACTTCTCTTGCGATCCAACACTCTGTAAAACTTTCGTTCGCTTGTTTCTGATTTGTTTTCGATTGTGTTTATTGTCTTAAATCGCTTGATTACGTCATGCACTGTTGAACGACTTCGCTTTACTATTTTTGAAATATTTTTTACTGACAATCCATTTTTAAAAGCCTTTATTGCAAGCTCACGAACTTCCAAAGACGTTTGTCTAGACTGAATTCCCATTCTTAATCATCAAAACAAAAATTAGCAAGCGAAGAAAAATTAAATTAATAGCTCCATACTGACGGCAGAAAATTCATGAAGAATTTGAAACTTCTACGTTTCAAATAAGAAAAATCCCAAAATTGTAAGCTGTTCGATTTTTATTTTGAGACTAGTTTGCATTCTTTGTAAGTTTTAATATGATTTAAAAAAAGTGGTGGATAACATTTCCTTTGTTTTACGATAAATCAAATTATACCTGAACCTTGATTCATAAAGGGTATTGTACATTTTATTTAAGTTGCTTTATAAAATGTGAAAACGTAAGCGGCCGATTTTTACTTTACAAACCACGAGTGAAATTGTATTGCTTCACTTCATAAGAATGTGCTGAAATAGTATAAGTTTTCAAGTGGCGTTTTGTCTACAGCATTTTAAATTCTTTATTTTTTCAGCAAGTTCTACTTTCGATCCCTGCCAAATGTTTAATACACATTTAATTAAGTTACAAATTAATTAAGTTTATTATCACAAAAGAACAAAGTATAGATGAGATATTCTTTATCTTAAAGTAGCTGAACGTCTGAAACGTTTCGTCATTAATTAGTTTTTAAATTTCTACAACATTAATTGTCCAAAGAAGCTTTAAATCTGTTAAGAGCTCCATCCAGATAAGGTAAGTACGAAGATAATACAAAATGAAACTTTCGCGATGAAGATGGTTACGCTAATATATTTTTGGCTTCAAAACTTCTATTTGCATTTAATCACACATTATATACTTAACAAAGGAAAAAATTAGAAACAATTTAGCGGAAAACATTTGGTAGAAAAGACAATGGATCAAAGAAAAATCTGAAAGTTTTCAGATTTTATTTTACGCCCAAAAGGACGTTTCTTAAACGTTTTGCGTGTTACTTTTATTTATTAAATATCATGTTCTTAGCAATGAAACCATAAAATTCAGTTCAACAGCAATATCGCAAAATAATTTAAAAAGAACATATCTTTAGAATTTCCGATGCACCGTCTTACGCGCTAGAGATAATTTTTTCCCCTTACAGTGTTGCCATTGCTCGCTTTGAAATCGTTGAGTCTGTTAATCAAAAACTAGTTAGAGTTTTACAAAATATAAAATAGACAATAAAAGTGAAACAAATTCCAAATTTGGGCTTCCAGATTCTCATATTCGAATGGAGGACTACGTTACTGAAAATTTGATGTCTGTTGGTACCGATGTTTTTTGCAGTGCGAGAAACATACTTACATTCATGCAGATTCTTCATTATTTAATTTCTTTAAATATAATGCAGGGCTGTAATATTTGGTGGTAACAATTTGAAAAGTAAACCAACATTTATAGTGAACAGACACAAAATTCCAAAACCAAATTAATAGCCTTTTTGGGCAAATTGCCCCTTTGGGCTAAAAATCCGTATAAAATTTAACATGTAAAATTACGTTAAGTTTAAAAATGTTAAATTACGTTAATTTTAATTGTATTTGCCCATTTAAGGTACATTTGATAGCTTTAAAGTGCAACTTAATGTGACTGGGAATTAATGATGCATTTTATTTTCTCTTTCTTCTTAATATGTGGTGGCTAACACGCTTCTTGCAACAGAGTTTCATACATTTAATCATATATAACATAAATACGACTCCTGTTTTCTGCACGACAGCATATTTCTTCCTTCAGGAACATTCTTCTAAAGTGTTAATGAACTAAGCAATTGTAACTTCAACATAATAACTATGAGTATAACAACGTAACTACGAGAAATTCAAATGTGAAACGCTGTAGCTTTGGAAATGGAAAACATTATACGAAATTAAATGCGAATATTTTCACATTCATTTTAAGTAATATAGTTTCTTAATTAGGTGAAGAATCTTCCTAATTATGATATACTATATTCTTCATTCATCATGTTCTTAATTTTGTTCAAACTTTTTCATTATAAAATTGGCTCATAACTACACAAGGGCAATAGAATAGGAATAAGGAATGCCTTATTCCTGTTCTAATGGACTTGAATAGCCATTGTGGAGATGTAATATATGTGATATATATTTTGATTTAATTTAAAATTTCCTACATACGACTATACAGGAAACGGAAAAGTATATATGATATGCATCTGTTAGTCTTCGGAAACTAGAAAAAAGAAAGTGCTGTAATTATCTAAACTAATGAGCACCACACTGTTCTGACAGTTTGTGTTTTATAAGAAACTTTTTTTGGGGCGAGGGTCCTTTTAAAATAATTTTTATGACACCTGCTGTTATATTTGAGAGTTTTGGGGTTATTGTAACCTCAACGTTCTAATTATTAGGTGTCACTGATTTCCTTACACGTGTTATCGTGATGGAAGTAATATTTCTAGGTTCATACAGCCAAGAACTCAATAAAAATTAACTTGAACTTTAATGGAACTCTACTTGAGGATTAATATAAAAAATACAAGTAATAGTTCTCTTGATTATGCTTCACACTTCAGTTTTACTCTAAGAGGAACCACAATTCTAATTTTAACTAATTTTAACGTGCTAAGCTTTCAACCGTAGCTTATTGTTTTGGGCAGGACTTTTTCGAATTTCAGCTACTTCAGCAAGGATTAAACATAGATATCCATCAGCAGCTGCTTGCCTGCGGTGCCATCATCTAGTTCCCTCTACTAGACCAAGGCCCAGACTCGGACTGACGTTCTTCAGATAGCAGGACAACTTTAGACAGCCTCAAACATCAGACAACTCTCCGGTTCTAGTTAATCTATTTATACTCCTATGCTCGTCTGATAAATCTATATAATAGATGGAAAAGATGCAAATTAAAAGCCAACTTGTTAGTTAAAAATAAACTAAACTGTCCCATGGTAGTATTTTATGCCTGTCTATAAAATAATTTCCATCCCTTACAAAATTGCGTGTAGAATGACGCATAAATTTAATGTTTGAAATTGGAGACGTTTTGATGTTATTTTTTAAAATGGCTTCAGTTGCTGATTAGATATAAGGTGTATAGTTTTTTAATGTTCGTGTATAAATCATGGTTTAAAAATTTCTCAAAAGCTATTTAAAAGCGAAAGAATGTAATTTAATTCTTACTATAAATCATCCATTAAATGTATTACTGAAATGCACTCTAATGCAGAAAAATTTGTGCCCACTCGTCGTTTTCCCTCTGGCATTATCTTGCTAAATAAAAGAGAAAGACGCTTTTAAGAAAGGATTTGCGAACAGATTTCAAAATTTGAATGCATCACTGATTGTAAGAAAGAATCAAAAAAATTCATGTTGTCTGGCTTATTGTTACGTGGGTTGTATTCAGATTACAAAAGAGAAATATATATAAAGGCTTTTATTCTGCTCAAATGCGGTATTGTAAGCATTATTACAGCAGGTTAAGCTTTATGGTTAAACAGCAGTTTTTTCCCTCTTGAAGAAACCTGATTTATTCTGAATCTTAGTTGAAAATTGTCAATGCATTGTCATTTTGTTTCCAAAGGAAACTTTATTCATAATGCTGCAAAGATAAATTTGTACTTGCTGAGCGACCTCTATTATGCGATTCATTTTAAACATATTATAATTTCTTTAACCGCAAGACAACTTGCAACGCATTGAAGAAAATGTATTCGAGTTCTACGCTTAAAATAGTTCCTACTGGGAATTTTTTGTCACATGCATGCATACAGAAAGGTAAGAAATTTGTTCAGTTGGCTGTATGATCTTAGAGGGAGATAAATTTTGTTGTTTATGCATTTATGTTATTTTATTATGAGTTCTGACATGTTTTCTCTGTGAGCTGTAATTAATTTAGAATTTTAAGATGTAAATTTCAGTTTATGAATCATGAGTGATTTATTGATTAAAGCAAAGTATGCGAGGACTATCTGCGTAAAAGGAAGGATACACTAGCGAAGGAATTTACTAGGAAAAATAATTTTTCTTAAAATATTTTGGAAGTTACCTAAATAATTAGGACAAGAAATATATAATTTCACTCAGTGGGTTTCTTTCTAATTTACGTTAAAGACAAGTGTTTTGCTTTGTAAATCAAGAGGGATTCGTATCAAACGTAAGAGCTATCAAATGGCATTTTAAGGTGTACATATCCAAAACACCTTGAAATGCTACCTAAAAAATAAAATGTAAAAGATGTATAACTTTCATGTAAGCTACGACGGTGAATTCAGTCTAATACATTTAAAATTTAAATTTTGTGAAATGATTATTTTTTCACAAAAAATAATTAAGTTTTGTAATTATTGTTATGTTAAGTTAGGCTATTTATTATGATAAAGAGCTCAAAGGTTGTCTGTTCTGAAAGAGGCGTTTTCATGAACAACTTTTACAGAATCTCGTTCTCTTTGGGAGCACAAACTAAAGAACTCTAAAAGACTGTATGAGGAATTATCCCCATGTCTTTAAGATAACAGAAAGTCCGAAGAAGAGCGTAAGCATGTATCGTTCTACTGTCTATCTGTTGTGTAGAATCTGGAGAAATAGTGATTGCACCAAAGAAAGGTTTAAACTACCCTTTATTAAACTCTTTAAATTATTTACAGTGCCTCAACTTGACGCTAACATACTACGCCTCTGCTTGGGCGGTAACTGAAACACTAGAATCAAAACTCAAGAATTCAAGATATTAACAAGTAGTGGAATTAAACTGCAGGGCTCATACAATCCTGTATCCTACAGCGCGTAGATGAGTCTAGTGGCAGCAAGATAACAGCTGTAAAGCCACGTCTAACCAGCAATAAATGCTAAGCTGAAGCTTGCGTACAACCACGACTGAGATTTCCCAGACTCTTCCTA
>KK112377.1:264599-307977 GCA_000611955.2 Stegodyphus mimosarum
CCAGAAATAAAATTAATATTATACACATGTATATATATATATATATATGTAAATATGCATTATTTTTTAAATTTTATTTTTGTCATTATATTTTTAAAATATAAAATAATATAAACTCTATATCTTAACATTAGAAAAACAGCTGCGCGTATACTTGAGATGACATAACGGAGAATGCAACTTAGCGTAGATTTAACATAGTTTTTTTATCTTGAAATAGAACAAGCTTTGATATGCATAAAAGAGTTTGCCCATCATAAACATGGCTGCCCTATGCACACCATAGTTTTATACGTCTTACATTTTCACAGCAATGAACAATAGCTAGCAGAGGCCAAGCGACTCGCAGCAAGCCAAGTGGGGAAAAAAGAGCTGCGCAAAGAGTAAGTGGTATTTATAGACTTGGTTCCTTTGCTTAAATTTTGAGCTGCGATTGGATAAATGCTACTCTTACGTAATGCTGTAGTGGGGATTAATTTTCACATGACGCACTTTAAACTCATATATTAGTATTTTTAAGGCAGGAGGGGGATGTAGCCAAATTTAAATGAGGAATTAAAGGGACTAATGCTAAATTAAAGTTATGAATTTCTTTTAGTATTTTATATCTCACATATATATAAATATATACATAAAGATTTTAAACTTCGCAGAATCTGAATGTATTTCAGCCGGATCTTCTATACTTAGATGGATTAAATGATCAAATAAATTCTACTAAAAATGCAATCTTTGCATAATCAGTTCGAAAATGAGAAGCATGCTATGTGTCAGGGATGCCTAAATTTCATGTCAGTAACAGCCTCGTATTGGAATTCAGGATAGTTCGAGAACCGCAACTAGATTTTCCAAAAACCGCAAATTCCTATTTACAAGATTATAAAAGTGGTGAATCAGATTTCAAATAGAAAGAAAGAATAGTTTTTAAATACTCATATTCTTCGGCAATAAATTTTTACAGATGTTTATATATATAGCAGCTTTTTAATGCTCAAATTTCGAATTCTTCTTAAATCTGCTCCACAGCGATTGAAATCGTACCTCAACATCATCTCGTAATGCCCCTGCATGTTCACTCCACTGCATGAAAACCGTACAGCTCTTGTCCTCAAAATTTCCGGATTCTGGAAATTTTCTAAAGGTAATATCGTCTTCCAAGATGAAACTACCGTCAGATTTATTAGAAATTTCCAAAGTTTCCAATTCCCACAAATTTCTCATCAGTTTGGACTTTGAATCAACTTTTAAATTATTTTAATCTTATACCAAATTCTGTATGATATTGAATGCTTCTGATGCATTTTCTGTTTCTCTCACAAACCACCACAATTTAGTTTCTACTCCTGTTAAAGATTCAGAAATTCGTCAGACCCTTCCAGTAAAACATCCACAAACATCCATCAATCCATTCTCAAAGCATCCACAAACATCCATCAATCCATTCTCAAAGCATCCACAAACATCCATCAATCCATTCTCAAAGCATCCACAAATTTAACGTTTAAAAAAAAGAATTTCTTTAGAAAATTGTTTGATTTAAACAGTACAATATATTTAATGTTTTTCAATAACATCATTAAGTTTATTAAATAAAAAGATACAAAATAATTATGTTTGGACACTGACCACTTTAAGTTTACTAAGAATTTTGTAAAAAGAAATAAAATAAATCATTTATTTTCTTTTGAGTAGTTACTGAGTAGTTAGTTACACTGAGTAGTTAGTTTACCATACTTCATACATATATAGAGTCTCGCTGTCTTTGGTAACATAAACTCTGAAAACTCTAGCTAAGACATAAGCGATTTATGGCTATGTCTTTGAGACTGTGACAACAGAGACTGTGAAGGGTGTAAAAGACCCTTTATTTAACTCAGGTACAGGTTAACAGAAGGCCAAGCCGGTGTTTACAGAAACAGCCAGCATTTATGGGGTAAATCAAAACCGTAATAGATTCAAATTTAACAGAGTGAAAATGTAAGTTAGCCCAAAGGCTACACAGGCAGAAAACGCGCAACTTGACTCAGAACTAACATCGGCGTCAAAAGCCTAATGGCGAGAATAACGCAACGCCGCAGATAAATTGCTCTTAAGAGAATCAAGTAAGAAACGTAGCCTTCAGCAGGCGGAGCACGCTCTGATTCTACTATAAGGCATTTTCTCCTTCCTTTCTGTATACCTTTGTGGTGTAATGGTTAGTACACTTGGCGCGTGTTCGAGAGGTCCAGGTTTATGTCCCAGCGAGGGCATTGAGCAGTTTCATGTCTCCTACTTCAAAATAACCTAATGTCTCTGCAGTGATGCCCGAACTAAAAAAGGTGGTAGATGACGATTCTTCATTACCAGGATTTGGAAAATGGATCCCCTAATCCCCAGTCGCCTTTTAAAAGGAGGTGTATACAAGGTACAAGAAGTGGACGCAGCTCGACCCACCTAACCAAACAAGTTAGTCTTATGGTCATAACAGGCCATACCCAATTCAACAAATGAAAAAGGAGTATATAAGGTATTTTCTCCCTCCATTCTGCATGTCTTCGTGGTGTAACGGTTAGCACACTCGGCGCGCTTTCGAGAGGTGCAGGTGTGAGCGCCGGAGAGGGCATAGTTCATTTTTCACGTCTCCTGCTTCAAATAACCTAATTACTCTACACTACCATCTAAAACCTTCCTTTAAAGTCTATCTCTTTCTACTTCATTTAAATATTCGTGAACTAGAAAATTAGCATTCTGGCAGGAAAATGGACAGAAAATAGACAGGAAGACAGAAAAGCTAATTAACATAAAATAACTGGTTAATAAAAATAAGTGAATACTCCACACATATATTTCATTTTCGGAAAAGCCACACTACTCATTTGTGAGACTCATGCTGTGGCCACCCCTGATATATAAATTGTTACGAATTTTATATGTATGTAAAGAGTTTTAGTGAAATTGTATGTAAATTTTTGTATATCTTGTAAAATGTAACAGGAAAGGCTTAGAGAAAGCGAAGCTCCCTGAGAAAAATAAGGTTACAGGGACAGGCTCGTTTAACATTTAGGTAAAAGGCTATCTCGACAAACTGGTAAGACAGTACCAAGCTGGCAATGGTTTTGGCGACTAATGTTTGTCTCCAAATTTGGTGTGTATTCGCCAAACGTCGCGAAATTTGACAACCATTTGACGACATTTGGGCCCAATCGCTGTATAATTGTAACTGGTCCGATCCATATGTAACTGTAACTGCATTTGTCTTCCAGCAATTTCGAGAAACCGGAAGTACTAGAAATTTATTGGCGGCCGGGAGAAAACTATATAAGACCGGCGAGAGCAACAAAGTTGAGTTCAGAGTTTAGCTCAGAATATTGAGAGTACTGAGAGATCGCTGTACCGAGAGCTTACGCCATTGAGGCATTTTATACTGTTTTGCTTTCAGCGTTCTTAGTAGTTTGAAGTGGTAACTGCTAATTGTGCTCTGCCATGTAGGAGCGCTGTTGTGAAAAGTTCCAGAACTATAACACTTTTGGGAAAATAAATTTTATGAAGCTATAATCGGTTCTGTATGCATTCAATCCATTACGAGCCCGTACGCACATAACCATACTTTTTTCCGATGTGTAACATGTATAGGAGCCAATTTCTCTCAGAAAGTCCTTCACGAAAGCATCTCTTCTCTTAGACAGATAGCCCTAGAGGTCATTGTCATAATAAAGTAAACGTAACAATAGCACAGGATGCCATTTAGGTATCAATTTACAATTTTTACCTGGTTGGGAATAAAATATGTATTATATCATAATTGCCATATAACTCGGATAATTTGTTGGTTAACTTTACTCTACTTTTATTTAGCTTGGAGCCTGGTTATCCATGCAATTTTTATATGATTAAGGAATTTAAAATATGAAAGCTTACTTAAAATGAGAACAGATGCAATGCAGTGAAATAAAACCTTTCTACTCGCACACCTGCGTTTTTCTCTAGCTATGATATAAATTCATTCTAAAAGTTACTTAAATTAAAGCCTATAATAAAATGTCTAATAGGCTTATGGTGGTAACACAATTTATTTATACTTCTTATCCTGGTGTTAGATCTTGAGCTTTCGTTATCTAGTGAGACGGAAAAAAAGGGAGGGGAGAACTGCTTGAAAGCTAAGAAAATTAAATTATACTCTGTGATACTTTCTGACTTGCTGCTTGGCTTAGGAAGCGACAGAATCTAATAGTTTAAGGGCCTTTAGAGGTAACAGTAGAAGTCCAGAAATCCGCAATTCTTGGGACCAGAGGTTGTGCGGATTTTAGGATTTTACGAATTTCAGGACAGAAAAGCCAAATAATAATATTGAGATATAATGCAAAATAAATAAGGCATAGTTTAAAATAAATAAGGCATATTAGATACATTTGCTTAAATTATTATGTACAATAATATACATTATTACATTAATTTATTATATGCGTTAAATTATTACATATATATATATATTTTTATTTATTATGTTATTCATTGATATTAGTGAATACAGGAATATTTTAAAGCATTAAGGACATATATAATGGAGACCTGTAAAAATAAGGGGTACTAATAAAGCATAAAATATTTCATTTTTTTACTTGTTTCAAATATTTTTCTGATAGAGGTTTATTTTAAAACTTTAGGTACTCTAGAGTAAGTTTTGTTTTGTAAATTCTACAGGGTCATAATCTCTTGCTCTGTGACACAGCTCTGTTGTCCTAAATATTTTAGGTATTTTTCACTATGTTCCAAACCCTCATTAAAAGATATTTTTTCACTCCTATCAAATTCATTATTTGTGTCGTTGTCGGAATCCTTTTCTTGCTGTGGCGACTTCAAAACAGAGCCAATGATTTCATCATCGGTTATCTGATATGCCAGTGTTGGCTCATCTGAACACATCATCCATATTAAAAACCTCTTCTGGACTAAGATTTTTTTTCTGCCACTAACACAGAATCATTCTTATTCGGTAATTATGACATCATTATTGGATAAATATTTTTTCTTTGGTATTTCCTTCTCCATTCTGCGGTTTCTGGAACCTATAAATTCAATGTTTATATTTTGAGAGGCAATGCGGATTTCAGGAGTTGGCGGATTTCAGATCGGCAGATTTTTGGTATTTGACTGTATCTGAAACAAATTCGTTTGATATATATATCTTTCTTAAAACACTTCTTACGGTATTTTACGAAGTAAGCAATCAAAAATCATTCACGTTACTAGATCTTGCTGAGTAGATCTGGTGATAAGAACTTTTTGAGGATCTGAGAAATGTTTACAATAAATCGTTGGAATATCGCGAACTGCCTTTTTTGTGTTCCCGACTGTTTAAAAAACCCTCTGATTGCCGAAATGAAAAAGTACACGCACCAATGATATTTTTTGCTGTTTGAGAAGTTAATGGATATCAGTATTCGTATCAAAAAAGCTTTAATGATATTACAAAATTTGTGTCTTTCTACAGAGAGATTTCAAATAAAACATTCAATCTGAAAGTTTATAAGGCATTTTTTTACAAGTGTTTCTAGTTGCATATGTGTTCCTTCAAAGGTGTTTTTATCTGAAAATGCAATATCATGTATAATTATAACTTCTTTTATTTCTTAAAAAATTCACTTCTCTCTAGGAAATGCTCAGATGATTTTATTGTGCTTTTCCATATTTTTCTTAGTGTATTACTGAAGGCTGATATCCCGAATATGCAAATACGCAAACAATGTACCTCTTGTAAGAGGTATTTTCATTAGAGGGAATAATGGTTTCAATTGAAGAGCTAGATATCATTGAAATTTATATTGATATTATTTTTATACATGTAGTATTACAGAATTAAGAGAATGTACAAAAATTGCATCAAAATTAAATTACTTACATTCTTTTCAAAATTGACGAAATGAATCATACTGTTAATTTTTTTATTCCCGCCCCCCTCCCCAAAAATTAAGAAATACCCTTTGATGATTATTATAACTAGTGTTATATACTAAGCTGTAAAATACTAGTAGTTTAAACAAATATGAATTGCGTTGTGTTTGTACCCTTTTAAATTTCGTTTCAACAACCCGAAGAGCCTTGCTACTGGTGAAACCATGTTGTGTAATCAGAAATTCAAGTAAACACATAAAATCAATAATACTAACTTAGTTTATTACTTTCCTTAAAACACTGATATCAAACAAATTTACTAACATAAAATTATACTAGTCCCCGGGAACTACCTTATTTAGTTTAGAAAACAAATAGCTAAACATTTATATATTTTCCACAAATACTGCAATCTTAGACAGTAACCACTTCAATTCAAATACTATTGTTTAAGTAATAACTATTTTTATGAGTTAAGATACAAATTAAAATTTTCTATTTCATTTTTCAGTTGTAAGGTTCTTACACCTTATTTATCCCAGAACAAGAGAAAATTCAAATAATGAAGTACAGAGTTAAGTACCTATAGTATTGCACCATAAGAGGAAAAAAAAATTATACCTTTAACTAGAGCAATTTAAGACTGCTCACAAATTTCTTCAGATCTCAGTTAAATCAGCAAATCTTCAAAAATATTAAAGATTTAAATTTTCTACCTTTCAAAATTCTTTACAGCAAACATTTAAATAAAAGTTAAATTCTGATAATAATAGAATCTTTAAAAAAATTCAAGAAATAATTAAACCAGAGAATTTTGGATGAAAAAAAAATCTTTAAGAATTTAAGTTAACATTAAAGTTCAAAAAGAAAAACTTCTTAACTGACGGAAGATGTGAACCTGGAGATTTGGGGGTTCGACGGCAGCTTGGCGGACACCGAACATTCGAAGAATACCCAGTACGCAGGAACTTGGAAGTTTCATCCAGCCTTCTGTATTACGAACTTCAGAGCCATCAGGAAACTCAGGTCGGAACACAGGTTGCTTGGCTATTGATTTTTTCTGTTCTTATAAATTGAAGAAGCGGACTGAGTCTTCATCAGATGGTAGAATTGACGAAGAAATATTTACTTTCCATTTTGAAGGACATTATTTCTGTGGTAGTTGAAGCATGGAAATATAATTTTCTTTCATTTCCTTTTCTATTGCAGAATTATTTCATTTACATTTTTGAAGGACTATTTCCGAAGCCATGGAGTAAGACGTGACAGGAGCCATAAGCCCCCCGTTAAAAAAACAAATTCATCCTTTCTGTTGCAGCAACAAGATGCCCAAGGCGCCCGAGAAAGTTATCTTCTTGTCAGCCGAATGCAAAAACGAAAACGTCCCAACAGCTTCGCAATCCCACCTGCACCCGCTTTTTGTCAGGTCCGGACACTAGATATCGCCAAAACTCGCCAAAAGGGTGAATAAACTGAAACTCTACCCCTCACACAAACCCCTGCTAATATCGTCCAAAAATCGAGGAGTTGAACTGGAACAAAATTCCGAATCTCGCCAAGCCCGCCAAAAGAAGAACCAAGAATTCGACGTAGGCGTGGGAAAACCAGCAAACCTAGGCAACGGACAAAAATTCCTAAGCAAAGGCTTGGAAATCAACTGCAAAAGTGACGCTTTTCAATCCTTTCCCCCTCAACCAAAAAAAATACTCGAAGTGCAAAAATTCGTTGAATAATTAACTGTAACTTAAAAACTGTTTAAGCTAGAGACTTGAAAGTACTCTTAAATTAAAAGGCTAATTTTTCTGCATCCAATGATATAAGTTAAATGAGAATCAACCTAAGTTAAGTAATTTTAAATCAAGTTTATTACCTACGAAAGCACCTAATTCCATTGTCTGTTTCAACGCGTTTACGAGTAACCAGTGGAAGAGACGTACAAATCTTAAAGTACCAAAACCACTAATTAAAATTAAACCAAAGCAAATATAAATACAAGATATTAAATAAAATAACGTTGTGTAGCATAAATTTAGAATAATGAAAATTAATCTTAAGTCAAACTTAAATAATTAAGTGTTACATGAAAATTTGCTACACAACACTAGATGCAAATATCTATTAATGACGTGATTTTACAGGCCAATAAAATTATCAAAAAATGGCATTTTATTGGCATTAATTCCACTAGAATAATTGCAAAACCGAGTTCCAGAAATGCTAAATGATTGCTTTTTTACTTGTACGAAGTAAAAAGGAAGTATTGTAACCGCGAAAAATTTCGGGTATCATATTTCAACGAAAATATCCATTTTGACCGCTATCGAATGCAGTTTAACGAAGTTTTTCTATGATATCTGAACGTAGAAACAGAATGAAGGTCTCTTTTTCCGCAGAAAATTATAAAAATGATCTAAAACGAATTTTGAAGCGATTTTTTTGGTGGCGTCTGTGCGTACGTACCTTCGCATGTATGTATTTCTTTTAACTCACAAACGAGTAGACTCAGAATGTTGAAATTTTGTATATAGGACTACTATAACATGTAGATAGATGTGCACCACATGTTTTGGTTGCAATCGGCCACACCAAAAGTATATAAATATACATCCACTTTGTAACTCAGCTCAGTGAGCTCAGTTTTTATTCTTATATGTTGGAAAATTGTGCATTTTTTGCTTTAAAAATGATTGAATTATGTTGTTCTTATCTTCCGTTTAAGTTTTTTATGTCTTCTGCTTGCAAGATTTATAGAATTTTGCTTGCAAGTAAATCTGCTTGCAAGATTTGTAGGATTATCAACAATTTAAAAGTTGTTTAAGTGCGGCTAAGCCTTATCATTTTTCATATGACAGCCATATTTGTTTACATTTGAAACTAAGGAGAATAGTGGATTTGTTGCCAATCTAGAGAAACTAAGCTTCGCAACAACAAAGATAACGCCTTCTTTCATTATTGTGAATTAAATCATGTTTAATTCATTCTGGAATTTATTCGAGGAAATAAATGTTTAAGATTTACGAAAATAAGATAAATAAAATGTTTAAGATTAAGATTTAAGGAAGTCTTAATTTTTAATACATCTATTTTGAGTTTTTATGCATTTTTGCCTTTTCGCGAAGTGAGAACTGAATTAATTGAATGAGAAATTATTGAATCATCTGTGAAAACCTATTTCTTTCTTCCTTTTTTTTTGTTTAATTTCTTTTATACATCGTTTTAGACTTAGTATTTAAATAGAACATGTGGCAACGATCATTTAATTTTTCAGATTATATACATAATTTTTGTGCACTCTGAGGTATAAAATGAATGAGATGTAAAGCTGGTAAGTGAACCTAGCGCCAGAGTGTCGCTATGGTAAACAAATATAGTGAATTTTAAAAACTGCATTTATTCTAATGTGGTTTATACGCTATCGACGAAGTAGATTTAATTCAATCCAATAACTTTAAATGAAATGCAAAATGCGTATAGTTTAATATTCCGTACAAGGAGGTCATGTGGTGTACACATCAGATTTTTTAATAATGTGTTTGAGATACGCATATTCATTAAGATATTTTAAATTTAGTAAACGATAAATATTCCATATTTAAGCATTGTTCTGTAATTAGAATTTTGCTTTTTCCATATGTTACGTACCATACATATTATATTCTAATATTTGAGTTTTTGACCAAGGCACTTATTATTTGCTGAATTTTACTATTCACAAAGAAAAAAGACAAAGATCATAGATTTTTGGCCATACTGGATTATATCGTTCAAATGAAGATAGCCTTCTCTCCAAATTTTCAAGCAAGGAGGAATATAATGAAAGAAAAACCTCTCTGTTTGTGCTGTTTCAGTCCACGTGCTGTTTTAATCTAATAGCTGCTAGCATACCGAGCTTCGGAGATCCCGTGTTCGACTTCGGGAGAAGGGATAATTTATATATAATAGTTTCTCGCTTCTCAGACACCGAATACTTTTACAAAATCCCGAAAAATACGTTTAGAAGAACATGTTAGTCTAGAAAGGAAATATAAAAAAAAGTTAAATGTTCAGGGAAAGTCTTTTTGCAAGCAGGTAAACCCTTTCAGGCAACTTCCGTAAACTTTGCATCACTCTTCTTATCCTCACTTAAGAACCGATTCCTCATAATAGTCCAGTGATTCATCATTAATATTTTAGTATATCAAAATTATCATGTGCTTTGAGAAACTTAAATATGAATATGATTGATTCAGATTAAAGCCACGGAGGATGGTAACTTACAATAAGGGAAAAAAAACAAGAATGATAAGTTTTAAACGATAAAACGATAAGTTTAAAACATTTATTTATAACTGGTGGTTTTGAGAATGAACATTCGAACAGAAAAATGAACTAGTGACTTTTGCGTTATCCTTTCAATATTAAATCAAAAGTGACTTCAAACGTAGTTAATAAATCGTTTAATGGAATGTCAAGCATAATATTCTTCTTTTTCGACATCTGAATATGCGCACAATAAAAATAATCTAAAATGCTTTTAAAATGAATACATTATTTTTTATGAGCAGGGGCGTATTCTATGTTTTCATACACTACATGCATCTGAACCCCAAATCTTTGAAAAAATATATTAATGAATGGAAGTTAGAATTACATGTATTTAAAAATTGGCTTTAGTATTTGGATATTAGCATACTGTTTATTCCATAACAAGTGTATAAGGTATTTCTTCGTCTTCTTAGCATGCCTTCGTGATGTAATGATCAGCACACTCGGCGCGTGTTCGAGAGGTCCGAGGTTCGAGTCCCGGCAAGGGCATTGCTCATTTTCCAGCTCTCATGCTTTCAAAAAATACTTAATGCCTCTACAGTGGCATCCAAACTAAAAAAAGATGGTGGATAATGCTTCTTCACCACCAAGATTTGGCTATCAGGTCCTTTAATCTTTAGTCGTCCTTTAAAAGGGGAGAATGTATAAAATATTTCTCCCGCCTTCTGAGCATGCCTTCGTGATGTAATGATCAGCACACTCGGTGCGAATTCGAGAGGTCCGAGGTTCGAGTCCTGGTGAGGGCATTGCTCATTTTTCACGTCTCTCAGCATAAAAAAATCCTAATGTCCATACAAGTGAAATTCACATAATAAAATTCACATACAAACAAATGAAATTCACATAATAAAATTCACATATAAACAAATGAAACTGACATGATAAAACTTTTAAACTCACTACATTTATGGTCTCAAATGGAAAATTTCTCAGGTAAGTTTTGAGAATGATGTCCTAGAAGCATAATTAAATTTAGCTTGGTTTATACAGATCGCACTATAATACATTTCTAGTGTATATATATATATATATATATATATACACAGTCCAGTCACATTAATGTGACCACCACGTACTTTCCATGTCAGAGTTAAATAACCAATCGCAGAAGGCACGTGGCAGCACAGTGCAGTTGAGCGTATATAAAGGGTGTGTGAGGGCTTCGGAAAACATTTCAATCGTTGGCGTAATGCAGAAACGAAGCGATTTATCCGACTTCCAAAAGGGCATGATCATTGGCTTTCGGGCCAAGGGTGGAAGCATTTCCGAAACGGCTGAGTTTGTGAACTGTTCGCGTGCCGCCGTGGTAAAAGTGTACCGTGCATGGCAAAATGGGACTGTCCAAAATCAGCGACGTGGCAAATGTGGTGCACCACGGGCCATAGATGACAGAGGCGAACGACGGTTGCGGAGATGCGTTCGGGCAGATAGACGGGCTACCGTTGAGCAACTGACCACCAAAATGAACCAAGGGGCTACCAAAAGTGTCTCCCAAAGTACTATTCAGCGAACATTGCTGCGTCTGGGCCTCCGAAGCAGACGCCTGGTTCGTGCACCTATGCTGACTGCTGTTCATCGACGGCGAAGGCTAGAATTTGCACGCCAGTACAGCAGCTGGACGTCCACTGAGTGGCGACAGGTTGCGTTTTCGGATGAATCGCGTTTTATGCTCCATCGGACAGATGGACGTTGGCGTATAAGGCGTGAAACCTCTGAAAGGAACCACCCTGCAACCATTGCCGGAACGGTCCAAGCTGGAGGCGGGAGCATTATGGTCTGGGGAATGTTTTCCTGGCATTCTCTAGGTTCACTGATCATTGTGGAAGGCACAATGGATCAATACAAGTACGCATCTGTCCTTGCGGACCATGTTCACCCCTACATGCGCATTGTTTTTCCTCAGGATGATGGCATCTTCCAGCAGGACAATGCGAGGTGCCATACAGCTGCCAGTGTACGTGCGTGGTTCGAAGAGCACCAGGATGAGTTTACCGTCCTCCCCTGGCCAGCAAACTCACCTGACTTAAACCCAATCGAGCATCTGTGGGACCATCTCGATCGAGTTGTTCGCGCCATGGATCCTCAACCGCGTAATCTAGCGCAGCTGGCCACGGCATTAGAGTCGGCATGGCTCAACATCCCAGAGAACACCTTCAGGGACCTATGTGACTCTCTTCCTGCACGTCTCGCAGCAGTCCGCTCTGCGAAAGGTGGTTATTCTCGCTTTTGACAGATGGTCACATTAATGTGACTGGACTGTGTATATAAGAATAGACATAAAATATAAGTATAGACACTATAATATAGTCAATAACACATTACTCAATTATTAATTCATCTTAGAGTCTGATAAAAATTGAACACTTACTTCGCTAATGCTGATATTGGGAAAATCAATAACTCAATCTTTTAAGTTTCATATATCATGTTATGAATACTGCTGGCATTTATGTATGGTATACAAAGAAATCTATTTTCGATCTAGAGAGAAAAATAGAGAATATTAAATTAAAATATTTCGCGATACTAGTGTATTTAATAAAATTTCAGAAAACCTGGAATTGGAAGAAAAATTTCTCTGCGTTCACGAAGTTTTATAAATTTGCAGTAATTACTAAAGCGTTTCACATTTTTTTGTTGAGTATATTACAGTTTCACAGTTCAGGTAATTGATTTCATATTTTATATGCACATTCTGTTTGAGCGAAGCAACTTTTAGTTTTCTTTCTTTCGTGTATTAGCATTTTGTGACTTGTGACTGTGCTTTTTTTATTCAAACAAAAGAAGAAATTGCTATCTCCCTTTATGGTATCCATATGATTTTTAACTTAAGTTTATAAAATCATTCCATACAATAAAATATATCCATACTAAATTATGCCTACATTTTCTACTCTAAATTAAATTTAACAGTTTTATGTAATTTTATCTATTTCTGGAATTAGCAGACTAATGAAGGTCCATAAACGCAGTTCTTGTTTTATGAAGACATGTACCTATTTTATGAATCGATTTACTACTTCTTGGTTTTTATCATCTTATTTTTATGCAGTTTTACAGATTATTTTCTTTTGCTTATTTCACTGAAGATTTGTCTCCTAACCGGTATAGTGGTTAGCGTCGCTGACTGCCTTGCCGAAGGGCTCGGGTTCGAATCCCGGAGAAGACATGGATGTTTGTAAATGTATAGTGTCGGTGCGGCATGACGACACTTTAAATATGCGGCGAGCCGAAAGTCCTCTCATGTGGTTTGGTGGAAGGAGAGAGGGGTGGAAGACCCTCGGACCCGTACCCCCCAGTGGTGCTCTCTATCAAAATTGGGGGCGGGACTCAGCCAAATCGTACTGTCACTGTTAGGTGCTCAAGGCTGTGGCCAACGATAGGCGTAATCTAGCGCTCCTTGACACGGGAATTCTCGTGGGCTTGGGCTGACTCTGTCAGACAAGTAAGCATAAGCAACAGCAACTGAAGATCTATTCTTTAGCTCTCGTATGTGAAAAGCACTAAACGTCTTCCAGTATTAAAGCAGGGCTTAATTTCTAAAATAATAAGAGCTCTAAAGAATGCCGTCAGGAACGGAAACAAAAATAAATAAAACAAAACAACAGATAAAATAATAAGTAGTGAATAATTAAATAAAATATAAAGGGATAAAATATTAATAAATTAAGTCCAGTAAGGAAATAATGAATTAAAAGTAAGCTAAAAATTAAGTGAAAACGAGTAAATTAATTATTAATTAAAGTAAAATCAAGACAATGAAATGAACTAATTAAACAAATGGAAGATGAGTAAGTTCTTAATAAGAAGACATGATATCGATAGAGGATAAAAGACATGTTTTATTTCTTTTTTTATTTTCAAATGGCCATACTTCTCTCGCATTTTTCAGGATAAGTCAAACTGATCAGTTATTTAACTGTCTCACCATAGAGAACACTGTACAAAGTACACCACTAAGAAAGGTGTGATATTACATTTGCTAAACGGGGAAGGGTACATTGACAACGTAGCCTTACATGGAATCAAACCCTTACTTTGCAATTCGGACTAGCAGTCAGCCTCTGCTAACCACTACAGTTCAAAGGAACGATAAGACAAAAAAGGTATTTAATTAGTAGCAGTATTCTAAGTAGTATTCTTTGCACTCACCTATAAGTGAATTCTTATTTTGGCTTCTAATCCATTTAAAGACAATTTTTTGACCAAATGAATATAGGCCATATAATTTCTTTTCCTGACGGATCCGCAATTTGACAAGGACGATTTTCTTCAGTTGCTGAAGTTTTTCAACGAAGTTTGCTGTTCCCAGGAAATTTGACTCCTTCATTTTGTATCTAGTATCAACATGAGTTTTACTAATTACTGAATAACTTGTGGCGTTTAACATTGAGTTATATAATGGAGTTGGCCTTATTTAAAGCTTGAATGCGTTCTGGCTTGAATTACATTTCACTCAAAAGTTGAAAATCACCGAAACGGTTATCGGGGGAGTTCAAGACTTAAACGCAGCAAAATTCTTCATGCCTTGAAGAAAGTATTAGTAGTACACTGAAATTATCAAATTTATAACTTATAACTAATTATGGTAAAAAAAATACCTTTCTTTAACAATTAACTACGTAGATTTCCTGCATTATTTAGTGCGTATGTCTCGGGGTTTTACCTTCATATTCATTAATTTAAAGCAATTTTGATATTTCTGAGGAGGAATTAAGTCCTTCTGTTTCGTTTTCAACCAAATTTGGTCATAATTTTCCAAAAACGACGCTTATTTTTACAGATTTAATACATTATCATAAGGAACTTTGAAACAAGTCCAGAAATAAGAATGAAACATCTTTAAATTAAATGGGCACAATAAAAATGCACAGGAACAATTAACTAAATGTAAATGAATTTAAACTAAATGTGAACGTTGAAGTAGAAAACTCGCTTTTGCTTTAACTAAGATGGAATAATAAACTGAGGCGCAATCAGTGCTAAGCAACAAACACTCACTTCGTCTCTGAAAAGGAAACACAAAGACCGCATGCAGATAGGAGAAAATTAGTCCGTAATTTCTCGTTGCGGAAGAAATGTAAAATAGATTGTTTGGTTCATGATATTGGTATCTAGACAGTATGCTGTGGAAAGTCAGAGCAGACACTATAGCGCTCAAGTCGTTTTGTTTTTTTGAATTTCTGATTCTAAATAAAATCGATAATTCAGTGCAAAGCTGCGCACAAGGATTTTATTATACGATTAAATTAAAAGATAATAATTCCTTTTTTACAGTTTCAAATTTGTAGGCATACGCCGCATGCATCTCATATGCCCTAAGACGATGCCCTTTTTTATAAATTTGGCTTATTTCCTCATACATTATGCATAACTCTCGTGCATACATTTATCTACTGCTCAAAGTTTCGTCATCGCAGATAATTGGTTTTCATATAAATGAGGAAATTTACTTAATTTCACGTATTTTGCGCAGTATTTACATTTTTGTGCATTATTTTATCTCTATATTTGTGCATATGAAATGTACTTTTACTAATAAGCTTATATTTTATTAGAATATTAAATAATACTTGGATGAGATTAGATCATGTAACTGAGACAAAATATGTTAGGGCTATCTGCAGAAACTCCAGTCTAGTTTTAATGGAAACTCCGGGGAATGGAATACGAGAGCATTTTACCTCTATTCCCCAACTACTAGCCACTGGAAAGTATTTCCGGATCAAAAGAGTTCTTTAAATATATTATGTATTTAGAAATAGCTGTGATTTATCATGCTTCGAACCTGAGCTCAACGGCGGACAGACAGCATCCACTAAATACTGTTACCTGCTGACTGACTACTAAGCAATAAATCCTGTGTAACGTAACCTGAATAAGACCTCTCAGTTTTACTTTAATTAATTTTACATGTTATGTAATAATAGGAAATGTATTATTCTTTACATTTAATACGTGCAAGAAGAATTATAAACTACAGATTTTCAGCGGCTCTGTTCAGCCAGAAGCTTCATAATTTCTCAATAGGATTAATGAAATCTAAACCATTCAGCTTAGCACAATTAAACTTGCAAAATACTGCAGAAATTGATGTGTAATAACCATAAAGTATTAATTTCACATCACACTTTATTTATGTTATGTGAAAATAATGACACGAGGAAATTAATTTACAACTGAAGCCATACCGTTTATATTACACGAGAGTCTAAAGTAAAAAGCATCATATTGCGAAATAACTAGAGCAGAAAGCACTGCATTTCATAATGCCCAGAGCAAAAAGTACTGCAGATGGAAAAAACATAAATTAATGAAACAACATAAAATCATAAATATTTCATACCATAGTTTTAGAGCTAAAAATGGGTTTGAATGATCTAAATTTATACTTAAGCGCGTGTCCTTAATTTAAGTGTTCAGATATTTGTACAGAAATACACTTTCAACAAATCTTAACGAAATTTAATCTATTATGTGGAATAGAAGATACCGATTTTTAATTAAATACAGGCATTATTTCAAAATATTTAGTCAGAAAAAATTTGAATTTAATGAAAAGATTTGTTTGGGAATAATTAAAAATCAGTTTTTTTGTATCTAAGATTTGATTTGTCAAATATTCATTTTGATTTAATTTAGAGATGATCTTCCATTCACTCACATTTTCTGTCAACTGCATTGTTTGCATTCACACACCGCGTTCAATTAGTGCAGCATTTATGTTGAGAATATTTGCCGTAAACTTCATGATACCGGCAAACGTTAGGTGGTACTAGTGCATCTTTCATGAATTAGATTGAGTGTATGTATGTGCATTTTTGAAGAGTCAGGCTAACAAATTTGATTTGAGTGGGTCGATGCCTAATTTCAATGACGAAATGAGTGCATCCTTATCTATCGCTTTTCCTCCAAAATTAAGGACCGATAACACATGCTGCAATGAAGCCATACAATCATACAATGCAGTTGCTTTCTATGAGTTTAAGGCTTCTGCTAAAACTCAGAGATTGACCACTATATGGTAATAGCGTATGTTGGGAATGCTTTTCTAAGGAAAATGAGTCTCGTCACGCCGTTGTCTCTAATAATACATCATCCATTTCCTTAACAAAGAAGGACAAAGCAAACCCCGTTGGAGTTTCTGTGTTATCACTAAGCAGCTAAAGAGCATGGACAATTCTTCGACACAGGGGAGAAACAAATAAAATAAAAAATCAAATTAAATAGCTGCATACAATTTTCCCACTTTAGATGAATATGTCAGATTCATTTGCGCTCCCGCGTAACACTGAAACATTTAAGATTCCACTGATACTCGGGCACATTGGACATGTCTAATGCTTCTGATATTCATAGACATTGCTGACAAATAATCGCTTGCAGCCTCATAATAATCAGCTGATACTTCCATTTAACACTCCATCTCAGTTCGTTTGGTAAGTAATATATCTAGATCGTTCTTATGAAATGGACACTGTAATTTGTTTTATTTATGCTTAGAATATTAATATATATAGAATATGTGGATTCTTATTAATATAATAAATAATAGCCCAAATTAAAACACCAGCTTTTAACCTCCAGATAGATTATAAAATTCCGCAACCTAGACTAATTTTCGAGCAATATACTTTTCAGACATTCACTACTCACTACAAGATTAATTAAATAAAGTGAAGATCGCACTGGGTTTAGGGAAGTAATCGCAAACTATTTGTAATGTTGCTTAATTAATGGAGACCATTGCAAATGGATGGAGCATAATGTTCTATTGAATCATTATGAATTCTGTGTATCAGAGCGTACTTGCATAAATGAATGACTTTAATAAGCAGAATTTTTATTTTTTAAATAAATTTAATTTATAGGGCTTTGATAACTGCATTTAAGTAGAAAGCGTCATTGGTTTTGCATGAAAATATAAGCTATTTTCTATTAAAAACGAAAAACAAAGAAGTTTGATATGTTTTAGATAATTTAAAATTAAAAAATGCGAAAATGCAGGCGAACGGAGAAGTTTTTATCTTTAATTATTAAATCAACTAAATTAAATATTGATTGAAACAGCCTCTTACTGAAAATGATTTAAATATAGTTGGAAAAAAAGTTCAACAAAAATATCTATTTAGCCTTCATACTTACCAGAAGGACTTTTAATCATGGATACAGAAGTCACGTTTCACATGATTCTATTAACTTCATTTGCCTTCAGAATTTCGAATGTTTCCTTCAAAAAATTAAGCATCTTCATTTAGCATTCAGTGTAATTAAATAAATGCATACTGCATACTAAATTATGCATGAAGTATAAACCTCAATTTCTTTGGAAAGATTCATTTTTATAAAATTCATTCTGCATGTTTTATGCTCACAAACATGCTGTGCAGAATATTAAAATGATCATTCTCAACAGTTTACGTATCTTCGTTTAAGATGATTAGAGGTGTATTGCAGTCATATTTGCTAGTAATATAGGAAATTTATCTAAAAAGTTTTAAATGAGATTTGTAAATTAAATCTAACAATAATAATAATAATAATAATAATATCCATCAATAAATAAAAATAATAACATTAATAATCATCCATTTAATAATAATAATCTAATATATAAGATTTTTAAAGTTTATAATCACTATCCTCTTTTTAATTTGAAATTTCCAATCTGAAGAAAATACCTTAAGCATTTTGAAGATATGTGTCAGGCAGCTATGTACTCACGAAAAAGTAGATTATTTAAAAAATTTATTATTTTCAGAAAAAAATATTTGCAACCTATGTATAGCAACTTATTTTTTTCCCTTGTCCACGAGCGGGGAAAAAAGTAACCGTTCAAACTGCGTAAACTACAATTGGCATTTTTATCGCTTATAAGAATATGCCAAATTTCAAAACGCGCCAATATGTAAATTCACGTATATCGTAGGAAATTTTGAATAAAACTCTAATTTTTTGCCAGTATGCTTAGAAATAAATCTAGTTTGAGATGATGTTAAACATTTTTTTAAGTTTATAATGCAAAACGTGTTTCAAAAAATGTATAAAAATATTTTAAAATACAAATTTTAAAATAAATCCTAAAAAAATGTGCAAATTATATTTGGATTAAATCTAAATTTCGAATTTTAGAAGAAGGAATCAAGTAAATTTAATAAACAAAGAGATATTAATAAACATATATCAAATTCAGTTAACTTTGAGGAGCTGAAATTTTTAGTGCTAATTTATTAAAAACCACTCGTGCGATTTTTACAAAACTTGGCAGTTCGGCATAAATTGAGTCGTAGAATGGAAATATAGAAAAAAAAGGGGTATGTCATTTTAGAAAAACTCCGATTTTGCGTCAAAATACCTATACTAGAACAATGCAATATATAAATCTAATACATATTCTAAGTCACGCTTTCGAGACATGAAGAAAGCAATTTGAATTTGTCAATCGGCTTAGTAGAACGGGAGATATAAAACTGTTCCTTTTTTTGGCTGGGAGGCGCAGTGTACGTATTTTGATAAGAAATCGGATTTTTTCTGGAATGACTTGCCGATATTTTTGAATAGTTTGATTCTACGACTCAAATTATGCATGAATATCATATTTTGTAAAATTTGATGAGAAATATAAGAAAAAATTCGAGAACTTAGTTTGATGTACTTTTCTCACTTTGTGCCAAAAATAATTCACTTGGCGAACTTCTCAGTGACAATCTATTTTACTTTCTCCTTCATTCTACTCGAGCGCAAAAAACGTATCGTTTCTTAGTTATTGTGCATATTTTTTAATCACAGTTTTTATTTTTAGATACTTACTTTTCGTTTAAGAATTTCATTTTGACTGCATGACCTGCATGGTTGAATTATATTTTTTCAAACAATTATCTTTAAACTTTCTATTTAATTATGCGAACTGCATACTTTAAGTATTTATTAATATAAATGGTTAGGTTAGGTTATTCAGTTATGGCAAAGCACACGAGGACTATCTGCCTAGGGGAAGGGATGCCTTCGTGGAGGACTTTCTAAGGGAAACTGGCTCGTATACACGTTACACATGGGGAAAACCACGAAAACGCCCATGCAACCAGCCCATTCGCGGCATTCGAACCTCGGACCGAATTACTATTAATATAAATGATTTGAGAATTTGATCTTATTTAATTGAACTGCATTTCTTTCAAAAGAATGTTTTGTGACTCGGCATACGTCATATATATTAAAATTGGAAACAGTGCAGTTAATACGCCTTTTAGTGGGGCATTCAGAAAAGATATATAAATGCGCAAAAGTCGATATAATCAACATTTAAATTTAAGAGGAATTACCTATATCACTTTACTGAGTTTTCCATCGCTTTACAAAGTTTCATTATTGTTTCATTACTTTACAGGTTATTATTACATTTTATCATTTTACTTTAAGTTTATTAAAATAATATCCACGTTTCAGAATAAGTTTAAATATTTCATTTTTTTAAATTGCAACAACAAACAACTAAATTTTGTGCAAAAAAAATATTTTTATTTTTTAATACCTCGTAAATTTTCTTGAAGCATTTTGCAGATATATCCGCAATCATCCACACATTTGTATTTGTTCTACCTCATAAACACTTTCCAAATATATTCGCATTTATAAGAGTCTTATAAGCAGAGTGCTGCTTTCGTTTCGACAATATTTGCTTAGCATAATACAGTGAAGCTATTTTGAAGATGATATTAAAAGTTTTTAGAAGCTAGGAATTTTGAAGACAGAAGATGAAAGAAAGTAGTTTTATCAACGCTGAAGGAGACTAGTTTTATCAACGCTGAAAATGTTTTCAGCTGATATCCATATACTGCTTCGGATAAATTCTTGAATCGATAAGTCTGAGACATTTTCGAATAATCTATTTTTGATATGATATATTATCTGTGACGTAATTTACATTTGTACAGCCCTTCAATGAAAAAAATAATCGCCCTTCGCATCCACCCGTGATCTTTTTGCTTGTGTTTTTTCTGTTAACAGAGGCCCATTCTATGAAATATTTGACGCACTGCATTGAATGAAAAACTTTAGCAAAATATGGTTTGGAAGCGCAAATATTTCGCCTTCAACTCACAACTTCCTCCTCGGATTTTCTACAAACTTTTTGTTATTTCTTCTAATTTCCTTCTTTCAAAAATATTTGTTTTCAATTTTGACACAAGTGTATTCATTTTTATTTCCAACAGTTATATTTCGATAAATTTTGCGCTCTCGCCCAATTTGCTTAAAATTTCCTTTGTATCTTTCTCAGAGAACGCTTTTTGTTTTCGTGACATGTTACTTGCAAATAAAGTAAAACCCAGGGGGAAATAGTTGACTTAAAATTTGTTTACCGAACGATATAGGAATCTAGTATTTCTAGTCTAGATCTAGATGGTTCTTGTCAACAGAATCCAGTTTTAATTCTATTCCACCTCGTGATCTAGTCTTCAGATCGGGTGCAAATAATCTAAATCATATACTGTTCAAATTCTGAAGACTAGTAATTGCCACATTAAAGAGCATAATTTTTAAATTTATCTGGAATAGCATGAGGAAAAACTAACTACTTGAAACATGTTTTGTAAGCGTGTTTACTAAAAGATGGAATATAATCAAAGCTGTCAAACTTTTAAAGTTTAGTTTATTTTGTTAAATATTTAATTTGAAACTATACGCTAAGAAATAGATATATAGGGCAAACGAGCTTTCTCTTTTATGGCAAAAAGAGAATAATCAGTCCAAATAAAGGTAAGTTTCAATAAGCCCAAACTAAAGAAACACATCCCTAAAAAAATATTAAAAATTCGATTTTGAGTTAGTATGAGTTTCCAGTACCATGTTTTTATATTCACTTTCGAATTCCTAGTTCCGAAAATCATTCCAGCAAAAATTCAAGTCATCAATGGTTTAATTTATATTCACAGTGCAACAATAAAGTAACACGACAAAGAGTAAAAAAATAATTTATTGTTATGTTGCTCTGTTAGATGAATATGGTTATAATCAGGTAAGAACAGGTTTGAGACATTGTGTTTTTTCAACGCACATGTCAGTCTCAAACTGAGGAAGACGCAAGAAAAAAACTTATATTCACACTTTGAATGATTTATAATGTTATCTCTCTCGCAGTTAATGATGATTATGTATCAAATTTATTTGTTTGTTGTAGCTGTATTTCTACATTTAATGTTGAGAAACTAAGACGAAATTCCTTTTATCGTTTAATTCCTTTTATCATTTCCTTTTATCGTTTATCTTTAGATTATATCGTTAGCAGATCAGCGGAATATAGACATGAAAACAGAAGCTAAAGTCATTTTTTTTAGTTGAGATTTCCAGACATTTAATTTATGTCATATTAATGTTAAACAATACAATTTTTCATGAAATTAATATCTACTACGGTATCTTTGACTTGTGATATTTTTTACAGAGCGACACAAAGCTAGTGTAATAAATTAAGCATTGTTATTAAAAAACTAACACCGCGTCATTAGGATTTTTGAAGAAGGAAACATGAAAAATTAGCAATGCCCTCGCCGGGAATCGGACCTGAACAACTCGAATGCCCGTCGAATATGCTAACATTGCAGCACAAAGGCATGTAGAAAGGAGATCGAAAATACCTTATATACTCTTCCTTTTAAAGAACGACTGGGGATTATGGGACCTAATCTCCAAATCCTGGTGGTGAAGAATTATCATCCACCACATTTTTAGTTCGGGCACCACTGTGGATTCGTTAGGATTTTTCAGGTAGGAAACATAAGAAATGAGCAATGCCCTGTCCGGGACTCCGAAAATTAATTGACGTATGTTTTATTTCGCTTTCAGAAATTTTAGTGCTATCGCTAGCCTGAGTGCTTCAGCTGCAACTACATTTCAGCTGTTTTTAATTACTAAAATCGCATGCTTTGAAGCTGCAAGGTATTTCTTCCGTTCTTACAGCTTGCCTTCGTGGTGCAGTTTGAGGCACGTTCGGCCAGAGGTTGGGACGTCCGAGGTTCGAATCTCTGACAGAGCATCGCTGATTTTTTTTTTATTATTACTCTTACGAAATAAATTTAATCTCTCTACCAGTGGAGCCTGAACTAAAATGTAGCGGGCCATAATTCATTACCACCTCAATTTGGCAACTACGTCCCCTCCTTCCCAGTCGCCCTTTGTATGGGGAAAAATGCAAGGATGTTTCTCTTTACTTACCGTTTGCTATCGTAATGTAATCCGAAGGACGGTCAGTATTGTCTCGTTGTAGGTGCTCGTTCGAAAAAATGAAATTACATCACAATAAGGTGAACTATAGTCCTTTTATTTCTTCTAGAATACTCCAGTTCACACAGGGTCTCCTTTTGAGCTTTAAATTTCTCGTAACAGCTACTTACCACCGTAAGATGTACAGTTGCCCCCAACGTTCCCAAACTGGCGTTATTCGAGGCGGCCTCTCATTCACTCTTCTCCTTCACCGCAAGCTCTGCCTGCCACTCTCCAGTGCTTCTTTGTAACCTATATAACAGAAAGTCTCCTGACGTCACTGAGGCTCACAAGCGGCCAAGCGGTAAAGTCGCTGAACACTCGTAGTTCGTTCCGGGGTTCAAATCCCAACGAATAGGATGGTTGCATGGGCGTTTACGTAGTTTTTCCCATGTGAAACGTATATACAAGCCAGGTTTCCTTAGAAAGTCATCTATGAAGGCATTTCTCCGACAAAGACGACATCTAAATTCTTGCCTATGCGAATAACGTTATAGTAGCTAGAGGCTGCAGAAGAGGAGAATATAAAATGTGTGACCAATATGTCCTGGACAAGTTTTCAGATGGGGAGAAGAACACAAACTGGTAACCTCAGCAGCTAAAAAGCAGGGACATATGATAGAATGCAGAAAGAAATATAACTGCATCCTAGGCACTAAAATAGAGAAGACAAGTGTAAGAATTGTCCAATGCTTCAAGTAATTAAATGTCATTATAAATAAGAATCTCTTCTAGCGTTAGCCCATGACGTATACCATGAAAACACTGCACAAACTACTACTACTCGCCGCTGAGCAGGCTCCCGACCAAGGTTATTCTCCATACGGAATTTCCACCTACTCATTGGAGTTGATCTACTTCAGGCCAAACCCCAGCCAGGGGTTGGGATGACAGTACAGACATCATTATTGTGTTACTAATAAATAATAATAATAATAATAATAACATGAGCAAACAAGGCTCTTGAAGAAGTACAATTTTTCAGCAATGAGACATTATTAAGGTGTTGTACTACTAATAAACAGAGTAATGCAGGGTACGAGAAGCAGCTACTGTGTAATGATAAAGAGTGATATAACTCATAGCCGGAAAAAAAGTCTGGGAGCACAAAATTCTGTGTTCCAGGCGGAATTGACTGCTCTGCAAGCAGCAATTCACTATGTTCTCCAACATTCTAAATGTAGCACCATCATATACAGTGATTAAGCTTCAAGTCTCGCTGCAATAGCAGGAACTCACAGTAGAAATCCTTTAGTTCAAAATATACAGGAAATGCTGCTGAAAAGACACCTGGGTCCTAGACCTATCTTGTTCTGGGTGCCTGCCCACACAGGAATCTAGGGCAATGAACACACTGCACAAACTATCAAATTATTTGTTCACAGCTCATACATGAGTTATTTAAATCACTTTGTATTTTTTGATAGAATTCAGTGCATGAAGTGACGGGTGAAAGGTGATCCCTTTATTTCCGTCTGCCTAGAGACTTAGATTTCACCTGCGGAAACCAGCAAATGAAAATATTTACGTATGGGATAAAAATGCGTATAGTACTTTTTAAGCTAATAATTGTATTAAAGAATGTGTTACACATTAATAGGATTGTCCATGTAAAGCAACAACTCCTTGTATTAATGTTTGTTATTTCTATACTTATAGTTCCTGCATTGGCACACACATGTATTGTCTATATTATGTCAAAGTTAGAGTAATTACAGCACTTAAATATACGTTAATATTTATAAACTATATGTATATATTACATTATCTAAATATCTGTATTAGAAGCGTCTCAACATATTTAATCAGACTACTTCATGTGTTTTAATAGGATGCTTATATGTGTCCGTGCAAGAAATTCAACAATAATGGAGTTGTGCCAACAAATTATTATTAACTGGCATACATATAATGATAATTATTACATTATGAGGAATTTCACAATATACTTATGATTCATCTCTCCCCCCCACCAAAGTTTGCCAAAGTTTCATCTTATCAGCTAAACTTTAACTTTTCACAGGTCCAAAATTCTCTTGCAAAAACACTAGTTGCGGAACAGGATAAAAGACGATGAGGTAGATCAGAATCATCGACAGAACTTAGTAGACTAATAAACATCTTTCTTAAGTGAATTGGCTGTCTTACTGGAGAAGGAAAGAAAGAGAATTTTTGTGGTACAGTACTCAGAAGACATTGGAGATGAGATTTTAAAAACCTCTAATTTCTTCTAATTGCAAATTTTCTGCATAATAAATGACAAAAAAATTTTAATTTAAAAAATGTGGTCTGCGACTTACTAATATTCTATGACCATATTCAAATCACAGAAAACAGATTGCAGTAACCATTAAAAAAACATTATTATTTTTCCCTTCTGAAACTATTATCGCAACAATTAATAAGAATAATAATGTCAAAAGATAGATAACTGCTAAACTTTCTGTGTTTAAACTGCAGTCTCAGAAATTACACATGGGAAAAAGGAAACCAATTAATTAGGAGTCATCTTTATAAGAAAAGTGGGTCAAAAACAGTTTATCAGAAAGCATTTCTGTAATGAAGACTTAATGTGTAACGCAAAAAAGGCATAACACATGTCGCGAGTTACAAGACAAGGATCTCAGAAAAAGTCTCCCTCTCAACGAAATCTACATTCAGAATCATACAGTACAGTCTTAAGCAAAACAAACGAAAAATTAAAAAAAAAATGAGAAAGAGAGCGAGAGAGAGTGAAATGAAGAGAAAATACCTTCTAGAATCTGATTTATGCAGTTATTATCTGAATTTGCTTATCTTTTAGAATGGTCATATATAAAATGCTTCATAGCCAATGAAAAATTTAAACTTTTCAGGCATAAATAAATATTTTCAGTCATGAAAATTTATATTTTTCAGTCATAAATAAATATTTTCAGTCATGAAAATTAATATTTTTCAGTCATAAAAATTTATATTTTTCAGTTGGCAGCAATCGGTTTTGAAGTATTCTACAAAGTCATTAGGATTTTTGAAGCAGGACACATGAAAAATGTGCTGTGTCCTTGCCGGGACTCCAGCCAGAACCTCTCGAATACGCGCCGAGTGTGTTACCGTTACCACAAAGGCATGTTGGAAGGAGGAAGAAAATAACTTACAATTCTTTTACTGAATTTTGTTAATTTATACCACGATACTTTCCACTTCGTTAATTAACTACTTACAGTTTATCAGTTTGTGTTTATTAACCTATTAACTACATTAAATGATATGCAGCTCAGTATGCAGTATTCTCCTAAAATCTACATGAATATTTATCTAGTGAATGCACTCTTCCAAGTATGCGAAGTTTGTAGAAACGATTAAGATTTACGTTTGGAACATAAAACATAAGCGAAACAATTGTATTCTCTTAGAGAATTGAACCACAGAACGTCAAGTTGACTGACTGTCGTGGATTTTCTAATTACTGCGCGTTACAAGATACGCAGAAGAAAAATATAATACTTCCGTAAGAGTCTGTGCAACAGCAATTAAACAGTAGGAATTGCCTTTTTCATTTTTCATGCAGAAAAAAATAAAAGAGAAAGAGATAGAAAATATTCAAGAGCAAATAAAGATTTTTACGTGATTCAGTTCCTAAAATTTATAAGTGTTTCTTAATTTTTTAAGTTTAAATTCATTGAAGTATGCTTGTATGTAAGCGTAAACATCCCTTGCTTTTTCAGGGAAAACATAAACCTGAATCATTAATCTAAGTTGAATCGATAAATTCGTTTTACCTTTCGTTTCAAATGTCGAATTTATCATCGGTTCTTGTCAGATTAAAAGAAAGCAAGAGCTTGAATAAAAAGAATACAATATTTATTTTGGGTAATTACAGATTAGTTCACACCGAGCGTTGAAAATAGCTATAAAGCGTTCTATGCTGCAATAGTTCTCAGAAATTCTTACTTGACTTAAAGGAAAAGGATGATTAATAGTTTTCCAAAAGTGTTGGAGCGTGTAAAATTTTTCTTCTTCCGTGAACTAGTTGCCTGTGTTAAATCAGGTGCACAGCAGCAAAAACATAATATTGTCTGTCTCTTCTCTCTATTCAATTCAGGCTGAACTAAAGTGCATAAAATACGTAATCAGCACAATGGAGAAAATCATTTGTTAATTTAGAACAGTGTGCTTTTGCGTCATTCGTTTTACCTGTAAAGGAACAAGAAACATTTATGTAAAAATTCAAATTTTTATGTCCTTTGGGAGGGTTAAAGAAACTAACGAAAATGAATGTATGGGCAAATCTTTCACAACAGTAAAAGATCCGCGATGAAGTGAAATATTAAGATTTGAAAGAAACATATGTGATTTTGGTAACTGCTTTGAACTCTTATATATTTATTCATGCATTATTTTTTCTTGTCTTTAAGTGTTTACTTTTCTTCTTTCCTCCCTTCCTCATAACTAGAAATGTTAAATAATTTTAGCTATTTTAGTAAGGGGAGTAATTTAATACTACAACTGCTAAAATTTCAAAAATGTCAAGGATTAATTTCATGGCATATAATACAGGCGCAAATGCTCTGTCACTTTACCATCATAACCAAAAAACTTGTACACCTGATTTTGCAATCCTTTAAAGAAAACATTTTGCATTCGCATTCGAATTGTTTTTCTTTTCTTTAGTAATCAATTAATTTATTGTTCTAAGACTGCTTCTAAAACGTTTTTCAAGTGAAAACCACTTTTATAAATCAGAATATTCTACCAACCACCTAACTCTTGTCCCCTTTGAAAGCACATCTTTTAGCATATGCTAGTACCATATTTATTGAAATACAGTTAATTGAAATTCATGCAGTTTTATAATTGTAATTAACTTAATAAAAGAAAATATACATTTGTTTTTCATAATTTAGGGCTATCAGATTGTGGATAATCTTTATCTTACTAAGCAAAAATTAATTAAATGTTATTACTCACATTAATAAGACGGATGAGCCTGCTTATTTTTGCATAGCCGTTTTCTGTTTGGATGCATGCTAATAAGATGCACCGCAATCGTGGTGTTTTAAATTCCTCTTTTGTTGCCTAGACTAGAATGGTAGAGTAACTGGTTATAAAAAACATAAAATCTCAGTCTTGGAAGAAAATGTGACACAAGATGGCGATAGATTTTAATCTATAGAATGGCATATAGAATTAATTTGAAATTCATGTTTTGTCTTTTTTTTAAATTGTAGGAGAATCACAAAAGTAGGCTTCGAGGACCATCTATGTCCACTGAGCACAGATTATTCTAAGGCATTCCCCCACGTGATATTTAATAGATCAGAGCTATCACTTGATGTCTGCCTGTATAGTACGAGCTTAATGAGATGAGTAAAAACAACCAGTGCTTTACTTAATGCATTGCAGCCTTTTTCTCTATATAAAGCTATTGCGTTAATTATTTTTTCCAACAGTATAGGCTTTTTTGTTGTTTAAAACTCTGAGTAATCATTTGACACAAACATTATTCTTACCATTAGTCATATATAAATTAAACTAAATTAGGTACTTATTTCTCTCAAGTGGAGTTAAACTTATATCTGCAACAGGTATAGAATAAAGGTAATGCATAATACGTTAATGCACCTAACGTGTAAAAACATATTTATAAAATGATTTTGATATGTGATTAACATTTTTAACCACAGCAGCTCAAAACGAAATGGTATATCTAAACCCTGTGCGTTAAACAAAAGTACATTTTGGGGATTTCTAGTAAAGTCTTTTTATTTTATAGTTGATTAAGATGAAAGGTGATTGTATTCTCATTTACCGCTCAAGAATTTCTTAAACAAGGTTCGTAATATTTAAGTTATGCTATTAAGAATATACCCTAAAGATACACATGCGATTAAACCATTTTGAGATGCACTGCTGAATGGATCTGAGTTAGTATTCAAAAAACCATAGTTGAGTTAGTATTCTAAAAACTATAGTTACTGGATGTGCATGATGGAAAATGTTTCGATCTATCTCCGCTGTTACACGAAACTTTCTTAATGATTAATAGTCGGAACATGATGCTATAATGCTAATATATTCTCAAGGTACCTGGAATCCAACTACTATCCAATCCTTACAACTGGAATCCAAGAGTACGGATGGTACGTTTTTGAGGAATGTTTAAACATTCCTATGATAAGTGACAAATTAAAAGATGATTTATCTTAAGAAACGGGAAATCATAACAATTCGTATTAAGATGTTCTCTGCTTCAATGTATATGTTTATTTACTTACATGGGCATAAGTTCAGAGAAATCTGTAGCACGTCTCGAAATCACTGGAAGGTAGGGCAGGATGTGGTGACAATTGCGTATATCAATTAATTACAGTTATTCAATTACAATAACCAGTACAGTTATACAGGAACCGGTCAAAAATGTCGCCAAGTTTGGCCACTTTTGGCAATTTATAGCCAAATTTGGCGACAAAAATTAGTCGCCAAAACCATTGCCAGCTTAGCGATATCTCGCCAATTTAGCGAGATAGCCATTTACCTCAATGTCAGACTTACCCCTGTAATTTTGTTTTCCAGCTGAGTTTCGCTCTTATCAGACTTTTCCTGTTCCCATTATACAAAAGCTACTAATAGCTTCACTAAAACTGCTTACATATATACAAAATTTGTAACAATATATTTGAAATTTTCCTGTAATGCAACGATATCTCTTTTGTGACGCATAGTTTATGTTTATATCAATATTCATATATTTTTAAGATACAAATTTAATTAAAGTATGCAAAAGATGTTAAGGGTTTAGCAGAGTTCAGCAAATTTATCGCTGCTCAGTAGACCTGAATTCAACTTTTAAATACATGAATTATTATAATGAAAACGCTCATATACTCATTGGTCATTTCTTCGGAGATTGGATAGGAATAAATTCAGACTAACTACGAAACGCGAAGCTTTTAAAAACATGTTATGACTTTTGGCATCGTACAAGTTAAACTGTTAATCCCTGTTTTTCATGTACTAGACTGTCTGAAAACTCCTGCACGAAAGTCACAATAAATACAAAATTCTCCAAATTCTTAAAGTCGCTTTTACTATATAGTTTGCATCCTGTTCTACTACCCTTCTCAAACATTATGGGAGCTTCACAAAGCCTAGGCGAAAGTAAGATGGCCACTTGCTACTAAAAGAAGTCTGTCAGGTAGACCTTTCACTTTCTCAAGAGAATTAATTTTTTTCACTAAGAGAGATTTTAAGAAACACAACAAATAGTAGTCAGATGGTGTAAGGCTAGGAAAACACAGTGGGTGCGGGAAGGCATCCCACTTGAAAATACCGAAGACTTTATGGAAACATTATGTTTTCAATGAAACATAATGTCTAGAAATGTCACGGTGAAACACAGCAAACCCACGATTTGCAATTCTGGGGTATTTTGTATTGCCCGTTGCTTTCAAGTCTTCTAGCTGACAAAAATATACACTCTAAGGAAGTAGCATTAAAAAAACGCTCTTGTAATCCCAGCATATGCGCAGTAAAACCTTTTTTTCAATGGATCTTTGGCTTCGCTGCCACCTATGGTTATCTTCCTTCGGCTCCTCAAGTTCTTTTTTCTTCTACATTTTCCTATGCAACCCAGGATTCATCATTAGTCTTTTGAGAAATTTTGGTCACTTTCCTGTCAGTTCAGCAGCTCATCACACACAGAGATGCTGTCGAATTTGTTGCTCTTAGTAAACTGATAGGGAACCCTAACTTCATACTTGTTCCGGTAGCCTATTTGATCCAGATGGTAGTGTACAACTCCAGAACCAGGGCCGCACTGTCAGTCTTGTAGTAGTATAATGCCCGTAGATAATGCAAACTTCTTTTACAGCTTCAAGCAATGCTCACGTTTATTAAGGAAGTTAAATAACAAAAATCAACGTAATGTTTGTAAATTTTGCAGGACTAGTTTTGATGGTTTAAATACAGAACCATCTTCTTCAGCTGCCTAAGTGCATTTATCTTCCTTATCTTATCACCATATTATCTCGTTTATTTGTATTTAGGAGCTGAAAAAGCTGGTTCTGCATTTAAACCATCGAAACTAGTCCTGCAAAATTTACAAACATTACGCTGATTCTTGATCTTTAACTTCTTCAATGATCGTTATTCGGCCTGTTATTTTAAACTAAATGCTCACGTTTTTGGAACAATGGAACACAACGTATCACACGTGCTTGTTCAAATCGTCTATTTTCAGCGCTTATCTAAAAAATTAGTATGACTTACACGGCATGCATGACAACGTGTGGAGAGACATGCAGTCAACGTGTGGGGAGGAGGAGCTTGCCCTTTTATGGTACAAAGCGCCTGGGAGAATTATGAATCGATTATTGTTGAAAGGCACGTGTCTATTTTTGCAAATTTTGCACTAGGCAATAAAAACCTTCTAAAATTTTCCAGAATAAAGTTACCACACATTTCAATCCCCAAATAAAAAGAGGTAGTCAAAACAACACTGTAGGCACTTTTTCACAGAGAACTCCTATTCAAATATTTCTCGGCAATTTTTAATCTTGTGGACGTGTGACCTTTAAACAAGAAAGAGGCAAAAAGGGATAATATGCGTGGGTTTTTCTTGGAATAACTTACTTTATTTCAACAAAAAAGGCTTTTCGAAGCAATCGAAATATGAAACATGTCACAAAATAAAATAAAACGGCTTATACGTTTTTCGTCCCATCAAAAATGGCATTCACTCACCCAGAAATATATTATTTTTATCAAAATTCTTTAATACTTAGCATAATATTGAAACAATATTTAAAACCCAAATATAGTCAAAGAATTTTAACCAAACACATTAAACTTGAGTTGTCTTTGCTTTCCAAAGGTGTAATTGCTGTAGAGATTGGCCGTGACGTGATGGTGTTGTAAATATTCTTATATTTTTCTGGTATGTTGTGGATACTTTTTTTGATATCGTCTATTTTCTTTGCATTAAAGACATTCATCCCATAATAGGTTGGTGAAGATGGAAGAACTATTTCTACCCCCGGTCTCTTCAGTTTTAGATATTTTAATCAAACCATTTAACGAGTTATAGGCAAATAATACCCCCTCCTTCATCTCGAAATAATAATAATCGGGTATTTTAAAAGATTGCTTTGCTCCTCTACATCTTCTTTGTGCAATATCCTCCGAAGGCACAACTTGGTTTTTGAAGTATCTTGGCCAGCAGCTGTTGAAATATAGGACGATGTTTTTGTTTTGTAGCAATATAGCTGAAATTTTACCATCAGAACTGCTTTCAGAGATAAGGTTTTTATACTGGGCTGTTGTGTATACTCGATCCATTTTTCTAACGGGAAGTTTAATAATACCGAAAGGCCTATCACCGGGAAGGATACCATGTCTCCTTACAGGAAAATTGCTTGACAATCAATTTTTTTCTGGTCACAGAAAGAGCTAAGAGGAACGGTAAAACGGTATGATTTTGGTTTTGACTCGTGCAACCATCCGGAAAAATATGAATTTCTTTCGCTGACGCCGGAATATGATGTCTTAAACAGTCATATAAAAATGAAGAAACCTAAACAAAAGGATGATGCAATTTTTACAAAGACTGCACAATAAGAGAGAACAATTGGTTTCAACAACAACGAGAGGTTTCATCTGCGACGCCCACACTACTCTTCGCGCTATGTTAATTGGAGAAAGGGCTCACAGGCTGGACATGTCCTCTTTCACCAATAAACGTCATCTTCGATCGCTTGCTAGTTGAATTAGAGATGTGCCTCTTCAACTCTAAGTGCGTCTGTATATTTGTATCATGAGCAAACGTTAAAAACCTCAAAATCGACAAAATATGATTATGTGCCCTCTCAACAATAATCGATTCATATAGGCACATTGACTTTTGATGTGCACAAAATAACAGGCTCACAAATGGTGCCTTTCAGCAAACAAATATTGAAAGAACGATTTTACAAACATTTTTTAAAGACTGAAACGTAACTTTTTCAGATGGATTCAACTGCTGATCGATTATCTGATTTAAACGTAATTTATCTTGCGTGAATAACTTTTAGATTATACGATCAATGCTGTCTCATTTGTTGAAACACAAACACGTTTTATGTACCGATCTGTATTTTGTATAAGACAAAAAAGAAAATCGATTATTTTACAATCGCTGCCAATTTTCCACTCCAATCACTGTAAATATGCACTACAATCGTTATTCATACTGGATCTTTTGTAGAAACATCTTCAAATTTTCCTGAATTTGACAGCAATATCATTATGTCACAGGATGAATGGGAATTTTTTCTGTTGCTATAAGTTGTAGAGTGATTTGTGGCTGCAGTTAACTGGAAGCCGGAAATAGACTATCAAAATCTGAACAAAAGCCTAAAGTAAAAGGCTGGGGTGGGGAAGGAGTTGCAACCTATTTGGTAGCGTAAGAGAGAGAGGAAAAACATCATATATTGATATTTCGTTGGCATTTGAATCTGTCGAGCAGTCAAATTACTAATGTCTATAACTTCTGAACTTCTCGATGTGGAAGGTCTAAGTTTATCATCTGTAGTTAACTGATGGAAAGGAGCGTAAATATTGCAGTTTACTTGACTGTATGGATTCATGCATTTCTGAGCATACATTTCAGGAAAACTCAAGCTTTTTATCAAATCTACCCTAAATTCATACATCTTTTAAAAATCATGTAGTTTTCCTACGAAAACTACATGATTTTCATTAATCTTTCATTTTTCTTCGGAAAAAATACTGAATATTATCTTTGTTTTTTGTTTTTCTTCGTACAAGCAAAAATTCTCATTCAATTTTTTTTCCGTTAAAAAGGTAAGTATTACATACATTCTTCATAAAAGTAAGTGGAGTAGCGCATACATTCTTTAACCTTCATAAGTGGTATAAAGCTAACGCTCATAAAGTGGGGAGTAGCAATGCTCATAGATTTTGAAGAATCAGTTGAATACTATCAAGAGATAAGAAAAAAAGTTGTCACTGAAAGAAACTGTGGGTGCCATCAAAAATGTAAGATACATTTGAAATTAGCGTACAAGAAGGCATAAAAGATTATCCTTACGCGCAGGTGTTTATGCATCGCATTCTGTGATAAAAGTGTTTTCTGACTAATATGTAATAATTCACTTTTAATTCCATTCAGTGTTAGGCTTATCCATAGAAGATCTACGTAAGGATTTTGCAAAGCCTGCAAGCGAAAATGTACTTTTTGGATTTGATTAGACGTGCTAAAATCCTTTTCATAATCACCAAATGAAATATTTCACAAAAGTAGCTTGTATAAGTCCTAATAAATTGCTTTCCCTTTGTCCCAAAAGTAGTTAAACCATTTGCTTAAGATGAGCCATTTCTATGTTCTGTTGTTATTTATGTCTGGGTACATTTCTAAGGATCTGTCTATGATCATATAAAGATTTACTGTTTCTAATGAACAGCGCAGATAATTTCTGTTTCCTCACATAGTAGCAAGATTCGTTTTCGCCTCCCTTTCGCCATTAAATCTTACTAATCTTTATTATACTAACAGTCCTATTATTCTCCAAAGTCATCCAATAACTCTCATTCAGAAGGCTGTTTTGTGAGCTTAACTAGAATACATAACCACTGAAGCTATTCTGGTTTTCATTCGGGAGGTTGTTTTGTAGGGACAGATAAGATATTTGGCATCTTTATTCTACGCGATATAAATAAATCCTTTTGAATCGATCCCTAAAAATAACATTCTTTTATGAAATAGTTCTTATAAAAATCAAGCTTATCATGTAGGAATAAAAAAATCAATGAAATGCACAAGCATTAGTAAGGGATGGAGTTTTCAAGAACTTCTTTGCATTTTCAGTATATGCATCAATAACATAAAGTACAAAGAAAAATCCGTATGCCCACCTTCTGCTTACTTTCTCTTTGCATATCTTTTTTTAAGTTTCTTGTTTGTACACATTATGGCTTTCTGTCCCCATTTTAGGACAATAAAATGTTACAGAATCCTCAGTTGAAAAATTATGGGAGTTAAACTGGCCCGCCTGCCTGTAGGAGCCTCTTCGGTCGTATTGTTACGTACCTGCTCGAAGTATTCGCCGGTGCTAATCAATGTAATCAATAACTTCCTTCATTAGGTATTTCTGTGAAGCTGCGGCTGGTTTTAATTTAATTAGCATTATATTAATTTCTTATTTTCTATCTGAAGTTAAAGCCCAAGTGGAGGCTTTCTCTAAGCCCGAGAGGGTTAATCTGTGAATTAACTCTTCTTTGTACTTACGTTTACGTTAGTGAACTCTGTGATACTTCGTCACACAGCTCACAAGGATTCTAGTTTGTAAGGACCACAAATTTAGCTAGAATATTATAAGTATATCAAAATTCTATTATTATTGAGCGTATGCTTTGTGAGTTAAGTTTCATACGATATTTTTGTTCACAAGAGGTCGTAAACCACGCACGTATCGCAAACGCAATTAACCGTGCAACGTAAACATGAGCAAATCTCACCCTCTTTACATGTTTCAGAAGTAAAGCACTTGATTTTAATAAGCAAACAGTTTAATTAATAAAAATTTTTAATCTCCATTATTTTTAAAAGCTTTCGTAATGCATGACATAGATACCATGTTGCTTAAAGCCAAGTTACTCACAGTTTTTGCATTATATAAGCTTCATGTATAATTTGTGAATGCTCCCAAACATCTTTAAATGGCTTAAATTTCATGCCTTAAGTGGTATAATTTCAGCAACATTCCCTTTCGCATATTTAATTATCAGCTTATGAACAGTTTCGAGCAAAATTAAATTTGATCATTATTATTGATCAATAGATATCTATTATGTCAGACTTTGTCAGTCATTCAAGCTCAAAAAAGTTTAACGTTATCACAAGAAACAGTAGCAAATAAATAGTAATCCTATCAAAATTAGTTTTTGCTTTACTTTGCCTGAATGACTACAAATTTACTGTTTGAACTGGTTCGATTCTGCAATTGTATCAATCTTTAAGGGCAAACACATAAATTTATCTTCTAAACGACAGTTTTAGACTGTATTTTGTTTTGCAATAAGAATCTCTTAATTAAAGTATCTAACTAGGTCAATTTGTTTTGCACAGGAAGTGTTATTTGATTAATCTTTTAAAATACATATTTCCTTGTTATGCTGTCTACATGAGGTTTTGTTATATCAATTCCAAGAACGTGTATATGACAGTTTGGAGTGTAATCAAGAGGGGCATTTCAGTGTGGCTTTCTTCCATGGATGCAATGGCCAACATTATCTGGACATGAAGCGACCGTTCTGCTTACAGCGTGAGAAGAAAAACCATTTAGGTAGCTCAGCAGGAGGGCATTTCTCATCCGAATATGAAAGGCATTTTTCTCATCCCGCTACTTTCTCTCTTCATCATGTCATCTGGCAACGGAACAAAAGTCTGGCTTCTTCTATTTTTGCCATGCTAATGTTACTCCGACTCTTCGGCGTCACTCGAAATACTCTTGCGCTAGTCTATACCTACCCACACATGCTGGTCATTTTTTCCCCTGCATTTCTTAATAATAGCAGTCCTCTTCATCTCGAATATATTTGAGAATTGTGCTGCTGCAAAGTGCATGTTTGCAGTTTCTGACTTTTCTGCGGAAATCTATTTTGATTTCACAGCTCCGGCTGTGAAAGAGAGGTTTATGCCGTAAAAACCGAATCTCATGCGAGGGTTAGACCATTTTGCAAACATGAACTCAAATATAGTTTCTGAAACATTTCGTTTCTCATTTTTCTCTTTTCTACTATTTACTTTTTTAACCCTATGTTGACTCACTTTCCGAAACTCGCAAGCTTTTGTTTACTTTTTTATGATAGAAATTTCTTTAATTTTTTTTTATGTTTAAACCATAAAGATTTTAAACTGACGTGTATATCAATAAATGTTTTTGATATAACGCATTTTGACCACTAACCGTTATTAAGGAATAATTATCACGAAAAATACTAAAAACTGCATTCGTTAAAAGATTTCTTGCATAACCCTTCATGGCAGGAATAACGATGTAGAGACATTAGGTATTTTTTGGAACAAGAGAGTTGAAAAATATGCAATGCCTTTGCCGGGGATCGAACCACGGACCTCTGAAATACCGGCTCAGTGTGCTGACCATTACACCACGAAGGCACGTTAAGAATGTAGGAGATATACTTTATAACGAAACTGAATGCTTGATGAGTAAAAAATTTTAAAATTTTGTGTAAACAGTTAACTATCCAAAACGGCATTTGTTCAAGAATTAAATACTGTATTGGAAAAATATTTTGCAGTTTTGAGCGGAGCTGTACACTGCAGGTACTGGTAAGAAGGATTTAAACATAGTTCTAAAATTGCTGTTTTTTTAGTCCAAAGGGGCTTTGTCTCTGAAGGACTATTGTTTTCGTTTTGCAATTTTGCATCGAATCACTCTGAATGTCCGTTTAACATTTCAAATTGTTGTCACCAAATATTGTTGCTCTGTATTATATTTGAAGAAGTTAAATAATGAAGAATCTGCATAAATGTATATATATTTCTCGCATTGTGATAAAACAACGGTACCTGGAGCCATCAAATTTTGAATGACGTAATTCTTCTGCGAATAGGAGCATCTGGAAGCCCAAATTTGAAATTTGGAATTTGGTTTATTATCGATTTCATATTTTGTAAAATTTTAGCGAATTTTTGATTAACAAACTCAAGGATTTCAAAGCGAGCAATGGCAACGTTGCCCCAAAGAAACACTTTTACCTCCAGCCCGTGAGACTGTGCATCGGAAATTCTAAAGATATGCTCAATTTAAAATTATTTTGCGATATTTTTCTTGAACTGAAGTGCGAAGAACATGATAATTAATAAATAAAGGTAACACACAAAATGTTAAAAAAACGCCCCTTTGGACGTAATTTAAAATTTGAAACCTTTCAGATTTTTTTATTTATTTATTTATTTTTATTTGTTTATTTATTTATTTTTGAGTTTGCTTGGACTTTCACCCATTTTCCTTATATTAGAAAATATAATAGCTAAAACACGAAAGCTTTTGAATTCTGGAATTTGCGAGAAGTAGTATTTTTTATTCATCCATAAAATTTTAAATTCTTTTTTGAATATCTTTAATGTACTAGTTTATTTTTCATTTAAAGAGCGTGCTCTTTTGTGCGCTGTGTTTGTTACGATTGTGAACATTTGCACTAAAAAAGTTTTAAAATGAGATAATTATTATTCTGGTTAAAAGCGTTTAATTAAATTATTAAAGTTATTCGAATTTTCTTTAAGTGCATTTTGATCAAACGACAACTATAACTAAATGTCACTAAGCAGGTTTTCGATCTGCGAATGGCAAGGCATTTTCTAATCTTCTCAAGCACAGTATTTGCACAACATCCACAAGCCGATATGTGTAATTGCTTAATTGACTCTTTGTTTTCAAAAATTTTCATTCATTACGATGGTAGCTGAAACATATTAAAACGCTGACAATGGTACGATTAAAAATTTTGAAAATTTACGAATATTACAATGATTCCTGTTATAAAATATTTTATATACTGAGATTGCAGATCCATTTGATGTATTTCTAAGCCGGAAACATGAAAAAGTGCAATACTGTCGCTGGGATTCCAACTCCAGACTTCTCGATTTTTAACCGGATGTGCTTCAAATAACACCACAACAAGAAAGGCAAAATACCTTACATTCTCTCCCACCTCTGCCCCGCTTAAAAGGGGAGACGGTGACCCCAATCGCGGAATCCAGGTGGGGACGAATTATTGTTTAGACATTTAGTTAAAACTCCACATGTAGAACTATTTAGAATTTTTTTAAGCCGGGGAGCACGAAGAATCAGCGATGCCCTCGCTGGGATTGGAACTTTGGATCTCCCGATTGCTAGCTGGACGTGCTTCCGATAACACCACGAAAGCACGCAGTAAAAAGGAAGAAAATACCTTGCAAGATAATAAATACAAATGGAAAACAAGTTTCATAACCGAATAATAGCAGTAATGACATTCTAGAGTCTGATAAGAGGCTTAGATAAAAATGCGAAAGACACGTAGAAGTTACTGTGGCTCATAGGTGTTATCCTGTTCCTTCGTTACTGATTTATTCATATTTAAAAAAAGAAGAGCTAAAATGCAATGTTGCAATACAAGTTATTACAAAGTTATTACTGTCCATACATCTGCTGTTAAAGTATATTTGATGGCTGGTATGCATTGCTTTGACTTTTGTAAATTCTTTGACACCATTTTTCAACAAACAATTCATCTCTAACAGATATGTATAGGAATTATTTGGGCAGTATGTTGTTACTGGATATGTATTAACTACATTTACATATTTGAAACATTTTGACATATTTTTAGTACATTACTGGGTCATTTGATTAATTTAGGTACATTATTGACACATCTTGAATATTTGTAGGTGAGAATTTGGACGCGATGTATGCATTGTGGCCTCTTGTTATGATTCTTTCGAGTCAATCTTATATATTCTTAGTTTGACATTTTCATTGTTGAAACTTTCATACATTTTACTTTCTTTTTATCTACGTCACTAAAAACATTGTCACACCTTTTGAGATTAGGTACATCGCGACGGTTTGATAATTAAATGTGGAATTTGGAGGTATGTTTATAAGGTATTTCTCTCGCCTTCTTCGCAAGCCTTCGTGGTGTACTGGTCAGCACCCTCGGCGCTTATTCGAGAGGTCCGTGTTCGAGTTCCGGCAAGGGCATTGCTCATTTTTCACATTTCCTGCTAAAAAAAAAAAAAAAAAAAAAAAAAACTAATGTCTCTACAAGTGGCGTCTGAACTAAAAAGGGTGGTGGATGATGATTCTCCACCACCAGGATTTGCCGACTGAATCCTCAAAACCCCAGTCGCCCTTTAAAACGGGGAGTATATAAAGTATTTCTCCCGCCTTTTTCGCATGCCTTCGTGGTGTAGTGGTCAGCACTCTCGGCGCGTATTCGAGAGGTTCGTGTTCGAGTCCCGGCAAAGATATTGCTCATTGTTCACATTTCTTGCTTTCGAAAAAAAAAAACCCTAATGTCTGTACCAGTGGCGCGCGAAATAAAAAGGGTGGTGGATGATGATTCTCCACCACCAGGATTTGGCGATTGAGTCCCCAAGACCCCAGTCGCCCTTTAAAATGGGGAGTATATAAGGTATTTCTCCCGCCTTCTTCGTATGCCTTCGTGGTGTAGTGGTCAGCAAGCTCGGCGCGTATTCGAGAGGTCCGTGGTTCGAGTTCCTGCGAGTTAATGGCTCATTTTTCACATGTCTTGCTTTAAAAAAATACCTAAAGTCTCTACACGTTAGTAAATTGTCAGGTAGTGTTCTGAGCCGTCCCCATTTCCCCATGTATGCAAAGGTCGATGTTTTGAGATATATCTGTCGCAAAAGTACATACAAGAAAGGTTTGTGATCTATTTGGAACCAATTTATTAATAAGATTGCCATCGTCCTCTTTTCATCTGCTTTTGGAACTATTTCATGTGTTTTTCTCTCTTTGGGAAGTTTATTCCAAAATCTTAATCGTAGTATTTTTTTTCAATATTGTTCGTACCGCACTGAATGTGGAATTCGGCCATTTTATTTCTTTGCCGGAATGTTGATATCTGCTTCGCTTTCATACTGATGGGCACCTTCATTACTTCTGAGCCTTTATACAATTTATTTCGATTCTTAGATTTGAGTTGTTGTAGGAGATTTCTGCAATTTCTTGGACAAAGGAAAGATATATGCAGATTGTTATAAAGTGCAAGCAATGCTGATAAGGAGTGATTACATTTTTACAGTGGAGTTTTCTCACTGAAAACTGTATCGATCTTTTATAGCCCCTTTCTTCGAATGTCATAATACTGAAGACGTAAATCTTGAGCAATTTGAGCACTAATACTTTTGCATGGATTTTCTGGGCAGTTATATGTAGTGGAACTAGAGGCTCAGAGAAACAAAATTCTTAAATAAGTAGACGCTGGAATAGTAAGCAGTTTCTACAGATTCTGATATATTTTCATTCTTTTGTAAAAGTTTCGAAGTAAAACAGATTTGGTTTTAAGTAAAGTCGACTTTTACACTTTAAAAAGAGTATTAGGCCTTTTTTCAACAGCATGCAGTTCCTATCTTGAAAGCTAAACAATAATAAGAAATTCTGAGTCGGAAATTAAAATGGAGACTAACACTAAACAGAAATTTTGCTTGTATACCTGCACCATTTTATTGTATCTCGCATATTCTACAGCTGCTCTCAACCACTACGCTGTGGATCACATCATGCTTGGATTAATGACTCGATGCTGAATACCTCTACTCTGATCTCATACTCTCTTCGCTTAGCTAGCTACATATTAGATAGTACGGTTTATTAAAATTGTAGAGTCATTAGGATTATTTCGAAGCAGGAGTCATGAAAAATGTGCAACGCCTTCGCCAGGAATCGAACCACGGACCTCTCGGTTACGCGTCGAGCATGCAGACCACTACACCACGAAGGCATGCGAAAAAGGGGAAAGAAATACCTTATAAAATGAGTTAGGACTTGATTTGTTACGAACATTTTGATTGCACCAATAGTTTTGCTTCTCTTACTCCAGAAACTGCAAGGTTGAGAAAGAAATATGTTTTATATTTTAATCATGAAATACACTCCTTTCAATTATTTTTCAAAATACATATATATATATATATATATATTTGAGCCGAATTATGTATTACAAAGTGTTTTAATAGTGATTAGAGTCCATTCAACTTTAAATCCTGGGAATTATGATAGTCGAATTTTAATGAGAGAAATATAAGGAGTAAATTACTATTGAATATTTCTGTAATTCCAGCTGTTGACTTAGATGAATATACAGCGTTAAGCAAAAAAAAAAAAAAAAACTATACAATAAATTGAGTAACTTCTTTAATTGCTCTTATCCTTGTTAACTTTTACCTAATTAAACACTTGTATATGCCTTTTTGGGATGAAGAATTTTCCCATCTCCATGAGTTCACAGAAAATCAACAATTGAAGTCGAATTGCATTTTTAAGAGAGGGGAAGAACGAGATTTAAAGCAGAATAATTTACATGTGATTTCCTCATTTTTAATAAGTTCTAATTTTCATATTTTGGTAAATTTATATCAAATAGTTTGAGGAAAATATGTTAAATAGATCGCTGTTTAATAGATTAAAATCAGTGTAAGATCTAATAAAGCTGCTAAAAAAATACTAAGCCACTATAATAATAAAATGATAAATGTGTTTAATTTGTAAACTTAAATATAAATAAATATTTTATTAAGAAACGTTTAGCTCAGATATCAAAATTTATGACTGGAGTAAATTCCTCTTAAATATAATCCGAGGAATCCTTTCGAAGAGCGCCGCATCGATATCCAAGAAGTTAAGAACGCTGAACAATGGTAGTTCGACCTCTTTGGGTTCGACCTCAGGTGTAAAGGCTGTGTGCCTGGTTGACTTTCGAAGTTTTTTCAATGTGAAACGTGAATACGAGACAAGTTCCCTTAGAAAGTCCTTCACATAGGCATCCCTCCTCTTATGCAGGTTGCCCTCGTGGCTTTGCCAGATTCAATTAACCTAACATTTTCAGAGCATTTTTGCTATTTTTCACGTAATCCGTTTGTTTGATTTTTCACGCCATAGCTTACCACTTAAAATTAATTTATGTACGAAACGTATCGTGGTTTCCATTTAGATGACGTCTGTAATTTAGTACTTTGTGCACGTATAATAGCAAAGTAATAAAAATTTAAATCCCTTTATCGTCATTTAAGCTTTCGAAATTTGAGCTTATTTCACCGCAATTGACGTAAGTGATGGAAAGTGTTTTCATGCAGATTAAATTACGGCAATATGAGCATTTTAAGAGATATGCAGACGAAGGCAGTTATAAATTAAGCAGGAAT
>KK112377.1:308007-320822 GCA_000611955.2 Stegodyphus mimosarum
TAACTGAAATAACACTCACTTAATGTGATTGCATTTGTCCATGACTATTTTGATAATAATGACAGAATGATAATATTAAACATCTAGAAGAAAATGTCCTTCAAGATATCAGTGAAGTTATATTAATTTAGTATAAATATTACTAGAAACATATAAACAATTTTATAGCGTTTTATAAATAGGAGAAATGTCTGTAGTTATTACTCAAACCTTCATTTATGAATTGATCATGATTCTAGGAATTATTCGACCGATGCTGTACCCCTAGTCTTAATTAATTAATAACCATTATCTTTTACAATTGATTCTCCAGCTTTTTGTCTCATCAATGTAGTGTTTTGTTTTCTCTATATTTTTTCAGTGCGAAATCATCAGTGCGTTCTCAACATTGTTATGCATCCGTTTCATGTTTACATTTAAATTTTGCGTTGATTTTCGAATACATTTATAATTCTTTAAAACCTTGCATAAGAAGGATTAAGAAACATTTAATCTGTGAGATTTATCTATTTATTTTTAACTAATAGTTCATTTTAAGTTAGCACTTTCCAACCACTCTCTTTTTACCCATGCGTTTCATACCAGACTGTAAATGAGAATACGAGCGTTTATTCAGATTCACGTACAAAGAAATGCTATTTTAAGCCAAAAGTTTCGGAAGTTTTACAGCGTGTCTGCCTATTCCAAGGCACGCTGTGCCATGATTATTAGCGACTTGATTTAGTGGCGTTAAGTGCTTCTAGCCATTTCGCTTTGTCTCGCCGGTTTTCTACAAACCAGAGCCTTGGCTGCACGTTAAATTATCCCGTGGGCCAATAGGCTAATCTACCACATTTTTAAGTTGTTCAACGTATGTATTTCTGTTAAGCCAGAAGTCCAGAAGTGTTTGGCTTTTGTAAACACAAGTTGGTTAACTTTTATGTTTGTGTTCGAATAAAAGGGTCTTATACACAATTCTTATGACTTTTCCTTTGTCCGTAAGGCTAAAGATATAATAATAATATAGATAATTCTTCAACAGTTCTTTTAAAGTCTATAGTGTAAACTTAAAAGAAGTATTCTTTTCACTTGAAAGGTTTTAGTTAAACTAACAAAGTTTTATTTTAATTTGCCTTTTTCTATCTGTTCTTATTTCAACTTCCCGTTAGAATAAGTGCGCGTTTCAGCTTTATGCTAATTTGAAGTGGAACCAAGTTTATATTTAAACGAGAGGTAGGAACCTCTCAGTGTGAGAGAGCTTTTAGTCTCAGACTACTGTTACTCTATTCGACGTTCGCCTGACCAGCTAGTATTTAAATTCTAAGCCGTAGCGCTGTTACGCTATTACTTATTGAAGTAATTCTAGGTGCGTTAGTATTAATTAAATCTTGCTACGCACCATTTAGTTTAGAGGCCAACCTCACGTTATAGCTCTGTGAGCAAAGACGATTTAATTTCTAATTAGTTTTAGTTGAAATTATTTGATTGTTCAGTTTAAGACCCAAGTGCGGTCGTTATTTTCTGTATCCCTCCCGAGTTGGGAAGTGGCTGTATATAATTTGTGGTTTAATAAAAGGAGGATTTTAAATCCCTCTGAAGTGTAATCACAGTATTCTACCACGGAAGATAGCTACATTCAGCTCCCTGTTCAAGATCAGGACTTAAGATTTACACGAAGATGTTTACCAAGAATATGCACCGAACACACAGTCCTGACACACTCATTTTTGAATTTTGGATCAATTTCGTTTGGGATTTGGTTTTAGAAATCTAACAACCGATTTTATAATTCAGACTTAGTTCGTTACGCCTTTTAGTAATCTCCATGATAAAAATGACTAAACAGATAAAAAGAATTAACGCTTTTCAGAGCCGAATAGTCATAAAGATCTAAAGCTCAAAACACAGCGAAGGAATTTATTGGATCGAAAAAGGAAGTTCATCTAGAACTCAGCTTACTTAAACTGGTTAGTCCAGTTGATCTTCCTAAAACTTGGGTTTCTTTGTACATGGTTAACGTAAATTGAAATCAAGTTATTTGTTGACGTAATCCCTTAGATAACGGCATTTCTCTGTTATTTTCCAGTTTCTTTTCATTGTTTCGACCTTAACTGGAGATTTTAATGCTTATTTTAATATTTTGATCACATTAACCAACTATTGGATTTCAAAAAGCAATGCATTTTACATGTTTTTTTGTACAAACTGGTGACATTTGGCAATCCAGTAATACTCACTATCCGAATGATAATATTAACCTCGATTACATTAGGCGTACAACAAAACATTCATGCTGAAGAGACAAAAAACTTATAAATCAGTCTAATACTTCGTAGGGCTCTCATGGAAACGTGTAAATACAGAAGGAGGCGGAGCATTGTATTTCTAATTTTAGAATGAACAGAAAAACTAGAGAATATTTTAACTGATACGAACGTCATACTTTTGAATAGAAAAATTATATCATACGTTTGAATAGAGAAATTCGATCATACTTTTGAATAGAAAAATCACATCAAAAGTACTTTCGACTAAGAAAAAGCTCAAATGAACCAGCTATGAAAAATAGCTTTTATTAATAAATATAATAAAAGTAACAAAATATTCAAATATTTAAAAAATGTGCAGGACTGGTGCATATGTGCAAACTAAATGAGGCGGGCCATTTCAAATAATGCAAGGCAGAAAGAGCTATTTTGTCATTTACAAGTCAAAATAAATTCGTTTCATACTGTAAAGAAAAACTACACCCAATACCAATACTGAACCCTCGTCGCAAGGCTTATGAATAGCTATTTTGCACCGAAATTTCTTGAGTAATAATAGGAAAGTTATTAGTCGAACAGAGATTTCATTGATCACTATTTTTGATGATCGTTTTTGTAATAAAATACGGATTTACGTCTTTAGGTCTAAAGAATGGAAACATAGAATGGCTAGTTTTCTGACTCATCAATTCACTGATTTATTGTTATTTCTTTTTCACTGTTACGGTTAAGTTAATCTATTAATTAAAAGATAAAAGTTTACAAAGTATTTTCTCTCTCCTTCCTGCATTCGGGGTGTAATGTTAGCACACTCGGCGCGTATTCGAGAGGTCCAGGTTCGAATCCCAGTGAGGACATTGCTCATTTCCCACGTCTCCTTCTCTAAAACAATCTAATGTCTCCATATACAGCTCCGGGTTCGAGTACTGGCGAGGCATTGCACATTTTCCACGTTCCTGACAACAAAAAATCTAATGACTTTATAAGTTATAAAAAGGGGGAAAAAAGCACTTCGGCCGCGCTTTTGCTCGCGCTTTCGAGACATGTGAAACGCAATTTGAATTTCGTCAATCGGTCCAGTAGAACGGGAGATATAGAAGTGTCCCATTTTTTTCTTCGCAGAGGGCATAAAATGTTTGATAACGGATTATGCTTGTAATAGTAATTAGTTATTAAATTAAAATATCAGAAAATGTACATTTAACAATATTCTACCGTTCACTGAAAGAATCTCACAGTATTTTTGTATTCAGCCATTTCAACTTTGTTATATTCACAGGTTTTGTACTTTTCCAATACTATGGGCTTGTTACACTAATATACACAGTTACACTATTTATCATACAGTGGGATATAGAATTATACATTGTTAATGATTGTGTCTGTAGATACGTATGGTCTGTTTTAAGTATTGCAGTTGAATATTCTGCATTTATATGATTACATTTACAACTATGAGATACAGAGAATGCATTCAACAGAATATACCGTATCACCGTATTATTAAACAGTATTTTGATTACTTTCGCCATCGAACCTAACAGAACTGTAAATTAACATTTGACGGAACTGCGCGTTACATACATACGTCATAGCCATTTATAGTTCACTACACATCTTTACATTTTCATAGAATACATTGAAGAGGGGTGGGAAACCCTCGGACCCATCATCCCCCCCAGGTGCTCCCTCTGAAAATTGGAGTCGGAACTGAGCTTAAAAATCGGGCTGTCATCTGTATGGTGCTCAAGGCGCATTTAACTCTTTGCTACGATTAATGTAACGGACTTGTGCTGACCTTCGTCGCAGAAGTTGTAAGGTTTGTAAGGTTTTAGTTTAAACTAACAAAGTTTTATGTTAATTTCTCTTTCCTGTAAGCTCTTATTTCAACTTCCCGTTAGAATGAGCGCGCGTTTCAGCTTTATGCTAATTTGATGTGGAGCCAAGTTTTGTATTTAAAAGGTTAGCGAGGAACTTCTCGGTGTGAGAGAGCTTTTAGTCTCAGATCACTGAGGCTCTGTTCGACGTCCACCTGACCAGCTAGTATTTAAATTCTAAGCCATAGCGCTGTTACTCTAATACTTATTGAAGTAATCTAAGTGCGTTAGTATTAGCTAAGTCTTGTTACGCACCATTGATCGTTTAGCATAGAAGCCAACCTCGCGTTCATAGCTCTGTGAGCAACGACTTCTTAATTTCTACTCAACGCTATTTTAAATTATTTGATTATTCAGTTTAGATCCAAGTGAGGTCATTATTTTCTGTTATCCCACCCGAGTTGGGAAGTGGCTGTAAATAGTGGTTTAATAAAAGGGTCATTTTAAAACCCTTCTTGAGTGCAGTTATTCTACCACTTCCACTGAACATAGCTGCATTCAGCTGATCAGGACTTTAACAACTTTACGAATATGTTCGCCAAAAGTATGCACAGAACACACAGTCCTGACAAAGTGATTGATGACAACAATAACTTTCACTTACACTACATTACTATCAAATATAGCCCCACTAGCAGATCGTTAAAAATTTCGCAAATTTGCTACTTTTGACAAATTTGTGTTTATGTCCGAATTAGTGAATTTTTTACTAATTCATTTACTACATTTCCTTGTGCTACTTAGCTTTTTCGCTACTTAGCTTTTTTTACTGCACCATAAAATTTGTATGTATTAACATAATGTATCTATAGAAATTAATTTATAATTAAAAGTAATAATTTCTTTAGGCTTAAATAAGAGTTGGTAACCTGCAACACTGCAGTCGTATCCCATGAGTACATGCGCACTAAATACCAACTCTAGCAGCTTGCATTATCACGAGTTCCACTAACTACTTTGTTTAATATTTTGGTGATCTATGAGTAGAAGTAAGTTCAGAGTTAGATTATATGCTGTCTTAACTAAAATATGAGCTATGAGTAACATGAAAAACTTAGCGCCACATTTCAAGATGCATGCAATAAAATACCCAATTTTAAGAATTGGCTAGAAAGACAATGGCAATTGGCAAACAATACAAGAGACATTGGCAAGCAATACAAGAGCTTACTTTAAGTTATGTAAATGTGAATTGAAGGCACATAAAATTGATTTAATGGAGCACAGTATTACTTTAAAAAATAAATTTTAAGCTTGAAAATAGATGGTTGTCTTATATTGTGTTCACAATGTTTATTCTATATTTTCAAAATGAAAAATTTTTAGAATAATTCATATATACGTCTCCCTCCCGAAAAATACCTCAAAATCAAAGTTTTAGGAGCTAAGTCGTGAATGTATATTCTTAATTGAAATTACATTTACAAATTGCATCTACAAAATTCTAAGCCATAATTCTTTATATTTTTTACCTTAATAAAATTGCGTATAAAAATTCAGTGCAAAGTTCTGCATAATCTGTCTATGTGTGTGTGTATCTCTCTCTCTCTCTCCCTATATATATATATATATAAACCCCTGCAATGATATATTTATATATTTATACAATTTCAAAAATGAATATCGAAACGATTGTTAATTTTGCACTCTAGGTTGTGTAAAGTGTATATAAAGGCCTATTTAAAAAATTTTCTTTGAACTCTCGGACCCCAGATTGTATTGTCTTATTGACAGATGAGCTAATTCCGTAAAGATAGTTGTAGTAATAAAAGGAGGAATATTGCAAAGAGTGTAAAAAATGTATGCACGTTGTTATGAATATTAGCGATTTTATTGCTCTGCAAGTTTTGTTTTTAAATCAGTTTTTCCTTTAGTTCTTAAGTGATCACGTGTCGGTTTGTGGCCCGCGCACTATAAATACAAATTTATTCTCCTGATTGTAATAACGCTAAATACTAAGCAATTAAAGTAACTTAAAAGCCAAAGCGACACCAAAACTTTAAATAACAACATAAACACATTTAAGAAGGAAAGATGGTAGCTCTTCATAAGCGATTAGAATCTCATGAAATGAAATAAATTTAGCTGTCAGAATGAAATATGAACTGACTAGTATTAAACAATTGAAACAAAGAAAAAACAATGAATACCAAAATAAACCGGCAACTCAATATTAGTACAACTATATTAACTATCCAAAGCACCCAACAATGGATATGAATAAATTAACCGAGAAATAACAACTTAAATTAGCTGAGAGTTTATTGAAAGAATAAATGGAGACTTAACAATGGAAAATCAGGAATCTGAATTTTCCTTAAAACTAATACAGGCTCTATAACAACCAAAAGTCGAATTACAATTCGTTACCTTGTCAGGACTGTGTGTTCTGTGCATACTTTTGGCGAACATATTCGTAACTGAATCAAAGTCCTGATCTCGAACAGGGAGCTGAATGCAGCTATGTTCTGTGGTAGAATAACTGTGATCAAGTGGTAGAATAACTGCACGCAAGGAGGGTTTTAAAGTGACCCTTTTATTTAACTACTATTTACAGTCACTTCCCAACTCGGAAGGGATAACAGAAAATAATGACCGCACTTGGGTCTAAACTGAACAATTAAACAATTTAAAATAAAGTTAAGTAGAAATTAAGTAGTTGTTGCTCACAGAGCTAGAAACGCAAGATTGGCCTCTATGCTAAACGATCAATGGTGCGTAGCAAGATTTAGCTAATACTAACGCACTTAGATTTCTTCAATAAGTAATAGCGTAACAGCGCTAAGGCCTAGAACTTAAATACTAGCTAGTCAGGTGGACGTCGAACAGAGCCGCAGTGATCTGAGACTAAAAGCTCTCTCACACCGAGAAGTTCCTTGCTAACCTTTTAAATACAACAGTTGACTCCACTTCAAATTAGCATAAAGCTGAAACGCGCGCTCATTCTAACGGGAAGTTGAAATAAGAACTTACAGGAAAGAGAAAATTAACATAAAACTTTGTTATGTTAAACTAAAACCTTACAACCTTCGGAAACATAAGGAGACTTACACTGTGAAGACGACAGAGGTCATGTATGCTTACGAGCATGGACCTTATAAGAAATAGACCAACCCAAATGGTTTTTCTCCCTCGTCCGGTGCATTCCCGGCTGTCCCCTTGACCACACCCGGAGGAGTAGGGACGATTGTGTGTGTATAATTGTCAAGAAAAAGCTGGTTGTAGCGCCTCATTTCACAAATTAAATTTTTTACGTATTTTTATTTTGAAACTTTGATTGATTTTTAAATCTTTAGCATATTATCAAGCATAACTAATGTTCCAAATAATTATAAAGCTGTTGCATGCTTTCAGGCCTGGATACTTTTTTTAGCTTTTCCTATGATGTAAGGAAATTTGTAACTACTACTTCTAGAAAATAGTATTTTAAATCTATACTAATGGAATATTTCAAACAAACAATTTTCTCTTACAATTTTTTATGCTTTTATTGGTGCAAATAAGTAAAAAATACTAAAATATCTAAAAATGGATTTTTGAAAGTTTTTGTTTAAAATTCTAAATTGTGCTGCTTTTTTAAAAATTATAGGTGAATATTATAGCATAATTTCTATAAAGGAGGTTTATTTCCATTATATTTCATAAAACATCATAGCGATTTTAACACCTTAATTAATTTTATACATTTATTCTAATTTTAAAATAGTATTTAACTGCAATAATTAATTGTGCTAATATTTTACAGTGATTATTTTTTTTAAATTTATGTCTAGTTCTGCATAAGATTATTTTTATTTACTGTGAATTTAATTTATTAGCCCAAAAGGGGCAGTAGCTCAGAAAGGCTATTAGTTTCGAAATGGCACTTTGCGCTGTTTCCCTATAAATGCCCATTTCACTTTGAAAATTGTAGTCACCAAATATTATCGCCCTCTTTTATATTTAAAGAAATTAATTAATGAAGAATCTGCATGAATCTGTATGTTTCTCGACTGTGAAAAAACGAAATTAATAATAAATTTTGAATAACGCAATCCTCCACCCGAAGATAGACACCTGGACGGCCGAACTTCAAATTTGTTTTAATCATTTGTTTAATCATTTCATATTTTGTAAAACTTTATCGAATTTTCGATTCACAAACTCATCGAGTTCAAAGCGAGCAATGGCAACACTGTACGGAATAACATTTTCCTCTCCAGCGCGGAAATTCTAAAGATATGTTGTTTTCAAATTTTGTGATATTTCTGTTGAAGTGAATTTTATGTGGTTTACGTGTGAAGAACATGATATTCAATAAATAAAGGTAAAACACAAAATGTTAAAAAAGTTCCTTTGGGCGTAATATAAAATCTAAGTCCTTCCAGATTTTACTTTATTTTATTTTATTTTTTTCATTGCGCTCAGAAAAGTTTATGTGCCGAATTTTATGAATTATTAAAATAAATAATTATCTTATGATCATCTTGTAATGTTAGTAATTAATGATCATATAATGAAATAACCGATCATCTTGTAATGTTATAATAATTTTAGAATCCACTGCCTGAAAATACTCATAAAATTTAAAAAAAAAAATATCAGATATTTTACCTTATTTGTTTTAAAGCATCTTGTACTATCAATCACGTTTAATTTTGCTTTATTTGTACGCAAAAGTAAGTTAATATATTTTGTGTTTAGAGTTTTTACCGTTTTACCGAAGTAAAGCTGTTTTTACAAGAATTATGCATGAAAATAATGCGCAAAATGCAGTAAAAAGTGCTTTAACGAGATATATTAAATCTTATTTGAAAAAACTGTGACTTTCATAATCTCATCAATATACAACGTATCACATTTAATAATTAAAAACAGTTATGTGATACAAATGCCATAGGTTTCAGTGTTAAAATAAACCAAATCGTCCCTACTTCTTCTTGAGAACATGTGGGAGACGCGCGCTCCGCCCACTGGGTTAGTCTATCTCTTATAAGGTTCAGGCTTACGAGACTATGACGTCACAAAATCACATGATCTCTGATGTCACGAGCTATTTTATGCAACTTTTCGATTCTGCTTTGCTACTTTAGTTCAAAAATGTCTGGCAATAATGCTTGCCAATGGCAGAGTTGTTAAGATCGCTGAAGAATGGCAGTACGACGCAGGCTCGAACCCAAGCAAGCTGACCGACTGTATGGTTAGTTTTCGAGCTTTCCATATGTGTAACACGTACGAGCCAGTTTCTCTTAGAAAGCTCTCCACGGTAGCATCCCTCCCCTTAGAAAGACAAGCCTATACTGTTTTGCCGCATTCAAACAACATAACCTACAATTAAACACAACCCTGATATCACATTTTTGCTTTCAGCTGCAGGAAACATTGATATTATAAATAATTTACTTATGTTTACTTTTCAATTCTGGATCTAAAATATTTTCCCTTTACGCGTAAGTTTGCTATCTTAATTTACGTATTGCTTTTATATTTCATTAAATACATCAATAATATTCAATTACTTCTTATTTTAGCTACCAAAGTGTCCCTTTTTAAATTTTTCTCTTGCATCAACAGTAGTACTGAAATGAAGAAGTTGAGATTTTTTCATTGTGCCGTCTTTTTATTCACTCATTCTTAAATATTAATCTTTTTAAAGCTACTTTGCTTATTCCAGTATAAGAAAAGAGACACTTTCAAATCTGATTTACTGTCTTTCACCTCTACATCGCTGAAAAAAGAGCGAAGGACAACTAAGACCCATTTACAAATGTATCACATCTGCAATTTTATTCTGAATTCACAATAATAAGTTCTTACTTGAGACTACTGTCTTTTATTCCTAATTTCAATGCGAATGCCACATTTTAAATGTTTCACATTGTGAGCATCTTATTTTAGTTTCAATTACAAATTAAATACATGTTGAATTTTATTATTTACTTTACATTCGACTTTTTAAACTTTTTTCTCTTTCCACAGATACCTGGTTGTAGCGTACATATATTCAACAAAATGAGCACATTGTACTGTATTGCTTGACAGGCATAACGTGAGTCTAAACAGGTAAGAATAAGTTACATACATGTGTATAACTTTCTGTCTGTGCATTTCTGTATACCCTTATAAATCTACATACATATAAATAGATGTACACTCACGTTTGTGAAAATTGCAACACCAAGAAGGAATCGTCATAATTGAATGCAATTTAATACACAGTTGAGTGGTAGTGGTACAAATAAATGATTAAATGTTCAAAGCAAACAAACAAGAACAAGAGATCAGAATCAGTATTTTGTGTGGCCACCACGCGCCGCAGCAAGTGCTGCTACACGACGTGGCATGGAGTCAAACAAAGTTTGAATGTCTGACTGAGGAAGAGCATTCCATATCGTTTGTACGCGTACCCAAAGTTCGTCTGCAGACGCAACAGGACGAGGATCACGAGCAAGACGCCGACCAATGACATCCCACACATGTTCAATTGGCGACATATCCGGGGAACACGCAGGCCAAGGAAGAAGCTGTACCTGCTGCGCTGCAAAGAAGGATTTAACAATCCGAGCAGTATGAGGGCGGGCATTGTCCTGTTGAAATACAGCGCCTGGCAAGCTTTGAAGGAAGGGAACAGCTTCGGGCTGTAGAACTTCACGGATATACCGGTTGCTGTTCAGATTGCCCACAATTCGTAGCAATTGAGATCGTCTATGATATGCTATGGCGCCCCAGACCATAACTCCGGGTGTTCGTCCACTGTGGCGTTCGATAATGCACTCCGGAAGGTGGCGTTCACCGGCATAGCGTCTGACACGAATGCGGCCATCATGGTACCACAAATTAAAGCGGGATTCGTCAGAAAACACGACATGCTGCCAATCAGCACGCCAGTCTCTATGCTGATTGGCCCATTGTAGCCGCAGGCGGCGATGGTCGTGCGTTAGGGGGATCCTGTATAAAGGAGTCCGTGCGCGCAGTCCACACTGCAGCAGACGTCTACGAATTGATGAAGCACACAATGAAACACCTGTAGCTATTGACCACAGTGCTGCCAATTGTCTAGAGGAAGCTGTACGGTCCGTCCGCGCCATGCGGACCAGGTGTCTATCATCGCGAGCTGACGTCACATTTCGGGGTCCACTCCCGGATTTCCGAGTTGTCCGACACTCGTCCGTCCACTGCTTCCAAACGCGCATCACTGTGCTGCTGTTACGCTGCACACGAGAGGCTACTGCACGATACGACAATCCAGCTTCACGAAGGCCGATGATTCTCCCTCGTTCAAACTCTGTAAGTTGTTCAAATCTCGCTGTCTTTCGTCGACGAGGCATAAGTACAGATTGAGTTAACGTTTACCACTAGCAGATAACCACCGATAACCATACACGCCTCGCTACAGCCGTCTATTTATTCGGATCCATCAGCCGTTCAGAGGGCGCTGCTCAGCATACGCATGCGCTACGGATTTGCAATTCTAATCATTTGCATATCATGCGCTACTTTGCATTTCCTGAAAATTTCAGCTCACTCGCGTAAGTCCTTCATGGTGTTGCATTTTTCACAAACGTGAGTGTATGTTCTAACAATGGGATGTAAGTGCACATAAAAGTAATATTCATGATTTAGAGGACATTTCAAAATTGTTATTTTGAAAACGCCCATTTTAAGAAATGTGTATCGGGGCAATCAGATGTACAGCAACCTAAGAATACTTTCCAATGTGTTGCAGAATAAAACAACAAAGTAGCACGACTTCAAATACGGCTATCCATTGCCAGATAATAATTGGAGTCTTCCACTCAAGCAAGGTTTTGGTTTGGTTTATATGATTACGGCAAAGCGCTCCAGGGCTATCTACCTAATGCAAGGGATGCCTTCGTGGAGAATTTTTGTAAGAAAAACCGGCTCGTATGCAAGTTACACATGGGGAAAAACACGAAAACGCCAGCCCATGCAGCCAGCCTGTTCGCTGGAATTCGAGTCCCGAACCGAACTACCAGAGTTCAGCGACGTTACCACTCGGCCGCTGGTGGACCCACTCATGGAAGGAATTTTATGACACTTTTAAAATATAGGTGAATATACTTAAGTGTATAAAAGTATCGAGGAAGAAAGCAAACTGAAAGGAAGAAGTGCACATCAATCCACTGTGTTTCGGCCATGGAACACTTCTGTTGATTACTGTTGAGTAAAATCAACCTCTTTTGAGTAAAATCAACCAAGTAAGCATATTTGAGACTTCATCAGGCTATATTTGGTTTTCAAATACTGCTAATTTACTGATGAAAGTCCTAACCTCATTCCGAGATTAATGGTGAAGAAATTTAGATGAGGAGCAAAAGTAAGGTTTGACGAACTCATTACATTCCATCGCTTCTTATGATTTCAAAATATATTTTTTATTTTTTGGTAGTTCAATATTGTACAGTTGCTCAGAAAATTTTAGCGAACATTCTTGCAAGATGACCGTGCAGCCTTTTCAACTGAATTCAACTCCCGATCGAATTTCCGATGCTACAGTAATTTTTGTGACTTGTTGTCACGCTAAAATAATTTTTTTTTTAACTTTATCATCATGTTAGGAAATTTGTCTCTCAAGTTTGTAAATTCTTATCATCATTATTTATGAAAGCTGTAAAGGTGATTCTTCGTAAGTTTAATGCGGAACGCTCCTCATATACCCTTTTTTGAAAAAAAAAAAAAAAAAAAAAAAAAA
>KK112377.1:327721-342772 GCA_000611955.2 Stegodyphus mimosarum
AAGCATCCCTGAATGTAAATCATTACCAGACATTATTTTCCCCATATTTCAGTGAAAGACATGAAAAGTATATTTGGCAAGATACGCCAAATAGCGGTCGAGTAAGTAAAGCCGCTGCACATCACTAGTTTTACCTCGAATTCGAATCTCAATCAAGGGTCAGCCGGATGGATGTTCTTGTGGTATTTCCTATGTGTAATGTGAAAACGATTAAATGTTTCTTAGCATATCTTCACGAAGGCATGTCCTTTTTTAGAAAGATATCGAGCTATATAATAATCGATTACACAGTCAAGCAATGGCAAGATACACACAAACACTGCCTTCCAAAGTTAAGAGATAAACAGGTTGTGAGGTTTATATAGTTATTTTTAAGTAGTAGTTTTTTCATTTTAAATTTGACTACTTCCATATTACTCACTTTTCACCCACGCTTTTCATGCCAGAATGTAAATGAGATAGCGAACGTTCAGATTAAGGTAGAAAGAAGTGCTATTTAAGCAATAGTTTCGGAAGTTTGTTTTAGAAGCATATCTACCTATTCCAGAACACGTTGTGTTGCGATTATCAGCGATTTGAATTAACGGCGGTGAGTGTTTCTAGCCATTTGGCTTTGTCTCGCCAATTTACCACAATCCAGAGCCTTTCCTATGCGTTGAAGTATTCCTTAAGCCGTTAGGCTAATCTACCACACCTTGAAATTGCTATTTGTTACGTATTTTTGTTAAGCCGTAAGTGCTCGGCTTAAACCCAAGTTGGGTCATTTGTTAAGCTGTAGTCGAATAAAATACACCTTTCTTCTTCATCAGAAATGTCTGTATTTAATATGTCTACCCTCGCAGGGATGCAAGTTTGTTGTTTTCTTTCTGCGCTGTTAATTAGGTTGTTAAACACTTCAGATGACAGAAAAGTTCATGCATATTTTAATTCCCACAGTAGTACATTCAAAACTTCTGGAGGAAGAGACAGCTCAATTAGTTATCTAACTGCTAGGTGATTTCTTACGTGTCCAGTTGAACTAAATTTTGGTACTTGAAACGACCTCTTCATTCGTTGAATTTTGTGATCTTCAATGTGTTAACTGGATACAGCTTCTTTATACTACTTGGTATTGACGTCCATTAAAATAAAGAATACCTTTATCTATAGTGTCATTAAACGATCTCAACTGTTCGAAAGCGTATCATCTGAATTATTTTGAGATGCACCAATAAGCACTTAGAAATCACCGTAGGTGCCCAAAGAATCTGCTGCCAAGCCTTCTGAGAGGCCCTTCTGGGAGGGTTTCTTTGGATAATACTGAATTGTTTGCATCAAATTAGTTACCCTTTTTTGATGATGATAGAAAGTGAGCCACAGTATAGAAACTATTTAAGCATTAGTGTACTCCGTTGTTTACTAACTCAGTGATCTCGAACTGGCGGCCTCCAAAGCAATTTTCGTGGCCCGCAATACATTTCAGTCATGTATTTGTTAAAAATATGTTTATACTCTTAGAGACATACAGATATGGCTTGAACTTACGCGCGTGGTTGTCCTTGAAGAGACAAGAGATAGCACAGTATCCTCATATACCAGCCCCCATGACTGGCGTAAGATGGAGGAATTTCCAAGTCGGTCCAATCAGTAAATTCAGCTCTCTAACCGACAGTTGGTTCCACTTCAATATTATAGTGTTTCTTTTTTTTCTCTTTAAGCGCGAAAGAGTTATTAATCTAGAATCTGACTTTTTTTCTAGTCAATTTTGATGTCTGTATCCTCTTTTTAAATAACAAGATGCCACGACGTCCGTTAACCCAAGAGGAAAAAATGATACTTCGAATCAATTGTACTGGTCAGGGTTGCCAGAGAGTTGCCTTTTCAGAATATCACGTGATCCGACGTTTCATTGCTCTTGAAGTAACCAACGAAAATTTTACGTTACATGGATGAAAATAATTGAAAAAGAGAGAATGTCAATGGGAGTGAGAACAAAAACAGATAGATCATTTGAGATGCTGGAAAAGCATGTAAAACTTAGAAGAAAACATGGCCCATCAACCGCATTTGATCGTGCATTCCACCCGTATGCAGCATACGTTTCAGATGACTGGCCTAAAGCATGGGAAATGTTCACTTGCACAGGGTAATTGAACTACAGTACGTAAACAGTTCAGTGAAAGATACGTAGTATGACATCTGACAAGCAGCTTATGGCCGTGAAGATTTATTCTAACAGATGAAGCAAATATCCATATTCTCGTTGGCGAAAAAAGATCTACAAAAACGTGAAATGCACTTGTGTTTTTTTTTCTATTTCTGCAAGAAACAACCAAAAAGCAACAATCAAAAGGATTTTCAACCGCTGGTCAAGGTGCTACAGGCCTTCCAAAAACTGTACATTCATAGGGCAGAAAGTCATTCCACGGCTTATTGATGAGACTGACATTAATATTTAATTTTTTACTCATTCACACCGTGACATCCTATTTTTCTCCAGCCAAGTGTTTGCCATATTATTGAGCTAGATTGAGTTATCTACACACTCCCTATTGTTTCGACTTCTCTTCCTGGCCCCTCTTTGGCTCGCCGCTCTCTTTGCTTTATCTTGCTGCTAACTACGACTTTATCAAACATGTGATACGCTAACAAAATTGTAGATGATGTTTGAAGAAGAATATGTTTCGATAATTAGTTAGTCGTCCAGCAATAAAAATTATGTTCAATTCGGTCACGTCTGTCTACAAATCTCTCCTTCGTTATGCATCATTCAGACTACGCAACAAAAGAACGCCCAGATCTGTTACAGCTCTCGCCCAATTATATATGTATGTACAGGGTGGTTAAAAGAAACTTTGCAAACATCTGCACTTCTAGCGTGCGTTCCGGTTAACCGATCGAGATGAGATTGCAAATATATTTATCCGGAGGTATGCGTTCGAGATCCTGTGAATGGCAACACAGGGGCGCTCACGGTTATGGTTATAGTTGCAGAAACTGGAAATTTTCGAATGGCAACGCCAACTTTTTCCGGTCGCAAAATGTTCAGCGCATGCGAAAACCCAAAATATCGTTGGAACGGTACCGATATGTCCAAAAACTGGCATGTTATGCATATCCAAAAAAGAATTCTGAAAACCGGGCACCGAAACACGATCTGGGCGGAAGTAGAAAATTTGTATATGAGAGAGAAAAGACACCGATCACTGATGACAACACATAACAGGCAAAGTGTACCTTCATTTAGATAAAACATTTTCCAAATGGGTGCCAACACAGGCAAGTATACATTGCATCGGGAGACGGTGGACAATACCGCTGAACGCAACATGGCATGAGGGATGTTTGCAATCTCACGCCGTATAGAATCCTTTAAATCCGACAAAGTTTGCGGATTGCACAGGTAAATTCTGGATTTGAGATATCCCCAAAATCAGAAATCTATGGGATCGCGGAGGCCACAGAAAAGGATAATGGCGTGAGATGATGCGATCATCAAAATGCTGTTCCAGGACCATTTAACAAACCTCGCTATATGTAGAGGTGCACCATTTTGCATCCAAACGATGTCATTGAGTGCATTACGCATTACTACGCAATTCCGATAGTAGCGTTCACCCTATTTTCACAATGCAATTTTATCAATTCACCACAAACTTTCCCAAGAAGAGTAATTTCGTCTCCATGTGCGAGTTCCGAATGACGCGTGCCATGATCGCGTACCCGCCTGGTATTTTATCAGTTTCTTACGTTGAATATCTGGCGATCGTCATTCTGTGATTGGTATCTTGCCTCTGTTATATGCAAATTTTCTGCGTGCTCCCAGATCGTGTTGGCCCACCAGCGGCCGAGCGGTAAAGACGCTGAACACTGGTAGTTCGGTCCGAGGTTCGAATCCCGCGAACGGGCTGGCTGCATGGGCGTTTTCGTGGTTTTCCCTATGTGTAACGTGTATACGAGCCAGTTTCCCTTAGAAAGTCCTCCACGAAGGCATCCCTCTCTTTAGGCAGATAGCCCTCGTGTGTTTTGCCATAATTGAATAACCCATAACCCAGATCGTGTTTTGTTGGCCGGTTTTCAGAACTCTTTTTTGTGTATGCATAACACGCCAGTTTTGGGACATATTGGTACCGTTCTAACGCTATTTACGATTTTCGCACGCGGTGAACATTTTGCGACCGGGAAAAGTTGGCGTTGGTATTCGACATTTTCGAGTTTTTGTAACTATAACCGTAACCGTGAGTTCTCCTGTGTTGCCATTCACAGAGTCTCGAGCGCATACCTCCGAATAAATATATATGAAATCTCATCTCAATCGGTTAACCGGAACGGACACTAAAAATGCAGATGTTGGCAAAGTTTCTTTATGACCACCCTGTATATGTATATGTGTGTGTGTGTGTGTGTGTGTGCGTGTGTGTATGGTTATCTCCGTTTTATCTCTGTTGAAAGCAGAAGGTTGCTATGAAAGCTTTCATAAATCGATATTAAGAAAAATGAATATATGTAGGTTTTAATTTCTACAGGAAAAGGTTTGAAAGAGCTGAGGTCTTCAAAACAGGCCTATTAAACCATACCTAATTCTTACATTTAAAACAACATTACAATGGATAATGGTATGATAAATAGTACATAGTTCATAGAGATGACAGATATGCAATTTAATTTCATCTTCAAAAATTATATGAGAGTAGGCATACGAAAAGACTTAAAGATGGTGGCATTGACTATGCATTAAGTCGAGCCGTGGGAAATACGCTACAGGGAGATAAAACGTTTTATTATACGGCTGAGAAGACAAGAGTATCTTATCGTCATTTGTATCCTTTAAATTTTACTGTCAACAACTTTTGTGCTTTCATGGTTTAATGATGTCCAGTTTTATCGTATGCTTTGGCTGATGAGGAAAACTTGAACTAACTGTAAAATAGGAAATGCTCAGTAGGACAAAATTGCGTCTGTCTTGATGGTATGCGTAATTGGTAAAAGCGGCATATTATTTTAAACTATACGTTCTTGCACAGAAGAACAAAACATGTTTCAAAATTGCTTTAAACCTGTAGACTATTAATAATGCTTTTTTGCAATCATTCCATAAAATGAACACTAAACGAAAATTTCACTTGTCATATTTCTTTGTAAAACTGAAAGATCCATTTCGTTAACCAGAAAAGAAACTAAATCGTGTTTTCCGTGAAAGCGAAGTTTGAGAAGAACATTCTTCAGTCTCCAGCGTTCGTATTCTATCTACTTATATATTATAATAAGCTTCATTTCTGTCTTTTCAGCATTCCTGGACGGACAAATGCAACCATACCTTCTCTGGGGTTCGAGCGCTGACACTTTGGTGTCGCAGTCGGCATCCCTAACCACTATACCGTCTGGGCGGCAATGCATTGTGGTTAAATTTTTGAAAAGTACAACAGATAGTAAAACAATTACTAGCATTTTCCATGTATATAGTATTTATTCCATTTACGTTTCAAGTTTTATACAATTCTTCATGCTGGACTTGGCCTGATAGATGCACATATTAATTTAATGTATATGCTTCCTGACTTAAGAATTTTTCTATTTGCACATTTGTCAGTTCAAAAATAGGCATTTTCTTTTATGTTTCTCGGAACACCAAACCCTGGCAGAGATGTGAAATCTATTTCCCTTTATTCTTTCACATTTTCTTGTGTATAGCGTACTTTTTAGACAAATTGTTTTGCATTGCAGTAATTTTTTTAGAACAAAGTTTATTTGTCTGGGTATTTTCGGCCAACACTTAAATTGTTATTATTTATTTTTAACAATGTTCCTTCTATTAGTAAATTTCTTTTTTTCCTTTTTTGCTGACTCATTATTTTGAATTGAATAAGACATTTGAATCTGCTTGAATTATGTTTATATTTATATATAACTATTATTTTATATATATATTTTCAGTCATGGTTTTAAACTGAATTTCTGTTCTTTGGAGATGGTATATGGAAAGCTTTCTTATCATAAATTATTATGAATTATTGGTTTATTACTTTGCTGCTTTAGCGCAAGTCATAGACCTTTTTAATTTACTTTTAATTACTTTTATTTAGAATATATATTCTAACTAATAACAGCTTTTAGCGCTATTTTAGTAACAGCCTGCTCTCTATGTATTATCTCCATGAAACATTCCAGTTTTCTTACCAATTTAAGGCTAAATTTTCTTAAATGGAGAAATACACTTTAAGACAACCCTTTTACTTCCATCACTTAATACTTGCATTTCCAGCCATTTGGTATTAAAATTTTGGAGGCAAGGCAGTTAAGTTTTAATTCCTAGTTTGATCTTTAACTTTCAGATTTACTACTTCTTTTTAACTTTGATTTTAAGGATTATATCATTTTTGATCTCCTTTTGATTTTGAATTACTTTTTAATGTTCAAAAAAAAGTATAATATTGTTTTTACTTTTGTATTTGAGTTTAAAAATGAGAGTGTCGGGGATATATCTTTTAAAGTAAGCATCGCGTTTTGTTGTATTCTTAGAGAGCAACTTTAATTTTAAAGAATTTTTGCTTTTTTTTTTTTTTTTTTTTTTATTTTTTTTTTGTTTAACAGGATTTTTTTGGCTTAAGTGGACTAGTTTGATTGAGTATTATTTGTGACTTATGGTTTGGATCTGGTGAAAAATTTCATGCTTATTTGGAGTAAAACGAAACACTCTCTCTTAATTTAGTTATTGTTAATTGATAGTAGATTGGTTTATTCCCCTTCATAAGTCGATTAATCTGATATCAATGGCAATAACTACTTTTTCAATACTTAAAAATGTTACTTCTGGGTTTGGTATTTTCGCAATTAAAGATTTTTCTTTGCCGATTTTTATGTCTTTAAAGCAAAGGAAGTTTAGAAAATACTAATATTAAATACTAATTAAAATACTGACTAAAACGTTTTTTCATTCATGGTTTTAAAGGGAATTTCTGTTCTTTGAAGATAGTATAAGGAAAGTTTTCTGATTATAAATTATTATGAATCATGGGTTTATGTATATATAAAACTATTATTCTAAAAGCATAAATTAAGTACTAAAAATCATGCGCGAATGCTGCTTAAGATTGAAATTTAATTTTGCTAAATAAACATTTTTACAATAAATATTATGGAATTCTGGAAATTTTAAGAAACATTTTAATTGTAAATTTAGATTAAGGAAATAATGAGTAACTAATAAAATATTTTGAACTGGGTGTTAAACATTTTGAACTAGTAAAAGTTTCCTTTAGAATTTTTTTAAAATTTTCCCACACTTTTTTTTTCCTAGAGCTTTTAAATATCTGTATATTAATTATTCATAGTCGAATGCTTCAAATAGACTCGTCAGGAGTTTAAAGTTTTAAATTATTACCATTGAATATACATTTATGAATGCACATTTATAACAAAGAAAGAGATGTACCATTCAAAACTCATTTTATGTACACATGATTATCGGTGAAGCTCAGAGTGTGGGGGTGTCCAAAATTCACGTTGAGATATCGATCTGAAAATGAGTCTGGTATGGGGTATGTTTCTCTCTTATAACCAGACAGGTCGCCCCGCCTGACGGCATACTGCACAGAAGGCAGCTGAGCAGCCCCTATGGGAGTCGATGCCACTCCTGCATGAAGGTAGTTTTCGAATCTGAGATAGTTCTCGGAGGGGATGGCAAGGTGGAATTGACCTCTCAAGAGCGTCACAAACATGCCGTATGAGGTGAAGTTCAGGATATCTGGTTGACCAATCCATGCGGGGAATATCCTAACATTCCAGGTAATCGTCGACCAGCCGAGCCCTATGTGGACGACAGTTGTCGTCCATTAACAGGACCAAATTCGCGCCTGAAAAGTTGAACATAGGGCTCTATGACCTCCTCTCTATACCACATTGCAGTCAAGGAGTCTTTGTCAAACACATACAAGGGTGTGTGGCCGTCCAACATAATGTCTGTCCAAACTATTATATCTCAACCACCGTAATGATCCTTTTCCCTGATGAGGGAGGATGGTATCGTGTTACAGGCTCATTTCGGATGCAGGTACGTCAAAACTCTGTGTCCAGGCTGAATCTCGACTCATCTGTGAAAAGCACGGTGCTCCACTGAAGTCTGCTTCAAGGCGCATGTTGCTGAACGCGTTCCCTTATGTGCTGCAGTAAGCGGCAGGCGAATAGCGGGTCTTTTGGCATACAAACCTTATCTCAGGACGAATTCGGGCAGCTTTAGACCGTGAAACTCGGGTTCCAGTGGCAGCATACAGCTCAGTGAGAGCTGTGAAGCTATAGCAGTCCTATACCACCGGCGCTAAACGTGCCAAATAACGATCTTCATGTGTCATTGTGGATCTTGGTCGAATTTTTCCAGGTCTCTTCGATATGGATCCAGTGTCCTGAAATTGTTTCCTCAAATTACAAACGACACTAGGCGTTACACTGAACTCTGTAGCCACTTGCGCTGTGATTGATTGGCCTGCTTCTAATCTCCGACAGTTCTCCATCTGATTCGTACATTTACATGTTCGTGGCTAATCATTTCGCCCGATACTAAAAACATTTACCCAACTCTTGAAAGAAAAACGTCGAATGGTGAGAACTAGTACGAGAACACAAATTGCCAAAAAACCCTCGTGCGATTGCACCCCATCCACAATCACAGCTTCACAAACACGGACGTGTACGCTTACGTATTCGACTCTGAAAAATTGCATAGTTCTTCTGTGACATAATTAGTACCTTTGGTTCAATGCACTATTTGTAAAAACAGACATAATTCGCAAATCCTCTTAATTTTGAACACAAGTGTAGTATCAACGAATTTTCATCTTGTACTGATTATTACCTTATTTGACATTTGTTCTCCACAGACACATCTACATGCTTTCAGTGGCGCAAAGTTCCCAAGTAGTAGTACTTACTGCGTTTGCCTTCTAATACCTCATTTTTTATTTGCATTAAAATTTAAGTAATACGTATAAATATGGGATACTAAATAATACTTACACAATAATACGAATATATATATATATATATATATATATATGTGTGTGTGTGTGTGTGTGTGTATGTGTGCGTGGATGTCTACGTGTTACTAGGTTGTATTATTAGACAAGCTTCAAAGCGAAGCAAACTAATTGTTTTAAAAAGTTTCAACTAAAGGAACTGATGTATTAGTAGTTAGTTAGTGAAATGGAATTTCAGGGCTATTGCAGTATAGAAAGCTTAGTGCCGCATTCCTACGTTTTATGCTTTGAATACTGCAGGCAACTGCAATGTATATTTTACGGATAAAGTACGAAATGATCGACCACTACTAGCTTTGTCCATATGGAGCTGACCAAAGCCCCAGATCTACAATAACTTAACAGCATTTTGCGAATCTGAAGAAGAATCTATGTGAATTTTTACTGAATGCATAAAATATCTATATTTAATAGTCTAAATATGAATATTTTATGCAATTCTTCAAAAGCATGTAAAAATAATTCACTAGTGCTTGGGTCTAATTCCTCCTCTGGGATTTAGCTAGCCAAAGCGCGACTTAGCTGATCATTTCATGACGTGACTAGACTTTAATCTTTAGTTTCTCGCATATATATCACTTTTAGTTTCAGGAGAAACCTCCGGTTTTCTTGTTTTTATCCAAAAGAATTTTCTTGCTTCACTAAGAAAGTTCTTAACAGATGATTTTGATTTTAGGAAGCAATAAAATCAGAAATATAGGTTTATTTATTGAGTTAAAATAATAATAAGCTCTTGTAAGGAATACATTATTTTTAAAATTAATTATAGGTGTCCGTTGAAGACTAAAATACGGTATAAGTTCTTATTGTAATTGCTTGATTCATAATTGTAATCCTAAAATATTCTTTAACCTGTTTTTTATGAGATTCACCTTTTTCATATTTTAAAACGTCAAAAAGTTTTATTTCCACTACTTTTGTTGTGTCCTTATTTAATTTAGTGGCGTCTAACTCTAGAACCTAACATTTGTTTTAATGCTAATTATTGCATATAAACATTCGTCTAAGCATTTAGTCTAAATGACAGCTTGAAACAGAAGTAATAAAGAGGGTTCAGGACTCATATTCAGTAATTACCTATTTAATAACCAACAGTACCAAGATCTAGATATAAAACCTGTCCCTGTGGAAAGAGGTCACGAACTTAGTCAAGAAAAGAGTGAGTGGCGAGAGAAGATTGAGAAACTTACATATTTGTTGCCTGCGATTTTATAGGAATAACGTGTAGTTCTAAATGCTGTAAGTTTTAAGCTACGCGGACATTCATATTTTTAGTCGAACGCCTATCTTTCCTGCATTTTTTCTGGCTTATTTAAAGAAGGCTAGGCTTTTGAACAACTGCTTGCATGTGTAGTGTAGATCAAAACTAACCCATTTTCTAATGATTTTATTAATAAAACGTTGTATCAGAGAAGGACACTTAATGCAGGAAAATGCAGGGAAAGATTTTAAAGTTATCTCTAGAAAAACTTTGTTTGACTTCTTTTAGATAACGTGCAACGAAAAGGCCATATTCTTACCATACTTGCTTCAATGCATCATTTATTATCACTACAGAAACAACAGTGTATGTTTTAAAATCACATGATTTTGTGGAACATTTTGGTAAAGAATGATGTACCATTTTAAACATAGTCTTCAAGGAAAAAATCACATGATGTCATATCCTATGATCTAGCACGGTAGCTGCAAAAACTATACTATTCTATTTATTCTATTAAAAACTGCTGAATTTAATACAGCACTTCTTTTGGGAAATGCATTGAACACTCTGATGATATAAAATTTTGACATTTTTTGTCATGACATTAGCTCGTGACTGATAGATATGGAACTATCCTAATCTTAAATCATATCAATTATTCTGTGCTACTTTGCAGTTTTTAGTATTTACGAACAAGTCACGAGCAGATTGAATTTCCGAATACTTCACACCTAAAACAAAACACGATAATTCTTCTTGGTCTAAAAAAGTGAATGATTGCCTGAAATAACTGATTGATTATCGTTCGGTATTTCAAAGACTATATCGGAATCAACAGGCTGTAATTAAGCTGATTATTACAATTCCTATACATACAGTTTATATTGAGCTAATGCAATCAAAGCAGAAGAATGATGATCTCATTTACTATTACTCAACTATTACTTGAGGCATCAATAACAAGATAAAACTCTATTAAAATTATAATAGCCTTTTTTTTTCTTTTTGGCTAATTACAGGCATGATATGCTCCATTCATGCTCATTAAAAAGAAATTCGACTGCATATTTAGTTCAGTTCCTTTGTAAATGAAACAAACATAGACAGCAATTTTTAGCAACATGTCTCCCGCTGAGACAATACAAAAATAACATTCTTTATCTAAGTTTGCATATATGAGCTTATGTAACAGAATAAAGCTAACGAACTTTGATCTCATTTATCACATTATATTCATTCAGTAAGAATAATATAATGGGTACTGCTAAGGTAAAACCAAAGCTAGTTTAAGTGTTAAAAATTAATTACATAGAATATGAAATAAATTATCAGCCTAAAGAGCCTTTGAAATAATGCAATATCATATTTGTAAAATCAAGAAGTTGCTTGCAATACTTGAAATCAGTTTAGACAAGAAAATATATACCGTTGTGTAAAATAAAAATAAAACTTCTGAAACATTTGCTAGTGAACAAGCGCTGAATTTCTCACAGAAAGAACTTTCGCATTGAGAAAGAACATTTTGAAAATACCGAGTTTCCAATATTAGAAAAAAAAATTCTTAAACAAGCCTCTAAGAGACTTTAATGTCAAAATAATGCTTTAAACACGTCCTTTAATTTTTCTAATCAAAATCCATCCCATCCTCTAAAATAACACTAGTACTAAAGAAAAAGCGTGAATGAAAATTTCATTTGCTGGAGGATAATTTCAAGAAATGCTCGGTAGATGGCGCTCTCAGTTCACTCATTCGTAATCGGAAATTCGGGAAATAAAACTAAATGTTTGTTTTATTTTTCTGAATAGTTTTAATGCAAAATTAAATGTCTGAAAAATAATATGAGAATCAACACTTCATTTAACTGGAATCCAATTTTTCACTTACCGAGCAGGATTACACAAATCACTACAAAGAATTCGAAAGATAAATTGTAAATTTATATTTAACTATTAACTACTGATACTCAGCGATAAGAACTTTTATGATGTTAACTATTCAGACTGCAGTATAAATGATGTGCTTGAATGATGATATATGTATAGCACTAATGCCGTCATCACTTGTTATATTTTTCTTTTCTTTCTTACGTTTCCTTTTTTTTTCTTTTCTTTCCTTTTTTTTTCCCCGGTCCTCGGCTGCGATTGAATGCTTTACACGTGGCTTTGCATCACTCTTCCTTTCTTATTCCCCACCACCAAGAAATATGGATGAATATTCATGCAATTTAATCGCTTGTCCCATATTTATAAAAAATATTTTTTTTTCTCCACGTTCGGAGAATGTTTATGTTTAGAATGAATATATTTCTGAATTTATCTTCTTGAAATCATTCTACAAAAGAAGTAGTTTTTTTTTTTATATACATTTCTCATGTAGTGTGCACTAAATATAAAACATGTGTAAAAATATTGCCCTTTATTTCAGTGAAGCTATCAAAAGGAAGTAATAGCGTAAATATTCATATCAAAACGTTAGAAAGAGAAAAAGAAAAATAATTACCAGTACATAAAAACACTCAATGGAATTTTTGCAAAATCCAGATAATTATTAAAAAAATTGTTCCTTTGAATCTAAGTTTATTATAAAAAACATAGTATCCTTGCATAAATCAACAATTAACATATTTACTTGCTAAAACTGAAATAAGTACTATAAATGGATTGGTTTGCTATGTTTGGTTATGGCAAAGCATGCGAAGGCTATCTTCTCTGATGGGAGCAACGCCTTCGTGAAGGGCTTTCTAAGGGAACTTAGCTCGCAAACGCGTTACACAGGAGGAAAGGCATAAGAGCACTCATGCAGCCAACCGGTCCGCCAGGATTCGAATACCTAATCGACTTAGTCAGTGCTCAGCGACTTCATCGTTCGACCGATGGTGCTGCACAAATGGAAAGCATGTATTGATGTTATAATGATATAATCGTTGTTTATGAGCTAAAATACCAAAGTAAACAACAGAGGCAGTTAACTTTCTATTTCCTTTGATAAATCATAAATGAAGCGAAGCTAAGTGTAGTGAAAAGGAGCCATGAATAATCGAAATGAAGGAGTGGGCAAATTCTAAAATATAGCCGGTATATTTGCTTCGTAAGCAGCAAATAATTGAACTTAATAAAACATAAAAAATAAAAAAATGGCATGACTTTGTAGCAAACCATAATTTGCCTTGAGGGCGATACTTTCGTGAAGAACCTTCTAAAGGGAAATGGCTAGCATTTATTTTGTACTAGTCGGGATAAACCATGAAAACGCTTTAAGGAAATATATTGATCTCAAAGCATGATATGAAAAGTTTTTCAGCTACCTGTTTAACAGAATATGTTATACAGTGCCTTAAATATTTAATTTACATCAGGTTTGTACAATTAGGTTGTGCTTAAGTACATGAAAGAACTTGCTCAAGAACCACATAAACTATTCTGTAAAAAGAGCTTAACCATTAGTAGCTGAAGGATTTTTTAATAGAGCTGTGGATATTTAATTTATATCAGGTTTGCACAATTAGACTGTGCTTGTAGGTCAGATGTCTATGAAAAAATTTGCCCACGAACCATAAAACTCTGGACTTCGAATATTAACTTCTTAGCCCTAACGTCTGGCGGATGACTTGGATGAATTTAAAACCTATGCTATTAAGATATACTTGAGCATGAACTGTTTTGGCAATTGCTAAACATTTTCATAAGCTTGTCAGCAATGCTAAAGCAAGAAAAATTTAAATTTTCGTTTCTAAAGCAAGAAATATTCAAATTTTAACCATCTTCAGTTACAAATATGGTTATTCTGGAATATTATCTTCCAGATAAAATCAACGTGAAGAGGATAAAGACAGTCAACTTAGCTCCTAATGCTCATAATGAATGCTACATATTCAAGTAACACAGCTAATAGAGAATTTATTAATGCAGTTAATCTCTTCATGGACAAATTTTTAAAGCAAAAAAAATATTTAACCTTTTGTTTAATTTAATTTTTTTTCATGTTACATGGGCAGAAACTCAATCAGCTTAATAAAAAATAGGGAAAAAAGGAAAAAAACAATATACACAAAAATAATGTCCACGAGATAGCCGTTAAGCGCTAATGATAAACAGTTAAAGAAAAAACTTGATGCGTTCAAACCATTTCATAAACAGAGAAAGTTCTTCTCACATAGTTTTTGTCATAACATTTTGTAGGGTTTTAGGTTCTGTTCAAATATAATATAATTTCAAATATAATTTCAGTGTAAATATGTCGCTGAAAGTAAGTAAAGTGTAAGAAGTTATGTGTAAGAGTTTAAAAGAGTAGTAAGCGTTTGTGCAGAAGTTGTGTGTAATTTTACAAGAATAGTAAGTTTGTAAGAGACTCATGTGTAAACACTTTTTATTACAAAAGGGCTTGCAAAAGTTGACAAGATATTAGTTATCTTTTTTAGCGTACCAAATAGCTTGAACGCTGACTTTGAATTACATCCAGCGAAACACCTTTGCCATATTTTAATGTACAACCATATCTGGGAAGACAACGATAACTGAATGTTTCCATAAGAGTCAGAGCATTCCACTTTAGTCATAAATGATATATTTTGATCACACGCATCTTTCATGTTTGATAACATTTCAAAATCTTCAATATATGTTCTTCTTCTGTTTGGGAATTATAAAATTTAGCAGCACTAGGCGCTGATTTTCTACTTGTTTATCTTTCATCTTTATGTAGGAGTTTCGATAACTTTCTGAATAAATTCTTCTTCTGTTTCATTTACCTGCAATTATTCGCATCTTTATGCGACTGTTAGTCCTTTCCCTCTTAGATTAGTATAGCAAATTATATATAAATATGATATATATATAAAT
>KK112377.1:342789-360215 GCA_000611955.2 Stegodyphus mimosarum
TATATATATATATATATATATATTTAACAACTTACTTTTACAAGGCCTGCAAGCAAATCTACAGTTATGAGAAACATACTGTTCAAAATGATAACTGTCTACAGATGTATACGCTTTCAATTTCTTATAAAATAGATCTAATGCTACCAAATGTCACCCAGATTGTATAGTAATTAGGAGAGCCTACTCCGGTACCGAACGGCCTGGGTTTGAATCCCGGAGAAGGCATGGGATGTTTGTAAATGTGTATTGCCTTCTCGGTATGGGGGCATTCTAAATGCAAGGCAAGCCAAATGACCTCTCGTGGGGTTTTGATGTTATAGGAGAGGAGTGGGAGATCCTCGTACCATCCCCCGGGTGCTGTCCCTCAAAATTGGGATGGAAGTACAAGTCCAACCTTCTTAAAATCCATTCTTTCATGAACTGCATGAATAAGACAACAACAACAATGTTACAAAATCTGTTTTTCGATTACTGAAACAGACTATGTATTATGCACATGTGTTTTATTTACCAGATATTAATGAATTTATTTAAACAATCAGAGAAAAACTTGTATTCATCATTAAAATAAGACAAATGAAATGCAGCATTAAAACAACAACAAAACAGTGATTATTATAAAGAATAAACGTTATCATTCCTACCTAATTTTACTGTACCCTCCTTAAGTTTAATGGTAAAAGAATGCCAACGGTACACGTATGTGTTAGCTTCACTGAAGAGATTAACCACATTTAAGTTTTCTTATGTTGAATTAAAGGAAGCATTTAATACGGTGAGTTACTCTCAGCCACAACATTCGACGATTCAGAAAAAATTAGCAACGTGACTGAAGGAAAAGTGGATATGTGTTTTCGCTATATTTCTTTTCACGTTTCGCATAGCTTCTCTCATTAGAATTTTAAAATAGTAATAAATATATAGATTCTGGATTTACTGCAGTGTGATATCGGGTTTTCTTTCATTATTCATATTTACACAATTTTTTGAATTTCCAGTTAGCACTGGGCCTAGAAAACCCACTTTATTATTATTTTAAAGTTATATAACGCGAACACAAATCTATATTAACTACTGCAACTTTATGTGCGTTTAAAAGTCAGTTATGTACTAAAATATGTTTTTCGTGTTCCCCCTCCCCTTACTTTCTCTTTCTCGTTGCTCTCTCTCTATGTACACATACTGCTAAAGTTCCAGAAAGATTCTAATTTGTTCATGCGCAAGCAAATACTGTACAAAATTTCCCATAAAAAGTACTTTCAATAATCAGTTCAATAAATAATCTTACTTTGCAGGTAAATTATAAGAAATAATGGTAAATATATTGAAGCCTCTTAAAAGTTCTGTGTTACATAGTTTTCGCCTACCATTACTTTGCCAAAATTTGAATTCAGCGTTGAAGTCGCAGTATTTAACTTGGTTTCTATAAAGCAAACAACATTCTTGAAGTGAAGCATGAATGCTATTCGATTTTGATCAGTCTATTTATCGATGATATTTGTTCGTAACTGCAAATGCTAACAAACACACAAAATACCCAGCAAAATATATCAAATTTTTGAATTGATTGCTTATGCATGCGGGCATGACAATCTTACTAAATGCTCACTCCATGATTACTTTATGATTATCGTAACACGGGTGAACAGTTTCTTCCCCATGAAGCTCCATTGGTTCTTCTTCTACTTTAAAATAAGCTGGGTACGAACTTTGTGTCATTCTTCTGTTAAATTCCTTAAAAAATGCTGTGTGCTACTTAAAATTTTTAATTCCTCATTAAATGATGTTCTTTTGGGATATTCTGCTTACAGATTAATAATTATGATATGTTACTCTAGCAGCTGTATATGGTTAAGCGCGGCAAAGGAAAGTTTTGATTTGTCAAGATTTATACTTAACAAATGTATTCTTCCTGCTGTTTGGAGCTGTAAATCATCACAAACGGGTATTCAAAGTGAAGAGAATTTTCAGTTAGTTGATTATCTCCAGAAAATAAGGGGGCAAATTTTAATAAAGTCTATTATGAACATAAAGCTGATATACTGTACAAAAATTTACATCATACAGCAGTCATGGTACACATGATAATGCGTAAGGCTAATAGTAGGAATCAGCCATTATGAATAAAGAAAAGATTGTGTTATTCGGAATGGCAACATCAGAAAGAAAAAAACGTTGGTTATTCAAAACATAGAGACAGAGCAGGTGTTATCAGCGAAAGAAAGCAGACGTTGAGCGCTGCTTACAGTAATTGTAATTCATCGTGATTCTAATTAATCTTTTATCGGTTAATTTCCTTTGTTATATTAATAAAACATGGTGTTCGTTTTGTAAGAAAGTCTGGATGAATCTTTTATTTTTTGGTGTATCTATGATTTCTTCGGAGGGTCATCCACCAAACGGGGAATAAAACTATTTGTCCGTTAGCCGATGTTCTCAAAGAAGAAGAAAGTTTTTACTGGCGCAGCCGGTAGGATCGAACCATCATAAAGCAGGTGAGAGCTCTACTTATTTTGTAAATGCATGCTCCCACGTATTTAAGCGATAATAATTATTTGGGCGAAAATTAGTTCAGAATTACTAGAATGGAATTATTGCTTTCCGTCATGGAATATTAGTTTTGGTTACTTGCCAAAGTAATAAATACGTCAGTATTTGAAAGTAATTTCGTTTTACTTGTCAAAGTAAGGAATACGCCAGTGTTCTAAGTACTTTCGTTTTACTCGTCAGAGTAAGTGAATAACACATTCTAAATAAAGTTATTATGAAGTTGATTCTGTTTCGATTTTCGTCCCAGATAATTGGAAAATTATTCTAATATAATTGAATTTATTATGCATTATATGTGAAAATAAAAGTACCGTATTAAACTTTTGATTTCGATATTCTAACGCACGCCAGTGCATAATTTTATATTCTGTTTACGAATGGTAAATATTGTGTTGAACATATATTTATATGAGCTAAATAATTGAAAATTATTCTGGTATAATCAAATTTATTGTGCATTATATGTGAAAATAAAAGTACCGTATTAAACTTTTGATTTCGATATTCTAACGTACGCCAGTGCATAATTTTATATTCTGTTTACGAATGGTAAAATACTGTGTAGAATATATATTTATATGAGCTAAATTACTATTTGAATCAAACAAAATAAAAATAATAACATTCATAAAAAAGGGGTTGCTTTATCTAAAAGTAAGAGTCAACTGATTGAATAACGTCAGTTAACGGTATTTGGCATCAAGCCAGCTGTTTTAAAGTCGCACATAACGATTTTTTTTTGTTGTTGTTGTTTGCTCTCCAATGAAAGAGACAGCTGCAATAATTTATTGATTGTTCTTTTTGAAGAAAATGCTTTTTATTGTAAACGAAAGTTACGAGATATAAATACTCGGGGGAAAAAAATATCTATGTGTTATGAAACTGTGGTTGCTTATTTTATTTTGATTATTTGTGATATCTTATTTTGTATTGCTGAATTGGTTTTCGCATAAATGATTCACTATTTAAAGTGTATTTAAAGGAAGATATTATCAATTTAAAAATTTAGTGAAATTAAATAATTTAGTTATAAGAAACCTCAATTAGAAAGTTTACTAAGTTACTTTAACTAAAGTTAGGGGTAAATTTAAGGAAGTATTAATAAGAAATTAGGTTTTCTTTATTAAATTTCTGTTAAAGAGTGAGGTTTATTCAAAATCAAACCATGGCTTTTATGGGACGTGGAAAAAAGGAGGATTTGTTAGTGTTAGCTTCTGAATTAGAGATTCAAGTGGATCCAAGTATGAAAATTTTAGCAATAAGAAATAAAATAGTTCAAAGTGAGACATACGATGAAGAATTTACTAAAGAAATATTTTTCACGATTGTTGAAGAGAGGAAAAGAAAAGAAGAAATAGAAGAATTGCGCAGGAAAGAACAGGTTGAGGAACAGAGAAGGAAAGAAGAAATAGAAGAAAAGCGGAGAAAGGAAGAATTAGAAGCACAGCAGAAAAGAGAGCAAATGGAATTTGAATTGAGAAAACTCGAAATTGAATCTCGTGCTCGTCTAACACAAACTACACCGATAAATGAAATTGGACAACGCAATTTCGATTTAATTAAGCTTATTCCTAAATTCAAGTTAAAAGACGACGATATCATGATTTATTTATCCTTATTTGAAAGACAAGCTAAAAGAGCAAAGATTGATCCTAAAGACTGGGTATCATGTTTATTGACTTTAATGCCATCTGAAATTATTCAACTAATTGGTAAAGAATCTGAAGAAAAATTTGAGGATTATGAGTACATTAGGGCCATTTTATTGAAGAGGTTTAAATTAAATCCTGAGAGCTTTAGGAAAAAGTTTGTGATGCACCAAAAGAACACTGAAAAATCCTGGAAAGATTTTTGCTACGACATTACAAGTTATTTTGAAGAATGGATCAGTGGGCTTGAAATCACAGACTTTGCCGGTTTGAAAGACCTCATTATCACAGACCAAATTAAGAAAAGAGTGCCTCATGAAGTAAGGGACCATTTTCTTGACGATTGGTTGAAGTTCGTTTCCCCGACCAAATTAGCAGATAAACTTGACGAATACGACAGTGTTCGTAATGCTTCAAAAAAGACTGGGGGCAGCCCATCGAAAGACAAAACTCATGAAAAGTGGCGACCTCATTCACCACTTCCAGAAAGGACTTCCAAAAACAAATCGTTCTCCGTTCAGAACACGCCAAGAGTAAACCCTTCCCGTAAGAATGACGAGCCACAAAAACAAATTTCCAAATTGACTTGCTATAATTGTGGGAAAGAGGGTCATACGTCTAAATTCTGCACCAAAAATCGGCTACCAAAAAATACTCCTGCAACAGCGCAAGGCAATTTAATCCAAACACAGACAGCTCTCGCAGAAAAGGAAAAACTGGAAGTACTAACTGCCAAGATATCTATCCCCGTCTCAAAATCCGTGGACGTATCTAGCAACATAGATGATTTGAAACTTGTCAAGGTTAAATGCGGAGATGTTGTTCTAAATGGAATCGTAGACACGGGAGCACAAATTTCAGTAGTCCGTGAGAACCTGGTCGATGGCATACCTTGCGAAGGCGAAAGTAAAATAGAGATATCTTCTGCTTTTGGTGAGAATGAAATTACTCCTTTGAAAATTTTCCAGATGAAAATTGACGATGATCTTCATGGTAGAGTGTCCATTACCTGTGCTGTTTCGAGAAAGCTAGTTACCGACTTGTTACTGAGTTCTTCAGCTTATGAAACGCTCTGCGAAAATATTGAACTGTGTCACAGCAACCGTCAGTGGGTTACATCTTCCTCGGAATGTGAAGAATCAGATGACGGACCCTCACCAACTGAAGACATTATTTCAAATTTAGCTGTTGTCAATCAGATTTCCAAAGGAGACATAGAAACTGTGGAAACAGAAAGCAAAACAAGACTAGAATTTAGAACACTTCAAGAACAAGACGAGACTTTGAAAAAGTGTTTTGAATGGGCAAATAAGAATGAGAATTCATATGCTTTTGACAATGGCGTATTACTTCACTCTGAATATATCTGTGGTGAAAACATAAAGCAAGTTGTGTTGCCTTTAGAAAAAAGAAAAGAAGTTCTGAGAATCGCACATGAGATCCCTCTTGCTGGACACCTCGGTGAGAAAAAGACAATTCAACGAATCAAGTACTCATTCTTTTGGCCTACTATTAAGCAAGATGTTAAAAAATTCTGTGAAAGTTGTAAAGAATGCCAGTTGAGAAGGACAATTACATATAAAGATAGAATTCCAATTCAACCTATCGTTAGACCAGAAACACCCTTCGAAGTATGGAGCGTGGATTGTATCGGACCATTAGAACCTCCATCCGGAAGAGGCCATCGGTTTGTAATATGTGCGGTCGACCTATGCACCAGATGGGCGGAAGCCACTCCCGTTAAAGAGATAAGTGCGAAAACAACCTGCAACGTTTTGATGAGGATTTTTGCTCAAACTGGGTTTCCCAAAATGATTTGTTCCGACCAGGGAACTAATTTCACAGCCAAACTCACCCGAGCTTTTGAAGATCTTCTTGGTGTATCTCCACGATTCTCCACGCCAGGACATCCAGAGAGTATGGGTGCTGTCGAACGTTGGAATAGAACCTTAAAAGAAATGATGAACAAAAACATCCAAGAACATGGGAGAAATTGGGATTTGCATCTTCCCTACCTCCTGTTTGCCTACAGAGAAGTACCACATAGCACCACTGGTCTGTCTCCCTTCCAGATGGTGTATGGAAGAGTGCCACCAGGACCTCTATCCTTGCTGAAAGAGATCTGGACAGGTGAACGTAGCATTCCAGTTACAGCTTCCCGTTCAATTGAAAATTATCTACAAGATCTTCTAGAAAAATTAAGAAAAGCTCATGACATTGCGTCAGCAAACTCCAAAATAGCTCAAGAAGAATATGCTTCAAGATATAACTTACGTTCTAAAGAAAAGACTTTCAATGTGGGGGATAAGGTTCTCGTGCTAATGCCATCCTCGCCGCATAAATTGCTCAATACTTGGCAAGGACCAGCCACTGTAATCGAACTTACAAGGCCACACTCTGCCAAAGTCGAAATGGAAACTGGAAGTATAAGAGAACTCCACATAAATAAGTTAAGACCTTATATTGCTCGTGTAGATCACGTTGGAGTAATTTTTGACCAAGATCAAGACTTTGGGGATATTCATTATGCACCAGCGGATCCTATGAATAAATCTACCGAAGATATCTGGACTCAACTACAGAACTTGAAAGGTAATTTAAAACATTACCAACGCAAGGAACTATTTGATATATTAAAATATTACGCTGATGTTTTTAGTGACAAGCCGGGCCAAGCCAATGTCGATGGTCATGACATAAAGGTTACAGCAGACTGTAGTCCAAAAAGATTAAGACCTTATCGTGTGCCTGTTTCGCTTCAAGATGAAGTTGATCGCCAAATTAAAGAACTGCTAGAATGGGATCTTATAGAACCCAGTGACAGTGAATGGGCACATCCCGTAGTATGTGTTGCAAAAAGGAATGGCAGTGTTAGACTGTGCATAGACTTTAGGCTTTTAAATAGCTTCACAGTTCCGGACGCTTATCCGATGAAGATTGCTAAAGATTTACTCTTTGAGATAGGAAAAGCCAAATTCATAACCGTTCTCGATTTAACCAAGGGGTATTGGCAAATCCCGATGAAAGAACGAGCCAAACCGTACACAGCATTTGTCACTCATTCTGGACATTACCAATGGAAAGTCCTTCCCTTCGGTTTGAAAAATGCCGGAAGTACCTTCCAAAAATCCATAGATAAGGTACTTGCACACCATAAAAAATACTGCCGTTCATACATCGATGATGTGGCAATATTTTCTGAGACATGGGATGATCACCTCCATCACATTGACCAAGTGTTCCAGACCCTGAGAAACGTAGGTCTAACCGCGAATCTAGAAAAATGTGATTTCGGAAAGAGTCACGTAAAGTTTTTGGGTCACGTAATCGGTTCTGGCACTCACTCTCCAGATCCTGAGAAAGTAGAAGTTATCCGGAATCTGTCTAAGCCGGCCACTAAAAAAGAAGTTAGAAGTCTTTTAGGGTTAGCAAGTTACTATAGGGATTATATCCCAAATTTTTCTGAAATAGTTTTGCCTTTGACAAACCTTACGAAAAAGAGCGTTCCAAATAATATTCCGTGGGACTTTAATACAGAGGCATCTTTCAACAAACTTAAGGAAGAGCTGATTAAAATGCCGTCCCTACATACTCCGGACATAGACAAGCCCTTCCAACTCTATACAGATGCATCTGCATTTGCAATTGGAGCGTGTTTAGCTCAAAATGATGAACATGGCAAAGAAATGCCCATAGCATTTTTTAGCAAAAAGCTAACTCCTTGTCAACAACGATGGTCCACCATCGAAAGAGAAGCGTTTTGCGTCATCGAAGCTTTGAAAAAATTTGACACTTGGATTTTCGGTGCCAAAGTACAGATCGTGTCCGACCACAATCCCCTCACCTATTTGACTCAAAGTGCGCCTCATGGTGCTAAGCTGTCTCGTTGGGCCTTAGCATTACAACGTTACAATATGACTGTCACATACCGCAAAGGCAGTTCACATGGGAATGCTGATGCCTTATCGAGATTAACAGTCAACTCATAAGCAAAATCAAATTATAAAGAAAGCCTATTTCACTACGTAAATTAAAAATACTTCCAACAGTGATAATTTAATATTGTAGTATATTTTTTTTGACCGTGTGTGTATATTCATGTCTTTACATTTTTGTGTTAATTATGTGTTCATTAAATCATTTTGGGGGAGCTGCATATTTTGGAGCTCTCACCAATAATTCATTGGTTGAATAGAAGCTGTGTTGCTTGTTTTTTTTACTGTATTTTCAGGATCTCCTTCTCTGAACTCTGAGCAGCATTGTCTCTATGGTGACGAATGTGCTTCTCGTGGAGGGACTAGTAGGAATCAGCCATTATGAATAAAGAAAAGATTGTGTTATTCGGAATGGCAACATCAGAAAGAAAAAAACGTTGGTTATTCAAAACATAGAGACAGAGCAGGTGTTATCAGCGAAAGAAAGCAGACGTTGAGCGCTGCTTACAGTAATTGTAATTCATCGTGATTCTAATTAATCTTTTATCGGTTAATTTCCTTTGTTATATTAATAAAACATGGTGTTCGTTTTGTAAGAAAGTCTGGATGAATCTTTTATTTTTTGGTGTATCTATGATTTCTTCGGAGGGTCATCCACCAAACGGGGAATAAAACTATAATTTGTCCGTTAGCCGATGTTCTCAAAGAAGAAGAAAGACTTTACTCTAATTATCACAAGAAGGTTTACAACAGAGCTTGCAAGATCAAACGAAGATGAGGCTAAAAGGGGGTATGACCCTGTCTAACAGTCGTACAGCTCTCACAATGTTACTTCACATTGGAAATGAGACAATTTACGAGTCCTTGTCGCAATCGATTCCACTCCTGCAGCAGCTTTATTTTCAGGTCTTGGAGGGTTCTGAAGGCGAGTTGGAACTGCTCTCGCAAGAGCGTCCAAGGCACGTTCTATAAATTTTAGATCCAGAGACCTGGCTGGCCAATTCATCCATTTAATATCCTCACTTGCCAGAAAATTATCTACCAGATTATTCCCGCGTGAATAAGTGCTGTAGAAATAATATTGAGATTTAGGCCAACTGCACTTATGAAAAGGCAACCATACGAATCTAAGATTTCTTCCCTATACCTCGGAGCAGTCATAGAGCCTCTGTCAAAGACATAAAGGTCAACATTTTCATTGACTTTTACTCGAAGTCTGAGAAAAAAAATAATCAGCAGGTTTTTTTGCTGGCATGATGTAGATTGCAGTGAAGGAAATTTTATTCATATTTCTGCCAAAATTAAAAAGACCCTCTCGCTCTCGGTCCTATAGTTTGGATGAATAAGAGCTATTAACAACACGGATCAACTCTTTGGTACAGAGTTTGCAGTCGGTGGGCTACATTTCTTTATATTTTCATCAGCAGCAGAAGTATCTTCGACGTCAGCATTTTCCATTTTCACTTCTATCATAATATCTTCATTATTCGGACCTTTTCAAAAAACAGCATTGTCTTGAAATGTTCGAAGAAGCTTCATTTCACATTCTAAAAATTGAAATTTTATTTATTTTCTAGCTGTTTAGCTAAAAGCAAATTCTCGTTTACATCACCTTTTTTCTTAACATCCTTTGTTAGGTCATTGTGCAGAAAACAGTTTCCGATGACTGACTCCTGAAAACGTTGTAAAGTCCATGTCTCTTTGGGAACATAGGCTTTAAAAGGACTACTGAAGAATTATCTTCTAGCCTTGTGAAACAAAACAGAAATCGGAAGGAGGGTGTATTTTATTCAATCATAAAATTGACAAATGGCCAAACTTGGGTTACAGTAAGCCAAGCACTTCTGGCTTAAGAGAAATACGTAACAAATAATAATTCCAAGGTGTGGTAGATTAGCCTAACGGCTTACACAATACTTAAATGCGCAATAACTTAAATACTTAAACGGCGAGACAAAGCCTAATGGCGAGAACTCATCAACGCCGCTGACGCAAATCCTAATAACCACAGCACAACGTGGCCTGGAATAGGCACACACACTCTAAAACTAACTTCCGAAACTCTTGCTTAAAAAGCACTTCATTCTAACTCAATTTGAATAAACTCTAGCTATCTCATTTGCATTCTGACATGAAAAACGTGAGTGAAACGAGAGTAATAGGAAAGTCTTTTACCTTAAAATAAACTATTAGTTAAAAATAAATAGATAAACCTCATAAAGTCATCAAGACTTTTCCAGCGTTATCCTTTAATCAAGAACTGAAAACATTGTAATCTACATTCTTGCTGTATTTTTCCAAAATGCTTAAAACGAACTGCTTTCTGTAATGACATTAAGTTTCTTATCATGCCTTGGTACATAAGCTGCAAGTTAAATTTGTATTTAGGTGGACAAAAGCAGTCTTAATCCATTCTAAGGTTTTGATATCTGTGTGTGCATTACAGCTATCAATCAACAGTTCAAGCTTTCACTTTTTTGGTTGAAAGAGCTTCACCCCACTCTAGTAGCCTTTCTTCAAACGGTTCTAATGTCATACATGCTTACAATCACGTCTAAAGAAAACAGGAAAGCTTTCACAATTTTTAAGCATATTGGCGTTTGAGATTTTCCAATCATCAAACCTTAAGATGGCACCAAAACCTAATCATCAAATTTTTAAGATGCTTCCAGTCAATAAAACCCTAAGATACTGTCGTACATAAGAAAATTAATTCGCACTTTTGGCAGTTCCGATAATGCATCCTTGGTGTTTAAATTTTAGCGATTGGTTTCGAATCCTCTTGTAAAACAATTCGGTTTTGTCGGTCTTCAAAACGTCTTTTTCTTTGTAGTCGTCAGAAATATAACCCAAACCAATTTTTTCCATTTCTTGAAATCAAAGTTTGAAACGTTCCCTAATTATCTGACACCTTTCATTAAAATATTTGCTTCGTTTCTTAAACCTTTTGAACCAGATCCAAAAAGGCAGTCTATTTGAGCACAAAAAGGCAGTCTGTCAAAGTGACCTGAAGCTTATCTGAAGTAGTTTGTTTAGATGTTAGCAGATAACAACTTCTGAGAATGGACAGTCATTTCAGCAATGCTTTTCAACAACTTCAATCTGCCTTTTCAATTTTTCCTTCGCATCCAGATTTTTTACTTCAGAGTTTACTACATATATGAGCAGAAATTATGGACTAGGTAAATATAACTACAAAGCGAAGATGGAATAGCTCTCTTCAAGATTATCCTGAATATTGCAGAAGATCAAAAGCATGTAAAATCCCGTGTTGGTAAGACAGAACCTGGAAAATGTTTTAAATTCTGGAAAAAAACAAACCGAAAAGGACACAACAATTTTCACTCCTTAATACAATGGTCTCAAAATTTGCTGCTCAAACGCCGCATGCAGCTTCCAAAGCAATTTTACAGGGTCCTCGAACACATTTTCCATTAATTACTATTATTATGACATGAATCTGGAGAAAATGTTTAAGATATTAATGATTTTGAGTCCAATTTTACATTGTTTCATTACCAAAAACGAATGTGAGTAACATCCCAGAAAATCTACAAATGCAGCTAATTAATTTACAGTGTGATATAAATCTTATTCAAAGATTTGAAGATACACATTTAATTAAATTTCCTTCGTACTTCTCAAAAGACAAATATCCTGAATTTCGAATTTTCGCAATGAGAAAAATCGTTTTGCTTGGGAGTCCATTTATATATGAACATTTGTTTTCGCAGCTGAAAACTAATAAATTGAAGAAATGGACCAAAATAGCTAATGAGTGTCTTCAATTCGTGATGAAGATATTTTCTAATAATTCTTCTCCGAGGTTACAAACTGTATCAAAATCGATATACTATGAGGCATTGCAGCTTGAAATTGCAGAATGAAATAAAAAACTTTATATTTATTGACATACAAGTACATGTGTTTTTTCAGTTTATTTAAAAAAAAATTGTTAAAAAAATTTAAAAGCTTTCAGATTTTACATTACGCCTAAAGGGGCGTTTTTTTGCATTTACAGACTCAGTCACGTGTCAAGAGCACTTAGGCTAAAGGTCCTTTAGGCTAAAATAATTAAAAGCAGAATATCTTTAGAATTTCCTACAGACAGTCTCGCGCGTAGGAGATAAAAATCTCTTATTCCATACAGTGTTGCCGCTGCTAGCTTTGAAATAGTTGAATTTTTTAATAAAAAATTTATTAAAATGTTACAAAATGTGAAACAGACAATAAAACAAACTTGAAATTCAAAATTCGAGCTTCCAGGTGCCATATTCCAGTGCAGGACTATGTTATTCAAAATTTGATGGCTCTATGTACCGTTGTTTTCTCACAATGCGAGAAACATACATACGTACGTTCTTCATTATTTGATTTCTTTAAATATAATAAAGGGCGATAATATTTGGTCGCAACAATTTGAAAAATGATTGAACGCTTTTCGTGATTCGATGTAAAATGCTGTTTCGAGACTAATAGCTCTTTTGGGCTAACGCCCCTTTGGTCTAACAATTTGAAGAAAGAGAATAGGTTTTTATTATTTATTTTCAAGTTTTTTCCCATTTGAGAAGTTTTTTTAGTTTATTTATTTTAAGATTAAATAAGTTATTTAATAGTTGATCGAATGTGTTAGAATTGTTTGAAATAAAATTCAGCCTGGAAATTTAACATTTAGTTGGAAACATGCTTAAATTACGAAGTATAATCAACAGATCCTAGCTTTTAGATTTTAGACATAGAATAATCATAAATATTAATTTTTCTTTGCGTCATTATTATCACTGTTTATGCATCGTATAATAAACATTTAATATTTAATTAAAAATCTTTTATTTTGTTAAAATTAAATAAAAACTTTTTACTTCTGAAAAAAATTCCAGCCCGTTAATTGCTTTCAGAACATGCATTCGGCCTGCGTGGAGTTTGAGTAGGAAACCTCTACTTTAAAAGACGAGTTATCTTTATAAACCTTACGCTCATGAGAATCTATTCATCTTTCTCTGAACAGCGAACATTTCAAAACTTCCATCATAGCGTCAGCCTTGGGTTCAGTCTTGCAGCTTAATAAGGAACTTGAAGAATGGAGTCAGAGAATTAGTTCAAATTCTTACACTTGCATTCGATTGTTTTTATTTAGAACACAGAGAAAAATGGGGGGAAGATAGAAAAACAGTAACGTTAGCGTGGTTTTCGCTATCTTGATAACCTAAACACGGATGATTTAGAATTAGCAATTTTCAGTTAAAATTTGCAGAAATTCTAAAGTACTTAATTAGAGAAAAATCCCATTATTCGAAGATTTTCAGACTTTAAATTTTCGCATGTTTGAAGGTTCGCCTTAGCCGTTATATAAAATAACCTCAAATGTATAGGATATTGAACAGACCCGGAGGTCGTTGTAAACCAGTTTCGATATATCGGACTTTGAGTGTATTTCTGATTAAATTTAGTTATATGTACTTACTATACTAATTTTTTATATCTTCTGCTATTTAAAAAGTTAATATTTTCCTACAAAATCACTTTATGCACAGTATTTCATCAAGGTTATTAATGGCTTATTTTTTTAACCAATAACGGGCCCTCAGCCAATTTCGGCTTGGCCACTACTAAGGCCAGAAGTGGTGGTCACTTTATTATGGAGGCACCTAATAGATGGGCCACCTTTGCGTCCTATGAAGGGACGGGCAACTACAACCACGCCTTCTCCGGGATTCAAACCCGGGCCTTTTAGTATCGCAGTCGGCGACCCTAACCACTGTACCGTCTCGGAGGCGTAATGGCTTAAATTGATACTATTATTTCCATCTGCAATACTATGTACTAATTGTCTTTGACTCAGACAGAGAAACATGGAAGCATTTTATGAAATATAATTTTGATTTATTCACCGTGAATTGTAAATTGTTTTGCATTTTCCGACCTGCAAATTGAAGTGAAGGATAATTACGACTTACTCATGAATTAGCTGAGACTCACATTCGAGCCAAATTGCAAGAATAATTATTTGATTTTTTTCAGAAGTTCTCCTATTAAATGTATGAGAAAGAAAAAAAAATGGTCCTAAATTTTTTCCATAGAAATCTTCCTATATGAAATGCCAAATCAAATGGATATCATATGATGATATAAAAGATGTCGTATCATCTTTGATAAAGTATTTATCCGTGAACCTTAACTAAAAAAGCGTAAGAAAGAGAAATACTGAAAAATTACTATAGCTCAATTTATAAGAAGAAAACAACGTTGTGAAAAATACCGATAACATTATTTGATGTTTTTTATTCCAAGCTTCAATTTTATTAGAACTCCAAATGTCAGAATTAATGGCACCACAATTATAGCAGATGTTCAAAATATCGTATTATTGGGTTGTGACTTTTTTGTTGACTAAATGAATAACTAACTGAAATTAAAAAAAATATGTCTGGAAAAGAGGGACATATGTCTGATTGCCCTCGAAGTTGGAAGAATTTTATTCAAAATCTATCTCGGTCTAAGGCTGCAATTTTGTCTAATTTTAAACCGTAAAACTGTTTGAATGCCGTCAATAGCACTATCCAGCAACAGAAATTCATGAAAATTAGTCGATACAGCAATCATTATAATTTTTTGAGATGTAGGTTAGTTTTGACTATTCTATATACTTTACGGATCCTGGAGAATTTGAACTTAATAAAAAAGTAATAAGCAACATATTCAGCAGTAAGCATATATTATATTTAAACTAAAAAATCAACAATTAAAAACAAGCATTTCAAAGTAGGTGAAGAAAACGTTTTGTGACTGATGGGTTGCTTTAAATTGCAAGGAATGCATTGAGAATTTTGGAATAACATTAGATACATTTTATTTTAATTCCTTTCGAAATAACTGTTTGATTCACCATCAGAAATATTCAATTTACCGATATGAAACCTAATGTTCTATAAAATAAATTTTTAGATTTTAGCAAAATTATTGTTATTAAACAGTGCTATAAACAAAAACGCTTCTTACCTAAAGCAGAGACTGACACTGAGCAATGAATGATCTATTAAGAGTATATTTTCAATCTGCCCACCAGCGGGCGACCGATAAAGTCATTGAACAGTGGTAGTTCAGTCCGAGGTTCAAATCCTGGCGAAAGGGCTGGCTGCATAAATGTTTCCGTGGTTATCCCCACGTATAACGTATATACGAGCTAGTTCTCCCAGAACGTTCTTCACGATGGTATCCGTCACCTTAGATGGTTAACCTCCGTGAGCTTTGCCGTAATCAAGTAAATCAAACCAAACCAACTATTTTCAATCTATAAAAAATTTTCTTCACATAATATACACATATATAATGCGAAGGTAAACCTCCGTATATTGAAAATAGAAATAATCAAGCCTTAATTTCCAATGGTATCCACAGTAACAATGAAATTTTTTCTCAACACAGACGAGTTACCTGAAATAATATTCATTTGGTTAATTTACAATTCAAATCTCGATGGTTTACTATAATCAGTTACTACATGGTGTACATTAAAATTTATTGCATTGCTATTTCAATTATACTTTCTTTAGGCGTTTAAACGGCATGAATACTATATGAATACAATAAAACATGACTACTAAGGAAATCTTATGTTTCTAAGAGCATTTTCTTTATTAAATTTTCTTCTGGAAGATCCATAAGAAACTGCAGTTTTGCTTTGTGAGATTCTCCATAAGAAACCAGGCTGAAGGAAATAAAGCTGTCATATTAATAAAATAAAGTTTTCATTTTACAAGAAACTATTTATTTTTGACTATTTTATTTTTACCCTTCTCTGACATATAGAAGAAGACGTCAGGGGTATTGATACAGTGTAACCAACTCTATTTTAACGACTTCCTGGAGATCGAAAAATGGCGGAATATATACTTTAGCGTACTTGTAAAATTTTAAAATGTCAACTGAAAACTAAATGCTATTCAAACAGAAATTACAAATATCCTTCCTTCGAAGCGATCTTACTTCGAGCTTATAAATTAAATTATTTATGTATTTTTGTTATAGACCTATTTTATGAAACATTCTTCTGTCAAGAAATTTGTACATGTCTTAGTTACTTCATTTCGACTACAACCGTTTTTGCTTTCCTTTTCTTCTCTTTTTAAGTTTTCTCTGTTAGGCGGGATAAAAAGAAACTATGTGAAGCTGAGTTCAACAAATGTCGACTTCATTTATCTACACAGGATAAATCTACTTTATCCTTTCTGTCTGTCTGCATCTAAATAAATTAAATGCCCATTATTTATCACTCTAGCTTTTGGGAGATGAACGGAAAAAGATTTGTTATGTATATTGTTGATGGTACATTGACTTATAGACCGCTTATAAACGTTTTAAAGTTTTCCATCAATGCTATTAAAGAACTCAGTAGTATAAACCCAGAACGCAAGCCGTAAAGTTATATAACGTAGTATTTCAAAGAAGGAAAATTCCGCGGTAGAATTCATTGAGCGATTCTGGTAGTTTTAAAATATATAATACGTTTTCGAAATATATTCTTAATTAATGGTTAACGATAAAAATCGCATGGAACAAGTACTGAAATATAGCTAAAATACAAGGATTCAGCTTGCCTTATAATTTCCAGCTTTTATTTAAATATTAATTTGGAACTGAAAGCTTTAATTTAAGATGAAACTCTCCCATTCCATTCAAGTGTACCTTCCGGTCGAATGAACGAAAGAAACGTTAAGATACTGAATATTTTTTAGTTTTAAATATTTCATAAATTAGCAGTTTACAACTTTCTATCTGAAAGAAAGTCATTTTTTTAATATATTACACCTCTAGTAAATTAAGATTCGTAAGGGGTTAGAAATTAAAATATGTTTCTTGAGATATTGTAAGGAATTATCACATTCCATCTTACATGCTTTTGTGGTTAAATGGTTAACACATCCGTCTAGCAGCAGATTCTTTGTTGGAATCATGGCATGGGTACAATTGATTTTTCATTCATCTCCCTGTCCCACAATTGGGAGGGACACCAGTATTTCACCATTGATAGCATAGTTCCAATAAACTAACTGTGTAGCTCCACGCCAGTTTTGATGAAAAACACCTGAGAGCATGGTGCTATGGTCTACTGCCCCTTTCCCTCTACCACCAAACCGCTCAAGAAGATTTCGGTTCGCCAGCATTTTGAGTTCTCTCATGCAGCACAGACATTATATACTTACAAACATCTGTACTTTACCGGAATTCGAATTTACCGGAATTGCCTTCTTGCAATAGTGGTGTAAGCAGTTAGCATATTCAGTAAACA
>KK112377.1:360233-383516 GCA_000611955.2 Stegodyphus mimosarum
AGTTGATTTTTGTTTCCTACTCCGAATATAACCAAATGCTTTCTACAAATTAATGCTTTTATATTTTGACAAATTAATGGGGAAGAATGCTGAAGCTAAAGTGTATTAAAATCTAAATTAAAAATTCAATTCAATTTATTTATATTAATGCTTTTGTTTGCTTTCTTCTTTTTTCAAGTTTGTCAGCGAGCTTAATTTTTATAGAGGAAGAAATGTATACTATAGAAGCAAATTTTCTTTCGCATTTAAAAAACAATACGTTGCTATCAGGGTTTTTAGAGCTGGAAATTGTGAAAAATAAGTTGGGTTCTCACCAAATTTCTATTCACAGATCTTCCAGTTAGCTAAACGGATATGCCAATCATTCACGCAGGGGAATGACGATAATTCTTTGCATTCTACCCCACTTAAAGAGTGACTGCGGAAGATCGCGTGACTTAATCGGCAAATCCAAGTAGTTATGAATTATCAACTTGTACATTTTTAAGTTTGGCGCCACTGGAGAGGCTATTATGTTTATCAGAGACGGAAACTGTGAGAAAACAATTTTAGTCAAGCTCCGTATTCTCGACATAATTTCGCTGAGCCGAAATCTTTACTGTGATGAAGTTACTCTCCTGACCTGCGTCTTTTTCAGAGTGCTATTAATCCCGACTTTGTTTTCATGGATGACAATGCACGGCCACGCAGGACTCATCTTGTTCAGGAGTTCAAGGAAAGTGAACATATCCACAAAATGGATTGGCCAACGTGCTTCCCTGATTTGATTGAACATTTGTGCGGTATATTAAGGATTCCACTAAACATGTGTGGGATATATTAGGTGCCTGGCGGCACGATCTTACCCTTTGGAAAACATCAGATAACTGAAATAGATGCTCCTTGAAGAATGGGAACTCGTATTCGAAGAACTCTTAGATAATCTCGGGTTGAGAAACGAGGCAACCATTGCATGGAGGTAACATCTCTTATTAAGGCTCTTCGGTTTGTTGTTCTCCCTCTTGGCCAAACAGTTTTTTGTACCAACGCCGTTGTGTCAATAACATCTTTTACTATTCGTTCCGTACTGTACACGTTCTAATCATTTGTTTTGTTACTGTACTTACCTCATTCTTTAAGTATCAAATTGTGCTTCTCTAGTACGAATTTCATGTCTCCCCGTTAATGTTTCTGCGGAATTACTACCAAGACCAGAAAAGTTGTTTAAGTTTTGCACACTAGTTTATTATCTAATGTGAAATGATAAAACATAATGCTTATTACAATTGTGGAAATTTGCATTGAGACAAATGAAGCATTTCCTTTAGGTATAAGTGAAGCAGTATTATACACGTCTTGCGTATATTTCGACATTCTTTAGCAGCTAGTTGTTGAAGTACATAATTTAGGTTCAAGGATGCAATTAGGATTAGCAATGGCATTTTAGGAATATTGCTAAAATCTTCGTACATCGTAGATCAACACTATAGAAGTGTTTTAATTGGTGTTTATAGGTTATATTATTTATATGCTTCTCAACCGAGTTGCAATTTCTACTTAGAGCATCAATACATATGACGAAGTTTTCAGAAAATATTTCAAGCATTTCCATTGAACGACATGAAATCAGAGTCCTGAAACATATCACGTTACTACTTACTTCCCGAACAAAAGAGAATCATGCAGCAAACAGGGAAAAGATGAAAAGTTTTTAATAATTCATCTGATCAAAAAACGCATTTTTACCTTTCTGAGAGGCAGAAAATTTTAAAATACTTTTCTCTTATTCTATATATATAGATTACACGCACACACACATACACACACACAGATATATATATATATATATATTGTGCGTGGCCACAGTACAGTCAAATGTTAAATAAATATAAAATATTTATCGTTTGAAGTCTTGCTCAAACAATTCTGAGAAGTAACCGCAAATTCTTTCTTTCGGAAAGTCTATCTTTCATTTCGAACTTTATTAAAATTATTTTTAGACACAATTCAAAGGAAAAAGGTTCCTCAAAAATTGCTTTTTCTTTAGCTATATTCTTTATTTTCTTAGAATTCATTAAAAATAAGTTTCCTTAGAAATCTCAAGATCGCATTACAATTTCGACTTAAACGAGGCTAAACATGGTAAAATTTAGTTGCTGTTCTCTTATTTTTTGGTGTAAACACTTTTCCATTTATTTTTAATAAAGAACAATTAAGCTTAATTAACTAACAAATTAAATACTTAAATGTTTTCTCATCTTAATTTTTTATGAGATTTCAATGAGACATTTTTTGTTTATCGGTTTTGGCTTGGTTTATTTGATAATGGCAAAGCGCATTAGGTCTATCTGCCTAAGGGAAGGGATGCCTTCGTAGAGGACTTTCTAAGAGAAATTGTCTCCTATACGCGTTACACATGGAGAAAACCACGAAAACGCCAGTGCAGCCAGTCTGTTCGGCTGAAATCGAAGCCAAGTCGGAACCATCAGTGTTTAGCGATTTCCCCGTTCAGCCCTCGTGGGCCTTTAGTTTATCAGAAGCTTTCTTATTGTAGTTATTCTGATGTTGATAGCACAGATATCTGGACTGTTACAGTATAAATATGAAGCTGTGTCATGAATTGCACTTTAATAAAATCACTGTAAAGTTTAAATGTTTCTTAAATTGCATCATTTCAAAATTAATAAGGTTTGTAGATTCATTAGTTTTACTAACGATCCGGATTCGAACTCCTGATCGCTCGACTGCCAACCAGACGTGCTTCCTACACACCACTAGCGGCCGAGCTGTGAAGTCTCTGAATACTGGTATTTCAACCAGGGCTGGAATCTCGAAGAACGGGGTGGTTGGATGGGCGTTTTTGCGGTTTCCCCCCTGTGTTTTGTGAATATAAGCCAGTCTTCCACGGAAGCTTCCCTCCCCTTAGATAATTAGTCGTTGAGTGCTTTTCCATAATCAAATAAACCAAACCTATCAGATCACGAAGGCAAGCGGTTAAGCAGTAGAAAGTTCCTTATATTCTGCCCTACTTAAATGGAGTCTGGGAAGGAGGGAACCGGTTGCCAAATCTAGCATGTGAGGAATTATCATATACCATATTTTAGTTCTGGCGCTTCTTTAGGAACGTTTAGAAATTTTGGAAGCCGAGAGACATGAAGAATCAGCGATGCTTTCCCCGGGATTCGAACGCCTGGCTTTCCGAATGTAGCCGGACGCGATTCCAGCTATACGATGAAGGCATACAGTAAGGGAGGAGAACATTCCTTAAAGTTGTAAAGAAAATTTAGTAATTGCGTTAAAAGTAAATAATAACTGAAAACTCCCCCCCCAGAAGAGAAAACATCAAACCAAAAATCGTAAATAATCTCTTGATAAGACCCTCCTTATTTAGATGTATTCTTCTTCAAATGTTTTACTGTCGCATTTGAATTTACGTAGTTTGTTATATAGTCTCACCCTTTTTTGCAATATAAACTAAAATTCAGACTATGGAAGACGTAAGCGAATTATCCCTATATCTTGGATATTGCAATAGAGACGTGAAAAAGGGTGTAAAAGACCTTTTATTAAAATCAGTAATTTAACAGAAGGCACCGTTCGTGCTTACAGAACCAGGCAGCATTTATGGCATAACTCAAAAGTGAGAATTTACTTAAAACTAAGTAAACCGTAAGTTAGCCCACAAGTTATACAGACAGAACGTTCGCAAGTTGGCTCAGACCTAACGTCGGCGTGACAAACCTAATGGTGAGAATAAGGCAACGCCGCAAATAAACTGCTATCAAAAGATTCAACTAGTAATGTGGCCTTCAGATGGTCGAACACGCCATGATTCTATATCTTTTCACCTCATTTGAACTCCCGCATGAATTAGAAATTAGCATTGTGGCAGGAAAACGGAAAGCGAGAAAGACAGTAAAGATAATTAACATTAAATAACTGGTTAGTAAAACTAAATAAATCCTTACAGATCTTATTGAATATAAAAATTCTGGGTAACACTGATTTTGGCTTCAATCGATCTATATAGTGTTCACATAGGTCTCTTTCATATTGCTTTAGCTGGGCATTTTGTTTGGGTGTACGTATGTAATGGGTGTGCGCTTTTGGATCATGGTCAAATCACTGGAGCCGCTTCATTTGTCAGAAAATGTTGGCTACTATTTCCTTGTTTCTGAAAACTCAGTAAATGTAAACATTTGCAGGAGGGCAAAAAGGGGATGTGGTCAAACAAGGGGATGTGGTCAAACAAGCAGCAGCAGCTAAGGCCTTTATAAATATAGTGTTTTCTTGTATGCCGATTGTTGTTCCAGTCGTGATTTATATTATTCAGATGACATTTCTAGGGCAATATTTTATTTCAAGGAATTTATTTTCAAGTAATTTCAATATTGTGTAATCAGGCACTGTACACTTACGTATCCCCCTGTACGTGAAAAAAGTATAGTTTATTTTTATTTTACTGTTTCAGAATTAATGCGATAAAAAAAGTTCTTTATTAGCAACACGGTGCTGTTATATATTTATGGAACTGGAATCTCTTCCGAATACTTCTTAAGCTTTTTCGCGAAACTTTAAATGAGAATATGTACTTGACATGCCACACCATTAAATTTGTAAATAAATAATCATAACACTTGGCCAAAGAAAGTTTTTTCAATCGCACTCCTCACAGACTATCTCAAAACATGATCCAAATATCTTGCATCCAAAAGAAGAATCTGACGTTCGCTATGACGTCATTTTTACGGTTTAACACCGTCTGTTACGAGTTTCTTGATATACATTTTGCCCTTGAGATTCTTCGAAACCTTTTTCAAAATTACGTTGAATGAAATCTGATTCTGGCAATAAAAGTTGTTTTGGCATATTAAGTAAAACATTATTAATCTCTCTTGATATACATGTAAAACGGAGTTTTCGTTCACATTTTAAATTGGTTGTAAACAAGTCCTTAATATACACAGTTCAATACTTGTTAGGAAGTAATTCTTGTATGAAGTTTTCAAAAGAAATATTGTTACATGATTTACTTCATTGCACAACTTATTCGCATATATAATATGTGGAGGGTAATCATAAAAATTTTATATAAGGTTGTCGGAAAGGGAAATAAAAAATTGATTTATTTTATTTATTTATCTTCATAACTCCTGTGTGTAGAATAGCGTTAAATAGAAAATTTATGGTTATCCGTACTGAATAAATAAAAATTTAGTAATCTTCTGTTAAATTTAATTTAAGAATAATTTCTTTTTCTCTATTGCTTATCAACTTTGCAGGGGTCAACTAGCGGTATCTTGCTTAGAGGTTAGATTGGGCTATTGGAATGTCGCAAAGCACACCAGGGCTACCTGCGTAAGGGTTGGTTTGGTTTGATTCATTTAATTATGGCAAAGCATGTAAGAGCCTGCGTAAGGCAAAGGGTGTCTTTGTGGCAAGCTTTCTATGTGAAATTGGTTCGTATTCACGTTACACATGGGGAAAACCACGGAACCCAACTATGCAGCCTGGATCGTCGTTTGCCTGAATCCAATCCAATTCGAACTCACAGTATTAAGTGGTTTTAAGGATTCGGTCTCTGATGGGGCCATTTTGTGTTAGAGGGCTTACGCTTAAGATCATAAGCTCAAACATTTTACGCTAAACATGTAGAGACATTAGGTATTTTTTTTTTGGAACAAGAGAGATGAAAAATATGCTATGCCTTCGCCGGGGATCGAACCACGGACCTCTGAAATACCGGCTCACCCATTACACCACGAAGGCACTCTAAGAATGTGGGAGATATACCTTATAAACATAGAAGCCTTATTTGTTGGGATTTTTTTTTCATTTGTCTGGCATTAACAGCAAAACAAATATACGAATTTTATTGTGGCTGCAAACGCAGATTGCGTTTGTCATTGGCAAAGGCTTTGGGTTAATAAGAGTGCGGTTTGGTCCAGTTTAGTCCCGATTTTGAAATATAACTCTCAGGCAAACATGTCTTCTCCCTTTCTTTACCCCCAAATGACTCGACAGGACTTTCAGTTTACTAGGGTTTAGGTGACTTCATGCCGCAAAGACACTATTCACTTACAGACATCCAAGCCATCTCCAGGATTCGAATTCCGGCTCAGTTACACGGAAGTCAGCAACTCTAACCGCTATACCGATCAGGGGAACGACAGAAGGTCTTTTGATTATTTATCAGGTCTGTAAGGATTATCTAGCCCTTCCTGAACATAACGAAGTACTAAATAATAAGTTTATTGGTAGTCTGAATGATTAGAAGACATTTACTGAAAAACGTAAGCCCCGAAATTAAATGAACTGACCCAAAGGAAAGTGTAAAATACTTATAGTTCACTAATCATATTACAAGTATAAATATCCAACTCATCCAACTCATCTTTTCTCGAGGACGGTTAAATCACTTCATCCTCTATGTTTAATTGTATAAGGATTACAGATGAAGACATTTCACGTTTTTCAGTACGGGAAACGTGAAAATGCAATTGCGATCTTGCCGGGGATTCAAACCATTGATCTTTCACTCTCACATCACAACAGTGGTAGACGGTGATTCTTACATTCTTCCCACTTAAAGAGAGATATCGAAGAGGTACAAGACCAAGTCGACCAAATCCAAGTGGTCATGAGTCATTGTCTACCACATGCTTTAGTACTGGTGACACTGTATTGATTATTAGACTTTTCGGTACGGAAAGTAGGCAACATCCTCGTCGAGATTAAAATGACGAAACTTCCGATGCTAGCTGCACATATTGACCATTTACACTCAAAGAACACGCGCGGGAGAAAGAATGTGATAATTCCTCACAAAGCATACAAATTTAATATTTTATAATGTCAAAATCACTATTATTATAATTCTGAACAATAAAATTTTTTTAAAAATATTTGTAGATAGGAAATTTGTCACAGGGAGTTTTATGAAGAAGTGTACGATAAGAATGAAAACACATTCTAAACGAGAAATCGTTGAAGCGATTTGTTTTGATCGTTCTAGTTTTTCCGTGGTTTGACTGAAAATTTAATTAATGGAAAATTGCGTGGCATTAATATTAAGATTGATTGGGTTAATTAAAAATGAAGGAATTCATGAAATGAAGGAAAAAGGAATAATATACACACATATTAAAAACGAAAACACAAATTTAAAGGAAACAGTCTCGAGAAACTTTAGAACAGATACCCTCCAAAAGAAGTAACTGATCTATTTAGCTATCCTAATCTGCAGAGTTCAAAATTCGGCACACCTAGCAATTTATAATTTTTTCTTTCTGAAGTCCTGAACAATTTTTACGCAACCTACCTTAAGATCCCTGGATTTAAAGGATAAAACATTTACCTTAAGGATTTCAAAGCTCTACACAAGCAAAACACCTCCATAAATTTTGTTCTAATAAATAAGTAATAAATTAGTTTGTAAATGAAAAGGATATGATATTTTTCTGGTCTGCTGTAGCAAAACCATTTGGAATTTTGTCTCTACAGGAAAGTAAATTGTGTCAAAATAGTATTTGAGGTTTCTGTAAATCACATTTGGGCTTTTAGAGAATCCGTTTCGGCTCATGCTATTCCGCTATTTAATGAAACTAAGATTTTTTTATGATTAAGAAATTGTGAAATAGAAATCAAAGTATTTTTAAAAAAACATTAAATGCGGTTAAAGAGGAAAAACGATTATGAGAAAATATCCTACGTATTAAAATAACACGGAGAATAATAAAATAAAAAATATTTTTATGATATTTTTTTTTCAAACTCAAAGATTTATAATCTCAGTGCTAGGTGACGATTAAAATAAGCTATTAAATTTCTTTCGAATATTTGTTATATAGAATAAATATTCCTTGAAAGCCGAAGATAAAAATTATATCTGCTGAAGTTTGCTGAATTTGATTTCAATGCATTTTAGTTATCTTCTGCTTTTAAGATTGATTTTTAGCAACTAATAGAAAATTTCTTTTTCATTAAGGTAATTTAGTTATTTAAAAGATTTAAAATTTATTGTGAGCAAAAGGAATAAATCAGTATTTTATTTCTATACTGCTATTTTAAAAAGACGAAAAATCATTTACCTAATTGTTCAGTAATTCTAATTAAAAACTATAAAATTTAACTTCGTATAAATAAATTTTCAATTTCTCGTTCAACATCTTGCGATAATTATTTTCGGAGATACAGAATGTTAAAGAAAGTTTTTTCATTAAATTACCTTTCAGAAAAACTAGTTTTATCTTTAAAGTTATCAGGAAATAGAAAGACATTAAAATTTTTTTAAAGAAGAGGGAAATTTTATGAGAATGCATTAACGATGTCTACTTAAATATGCAAGAGGAAACTTTGAACATCATATCATGTCTCGTTTTTCGGTACTTAAATAATTTGCAGATATAATCTAAGAAACAAAAAAAGGAGGAAGAAAATTTTAATAACTTTCTTATCTTCCCAAAATTAACTTTTAAGTTTTTAAGTAAGTTGTAATACGTTTATCAGCTGGTGATAAACAGATGTCTCATGGATAGAAATAATACTCAACCTCACTCTGCCAGCTCCTGCTAGATCTTTATTTTTCAAATTCTTCTTTGCACGAGCATTTATTTCATTCGTGAAATACGTTTATCAGCTTGATTAGTATTTATATTTATTACTCTTTTTTTTCTGAAATGGCAAACCTTTTTCAAAATGAAGTAAGCAATCTACATTTTTAGATATTCAAAGGAATCAAACGTAGAAAATCACTTTATTCACTTGATAGTCAGTGAAGAAATTCACTTTATAGTCAATATTTAAATAGCTGTTATTCGCTTTTAAATTATTCGAATAGTTTCAATTACCATATTTATTTCATCTTCCGCACATAACATTGCTTTTACGAAGCGCATCTCAAGCGAGGTTTTTTTTTCTTTTTAAATAGCCCTTTCAATTTATTATACCGTTTTCATCGCAGAAAAGAGAAACTACTTTGTTTTGCAAGAGTCTTAGTAATCATCAATATCTTATAATCTTTTGCTAATAAACCTAATTAATATTTAAGCGGTTTGAAGATTTCAAAAGTATAAAAACAAATTACCGGCTATATAAATAAACTGAGTATTTATAATTATATATATTGAGCATTAAGTTTTTTATAATAATAGATCAGTCAATAGCTAATAAAATTACTTAAAAATCACATCTTATGACATATAAACCTTTTTTTCTTGCAAATCCTTATGTCTTATGATAAGGTAATTTTTAAAGACTAGAAAACGGTGAAGAATATTTATAGTTTTATACCTTTCTTGTTAAAATAACTACGTTTTGGCAGACGGATTGCGAGACCTACATCAGAAATATCTAATGTTTTTTCTCCGTCACTTTTTCATAGATTGCAATTTGCGATGCGATAAATCTCATTTCAAAAGCTGTTTTATGGTCTAGTAGGGGAAGATGGATAATTTAGTGTGAAAATACTGTCGAGGGCTATCTGTTTTAAGTGATTTCTTTCTAAGGAAAGCTACATATTATTCGCTTTGCGCATTAGAAAAGCTACAAAAGGCATCGTGCAACCAGCCTGTTCAAATAGTAAGATTTAGTCTCAGGCGAACGGCTAATATTGCGGTGAATTGATGCATTCTGTCTCCGATAGACTCTCAGTTATTTCTGTGAATGTCCCTTGTTTTTGAGGCACTCACTTAAATGTTAAAACATGCATATGAAATATATGAATAAGTACTAAATTTAATGTTTAAATAAAAACGTATTTGAAAAATCCAATCATGCTTTCAAATCTTCATCATTCAGATTTATTTTGATGATATAAAGTTTTAAATTTCAGAATGTAATAGCTGCAAAAGTCATCTAAAATCCTAAAAAATTCTCAGGCTGTTTTAAAAAAGAATGAAATTTATGAGCTTACTCTCTATAAGGTAGAATGACGTCTCGCTTGCTTAATCAATCAATTACTTGAGTGTTAAAAAACAGCAATACTGATTTAAAAATTGGGAAATGGGTTACATTCTACCCCTTATTTCAAGCCAAGATGCCAAACACTTGTTTTCCTACTAATTAAAGGATTAATTATTGTTTAATCCTGCTTAAAATTTACTTAAAAATTCCGGCCAATGGCAATTTGAATTAAATTTTTTTTTAAAAGGAGAAGTCGAGAGAAAAATAAATGACTTGCTTTCGCGCATGCTCGTACAAAATATTGATTTATTTACAGCATCCAATTTATTTTTAAAGGAATAAATTTAAATGACTTGGTTTCTTTTCTTTCTTTTTCCTGCAGTAATTGAATTTTTACGAAAATCTTTTCTGCATTTATTTCTTTTCATATGATGTAAAACGTTATAGAATATTTTTGTGACCAATCATTTTCCGAAATGGTGCTTTCATTTATTTCTTTATTTTTTCGCCATTATGACTGGTAAAATTCAGTAGAATTGATATCCTTAAAACTTGTTGCAAAATAGACCCTTAAGCATTTTATGTATTGGGTTGGCAACTAAGTAATTGCGGATTTTTTTTAGAAAATCAAATACAATTTTTTCATGGAACTAAATAACTTTATTCTGTAATGTATTGCCCATTTTGATCAATGACCTTTTGCCATCTTTCAGGCAGCATCATAATCCCACGTTCATAAAACTTATGGTTTTTATTAGCAAAAAAACTGAATCAGGTACGATTTGACATCATCATCATTATTGAAATTTTTACCATTCAAGGAGTTTTGTAAAGATCGAAACAAAAAGTAATCAGATGATGCAAGGTCAGGACTATATGGTGGATGTGGCAAAACATCCCAACCAAGCTCCAATAATTTTTGCCGAGTGACCAAAGATGTGTGTGGCCTTGCATTGTCATGATGGAATACAACACCTTTTCGATTTGTCAATTCGGGCCGCTTTTCTTCAACTGCATTGTTTAATTTCGTTAGTTGTTCAATGTAGACATCAGAATTGATCGTTCGGTTGGGTGGTAAGAGTTCAAAGTAGACAATTCCTTTGTAATCCCACCAAACTGATAACAAAACCTTCTTTTGATGAATATCAGCTTTTGATGTTGTTTGAGTTGGTTCACCTGGCCTGCTCCACGATCTTTTCCGCTTGATATTGTTGTAAACAACCCATTTTTCATCGCCAGTTATCAGTCGTTTTAAAAATGGATCATTTTCATTACGTTTCTTTAGCAAATCGCAGCTGTTAATGCGTTGCGTTAAATGCGTTTCTTTCAGTTCGTGAGGAACCCATGTATCGAGTTTTTGAACATAGCCAAGTTGTTTTAAGTGATTTTCAATGCATGTATGTGATACATGAAGCTTCTCTGCAATCTCACGTGTTGTACTGTGACGATCCGAATCGATTATTGCTTTGATTAGGTCGTCATCAACTTCAACTGGACGACCAGAGCGTTTTTCATCTTTGAGTGAAAAATCACCAGAACGAAATTTGGCAAACCAATTTTGAAACTGCCGTTCTTTTAAGGCTTCGTCACCATAAACAGCACATAACTATTTATGAGCTTGCGATGCGTTTTTCCCTTTGCGGAAATAAAATAGCAAAATATGACGAAAATGTTCCTTTTGATTTTTCATTTTTCAACGAACACCAAACGAAAACTACGCAACCGATCAAAAAACTTTTTTTACTGATTCACAGCTGAATTGCCAACTATCAAATAACAAAATGTGTTTTACATTTGTACTACGTCTGCAAACCTAAAAATTCAACTGAAGCCATCTATGAGTGAAATCCGCAATTACTTAGTTGCCAACCCAGTAAAAGTGTTATCATTTCTCCTGCAAATTTCTTGTGCAAAAACCTATAATGCCATGCCTTTTTTTTCGACACGTGCAGAAGAATCAACGTATAAATAATTATGCTGTAAATTAATTGCTGAGTTCGAGCATTAATAGAATTACAATTGGCTAGTAAATATTTTAACTGATGGGTAAATAATTCAGGAAGCTTATTACATTTCATTCTGTGCATTTTAAATCGTATCTCTTCTGTAGTTCAAAATCCTTGCTTCCAGTGATAGTACTGATTTATTGCGCCGTTACAAACAAGCAATAAATTGCAATTAATGTAGCGAGTTGTCACACCATCTGGAGAGGTCACCGTTAAGGTCATCTAACGAATTCACCGAGAGAATTGGTCTTAACACCATCTGGTGTTGCTGATAGGTGCCTGCAACTGAACCAATAGCAGTAACTTGAAGTTACAGATAGAAATAAATACATTCTACATACCGTCTTGAACCGTTTAATTTTTGAAACCATTTTCTAATGTAAGAGCACGTTTCATAGAGTTTCGTGAACTTCAGAATTCGTTTCGTTTCGGTGTTTTCAAAGAATACGGGAGTTGACCTTGAGGCCAAGAACACTATAATTAATTAGTTTATGTATAAAGAACTAGTTTTACTTCTGAAGGGAATAATGCATACATGTTTGCATGTGGGACATTCTTTCCAAATGCTTCTTGATAACGTACTTTTCTGTGACGATATTAAGAATATCGTAACAATTTAGAACTGAAATTTAAGCAAATTGAATAGGTTTCATAAAAAAAAATTTCTAAGACAAAAAGAGGAGGCAATTTGCTTGAAAAAGGAATTCATGTATGATCAGCAATGAAGCAATATTCAAACATGGTCAAAATGTGAAAATATCTTCTCCGTAATTTCACGTTTTAATGTTATGTATACATTTTTTTCAAGCCTGAAGAGCTCGTTTAGGAGTAAACGAAAGATAGCTAGACTAACCAGAAAAGATAAGAACAATGTTTTCAAAGAGACTACCACTTTTCTTCCTACCTATGAAAGTGAAAGCAAAAGACAACTTTTTTTTCTTATTTCCCCCGAAACAACGCGAATTTGTTTTGAAGCCTACCGTGACGAGAGAAATTTAGTTAACGATTCGGAAATATTGTCGCTGTTCCATGCATAACATAAAATACTGAATATTATTATCTACCTTGCCGGCAAGCGTAAACTCAAGAATTACTTACAGTAGGTATGATATAAACTGCCATGCTTTAGATTTACGATTCATTTCGTATCATTTCCGTCCACAAGAATAAAACTTTAGCAGATCGGATTTTAAGTTTATTGTAATCTCGAAATAGTCTATTTATAAGTATTAAAATTTCATTCGCTTCTTTACGCGCAAAGTGTGCAAGCTAATTTCTGTAAAGGGAGATGTTAATTCATTAATTAATGTCTCAAATAAAAAGTATCTGTTAGCTGAGCAACAGAATGAAAAAGATAAATTATCAATAGAATTTTATGTCGCCTGATGGGAAAACAATGGAGAGGAATAAAATACATGATTTTATTCCAGAAGCAATTATGCTAATTTTCAAGTAAGAAAAGTGTTATCATGTCATTTGGAGAAAGAAATTTGAATTTTTCGAAGTTGAAAATTATGCAAAAGCACATATTTCAACTATAGTTGCTTAGAAAATGTTTAAAACTATTTTAAACTAATTATGCTTTTTATAACTATTTTTAAACTGTTCATCAACAGTTTGTTTGCAGCAACAGAAATCCTAGGTTCGATTTTAAGTCGAAATAAAGCCTTACAGGGTGAATTTCTAAAATAAGTTATAGGTTGCAATGAATTATTGCATATACTCGTGCATACTCTTGTAGTGTTTGTAATTAGCACATCTAGCTAGCAGATAAACAGGTAACGAAAGATGGAGACACTCAGTACTTTGCCATAGTATTTGACAATTAGACAGGTATAAGCCTACGCTCTCCAAGTAACCAGCCCGTTCGCTGGTATTGCCATCCGATTTGAGAAAAAAGAATGCATAGACGACAGTATAAATGCATTTTGAGCTTTCATAAGTAGGAATGAAACCACAAACCCTCTAATGTAAGTCTTCACCATTGGAAAAACGGTGAAATTTGTGCTACTGTGTGGCGCTCGACCCTAACTTGGCCGCATGCGAAATAAACAGTCTAAAATTCTACTTTATGAGTGAGTGATAGTCCTAGAACTTAAATGATATAGTATAGTGCTACAGCTACTGTAGAGTTTCTAGCACTATAATAAACTGTTTGACTTCGTCAAGGAATTTTACTTTCGTTAGATGTTTTCTTCATAATCTAAAACGTTTGAATATGCTGATAGATATTTTACTTCACATCAACATCTCAACTACACGTTTCAGCCGTTTTTAAATTATAAGAAAGAATGAAGAAATTTCTCTTAGAATTTATAATTAAGTTGCCCCATTTAGATAAACATTCATTACGATTTTTGATTAAAAAAAAAGTTACGAAAACTGAACATTGAAACTGCATAGCAGAATTTGCAAAATGACGGGATTATTTATTAACTACTTAGAAGCAAGTTGAGAGTTTTAATCTTACGTCCACCACATGAAGGCCTTCTGCTCCTCCTTCATTGCAAGAAAATTTTTCCAGCAGAAACATTTTACTTGAGACGTTACACCAATGCAAGCGTTGCATTAGGTTTAGTCTCATTTTGGCATGCTTAAGTTAGCAAAAAATGACAGAATAATGCTGACATCATTCAAGGTTCTCTGTGCTATTTTTCTATTATTGATCGCATGCAAGGAATTATAAAAAGAGCATATAAATGCTGCAAAAACCGCCGAACACTCATAAACTATTACCGAAACGAGTTCATCTGAAGGTTAGCGCCGGAATGGTGGTGTTTAAATTTCACAGTCTGTTTACTTCGCGATTATAACTAGTCTTTAACCCGTTCTAGAATTTAAAAAAAACCAGTTCCTGTTTACTCAATAGCTGCTTAAGACCTTTATTGTTTAAAACAAGGATGTGTTTTTATTTCTTTCTGAAAAGTCAGACAACAAATGTAGCTTGCACTGTTCTTATGTCTAGAAAATTATCTGAAAATAAAGCACTATCAGGATTTTCTTAAACGAAGTTACCCAACATATTTCTTGATGCCCTGACATTTTGGCCACAAAAAGGTTTTTAAAAATTAAAAACTAATTTTCAACTTCCACACAGTTTTCAAATCTCATGAAAGTCGAGCAACATCTTAGTCATAAAGCAAATGCACATCGATCTACCTTCCTTTCTGCTTACGTCTGTAAAAGAATAAACAACAGAAAGTCAAATCAAATAAAATTATCTAAGAATTATATTAAGGATAAAGAAGAGAAAGACAAAAAAAAATGATTAAGAAAATTTGCGATAATGTTATAGATGGAAAGTTGGTTGAATTATAGTAATACTCTTTAGTATTAAAAACAAAAACAAAAAATCCTCGTTGGAAGGAATTAATAGCAAGAAAAGAAAAGCAATCTAGCTAAAATAAATAAAGAAAGTTACTTCCCGCGGCAGAAATAAAAAAAAAATGCTGTTAAATATATTTTTTTGGGGGGGGGAATTCATCAGACATCAGAATAATAACCTTGATCTTCTTTAGGTAGAAACAAATGTTATGATCCCAATGTCGATTTTTTCTTTTGTCAGAAAGCTGTAACGGAACAAAATAGAAAACAGAAAGAAAAGTAGATGAAAATATCTTAAGAAAGGAAACAAATCTAAAAACATCGTTAAAAAATAAAATAATTAGTGCATAAAATATTTTAAAATAAGGAAAAGCAACAAATAATATGTATATATAACTTCTAGAGTTAATATAGTTAATAAACATCTATATCTCAGCAACAACACAAATATATGTTTTTCTCTATATTAAAGGAAATTATATTAATATTACAATAGAAGAGAAACACGCCAATGTGACAATCAAATTCGCTGAAACAACGCCAAATACAAGGTTGTTTCAGCCAATTTCATTATATTAATATGTTTGAAGACATTCCATATTCAACTTGGAACAAACCACATGCAATAATAAAATACCAGAAGTGTACTGATAAATTTCACGAAAAGTACAAAAAACGCTAAAACAAAAAATAAAAAAGGAAAACAGTAATTTATATCTTTCGCATCATCGTCATCTGGGTGTTGGTGAAACGAAAGAAGTAAATAACCCAGCAGTTTTCTAAACTAATAATGACACACACAGTTAACTACTGGACTTCTGGCAATTTATTACTGCATACTATTTGTTCCGAAATGAATATGGCATGGATTTTAAACGAATTAATTTAATTTATTTTAATTTATTTTGCATCATTACAACAATTTTTTGCTGCTATCAGCTTGCAATTAGGTTAGGTTTATAACTGCCTTTTACTTTGTATTTATAATTTATATGTATGTGTGTAAGATAAAATTACGCAAATAAAAATTTTAACTTAAATTATCAATAGCCCCTTAATTCCTCATTTTTATTTGGGTAGTTACCCTCGCTGATCTAAAAATAGCAATTGGTTATAATAACTTTTTCTGGGCTGCGTGATTTCTAAATAAATCCATACCATATCACTTTTACATAAACTTAGTAACGTAAATGTTACTCAAACTGATACTCAAACAGCCAATACAAATTTTAAATAACTATTAATTATCAAATAAAAGTGTATTAAAACGTAAATTAAATTAGGATTTCGTCCTGCACAGAACGCACTTTACTTCTGCTTCTGGCACAAGGTAGGCTGCTGCTTTTTTTTACCGCAAAGCTAGAAGAAATATAGATGTCTTGAAGCAGCTACGATTAGAATGCCAGTTTGTGGCCGCAAAATGTTTAACTGCAATAAAAAGAAACATGATTTAAATTGCGCAGACTCTTTTTCGCAAGAGAGAGTGCAGCGACGCTAACAATTCTTTTTTTTGCGTTTCGATTCCTAATTTGGCAACAGCAGTGAAGCTTGGAACTCTCGATTTGAACTACGCCTGTGATACCGCGGATGAAAATCTTCGATATATCGTTATGTTTGATAATTATAATAATTACGCTGATAAATGATAATTTTCTTTAGATTTCTGTATTACGTGATCTACAGTGATGTGCCCAGATTTGTGCAATTGTATGTGCGTCCGCGTCACTAAAAATAAGTATAATCTTACTTGCGTTCTCAGTTCTTTTCGGATTGCAACTTTGAAACTTTGAAAATCACATTGAACCACAAGATAATGTTTTCGAGCAATACCAAGCTGTATTTTGCAACATAGATCTGCTACTACTGCGTCTTATTCTATGTAAATGGCAATCAAGTTTATTCTTCATTACTGATGATCTATGTGTGCTTCAAGACCAATCTGCAGCATTCGCAAATCATCATTCATATATGTAATTAAAGCAAATTTCAGAGAAGTATTGATGTAGGAACACTGATGTAGGAACTATTGATGTAGATATTGAAGAAGAATACTGAAATGCCGATCCACAATGAATAAGAAATTTGGCACACGAGGCAGTTTTAATTCTATTCTTATTTAAACTAATGTTTGAGGCCACAGTTCATTTGGCACTCTAATCGTACCTATTCAAGAACATTTACATTTTTGATACTGTTGCGATAGGAAGCAAACACAACGAAATTACATCTAATCAGCGTAGAGAGAGAAGCTAAAGTGCATAGTTATCCAGTATGAAAGTTCACGAAGAGGAAGGTTTTGGTTTGAGTTAGAAAAGTTTCAGTTGCCAGAGTTTACGTTCCCAATTACTACGTCATCAGCGTTACGCAAGCTTCGTGGCATAGATTAATCTAGAAATGACGTAGTCCAGGAATGTTATTATAATTTTTACAATGCAAACGAGAGTTAAAGTGCTATTATTAATTTATTATTTGAAATATAGATATATATGAGCGTACACACACACACACGCACACATACGTGTGTGTATATATATATATATATATAAAAACACTTAAGTATATATATATATAAGTGTATTTGAGACAGGGTTAGGGAGTTTTTTTCCAATGATAAAGCATTCGTAGATCTTTCGTTTCCTTTTCATTTGAAGGAACAAGCACATACACTATGCACTTTAGAACAAGCACATATACTATGACCTTTCGTTTCCTTTTCATTTGAAGGAACAAGCACATATACTATGCACAATACCTTTCTCTTCGTGAGCTTTCATACTGGATAACTATGCACTTTAGCTTTTCTCTCTGCGCTGCTTAGACGTAATTTCTTTGTGTTTGCTTCCTATCGCAACAGTATGAAAAATGTAAATGTTCTTGAACCATGCTCTATTTTTACCATGCTTGTATAATAATCACAGAGAACCGGAGCAAGAGCTGCAAAATTCATTCAATTTTTTAGAGCTTCTTTCAATTTTTTACAAGCAGGGACATATTGACCAGATGAAGATTGTCAACGAAAGAGCGTGAAAGATTTCTCTCAAACGGTTAGAGATCAACTGCGTAGTTTTAAGCATTTCTCCAAAACCTGCTGCTATAAAATTATGTAAATGGTTATTAATAATGTCAGCACATATGGGACTGGACAAAAGTTCGGCTTCTTTTCACTATCAAGATGATTTTATCCACATATTTCTCACGCGAAAAGGCGATTGCAGGAGAAAACATCGCTGACGAAAATAACGCAAGGCTCTAAAACGTCGTTCTACAAAACATCGGGAGAGAAAAGAAAGCACATAAAAACATCGCAGTTTTAAAACATCTTAGTTCAAAACATAGTGGTCGAAAACAAAGCAATTCAAAAACTTCTTAGTTTAAAAACATCGACGTCGAAAATATCATGATGAAACATAAAGCACCTACAAATCATCGCGTAATGATGACGTCGCAGACATCTATTTTCAGGCTTTAAAATTTGTAAATGCATTGTCGCATAATGATTTACGAGCTCAAGAAGGAATAAGGAATATTTTTACTTTTATATTTTTGAACTGACTAATAAATTTTTACTGAAAAATTAAGCAGAAAACTTAAGCATTCAAAAACTGAAAATGAGTAAAAAATTAATGCTACTTATAGCATTTAACAAAGTTTTATAATCTGATTATTAATTAAACAATTTTAGTGCAGGCAACAACATGCAGTTACTCATTTTCGTTTTTCTAATCTTTTTTAGACTATATTTTTCATGATTATCGATAAAATACTTTAAAAGTGAGTAATAAATTAATGATCTTTATTAGTTAACTTGTAGAGACATTAGGTTATTTGGAAGCAGGAGAAATGAAAAATTAGCAATGCCCTGGCCGGGGCTCGAACCTCGGGAATACGCGTCGAGTGTGCTTGACCATTGCACCGCGAAGGCATGTTAAGAAGGCGGGAGAAATATCTTATATACTCCCCCTTTTAAAGGGCGACCGGGGATTAGTGGGCCCAATTGCCAAATCCTGGTGGTGGACAGTTATCATCCACCACCTTTTTTTTTTTAGTTCGGGGGCCAGTGTAGAGACATTAGGTATTTTTTGAAAGCACGAGTCATGAAAAATGAGCAATGTCCTCGCCGGGACTCGAATCACGGACCCCTCGAATACGCGCCGAGTATGCTTGACCATTACACCACGAAGGCATGCTAAGATGACAGGAGAAATACCTTATAAACTATATGAATTTAAAACTCTGTTAACTATACCTAGCATTATTTTTCTACTCATTTTCAGTTTCTAAATGCTTAAATTTCTTGCTTATTTTTTCAGCAAAAATGTATTAGTTAATTCAAAAAATATTAAATATAAAAGTAAAACTATTCCTCATTTCTTCTTGCGCTCATAGATCATTATGATAGTATGCGAATTTTTAAACCCTGAAAACGCATGTCTGCGATGTTATCGTCATTCGATGATTTGTAGGTGCTTTATTTTTAACAACGATATTTTTTACCACGATGTTTTAAAACTGAGGTGTTTATGAACCGCTTTGTTTTCGATGAGGAGGTTCGTACCCCGATATTTTAGAATCGCGGTGTTTTCTCCTTCCTTTCGTTTCTTCCACTGTGTTTTATACGACGACGTGATCTCTTTTTGTTGTTTTCTCCTCTACGTTTTAGTCCGCGATGTATTTGCCGCGACGTTTTCGGCGGACACCCCAAAAGGCCTGTGGGCCAAAGAAGGGTATTCTGCAAGCAGGAATATTTTACTTCATCTAAATATTTTAACAAGGAGGCTGCTTATTAAAGCTGACACTTTAAAAGTTCACTTAAATGATAACGATCAGAATATATAATAAAAATAGGGTATTATAAGAATATATAATACAAATAGGGGCTAATTAAGGATAAGTTTATGTATTTAAGCATTTGAAAGTAAAACTGTGATAAATCCCACATTATAACGGTCGTTTGTTTTATCAGAGATTCAACGAGGCGCAAGTGACTCTGTATTCACTGTCGTAATTATTACTTTGCTTTGTAATTTATGACGCGAATTTTGTTAAGTTTATTACCTAAGTGTAATAAATTAAACAAGTGTGTGTGTGAGAGAGAGATGTTAGATTTGTTCTGTAGAGGAGGAGGTTTTAATATTTAGGAGTAGTAACAATATTTATGTTATTAATTCAGTGCCTCGGATAATTTTAAGCTTAAAAATACAGAATAAAAAAGTGTACTGGACAAGGAAGAAGTGTATATACGGAAGAAGTGTATTGTATTAAGAAGTCTACACTTTCTCTTGATAGAAAACGTAAGAGTCTGAAGATGATAATACAGCATTTTTTCCATTTTATACCGCTCTTTGAATTTATAAGGTATGGCAAAAATTACTTTGATTCCATTTTTAGTTTTTTTAGTTTTTAATTTAATAAAACAGTTTACTCCATTTATAATTTGCAGTGCCATGAATTTTTTCTCCAATATTTTATTGATAATTCTCGTACTTGTTTTCTCGCCTGTTTAGTTTAAATTTAACTTAATCTATATTTACAAACTATGTACATGCACTATGTGGAAAAAAAGGGACTGTCCTATATCTCCCGTTCTACTGAGCCGATTGACGAAATTCAAATTTCGGTTTCCATGTCGAAAGCGCGACTTAGGATATGCATTAGATTTATACATAGCATTTTTCTAATATAGGTATTTTGACACAAAATCGGACTTTTTCTAAAGTGACATGCCAATTGTTTTCCGTGTTTCGATTCTACGACTCAAATTATGCCAAACTGCCAAGTTTTGTGAAAATCGCACGAGTAGTTTTCAAAAACTTAGCTTTCAAAACTTTAGCTCCTCAATGTTAATGTTCAATTTGGTATGTATTTATTAACATCTCTTTTTTTATTACACCTACTTGATTCCTTCTTTCACAGTTCGAAATTTGGGTTCACTCTAAATAAAATCTACTCATTTTTTATGATTTTTTTAAATTTGTATTTTAAAATAATTTTTCTAAATTTTTGGAAAAAAATTTTGAATTATAACCTATGAAACGTTTACCATCAACTTAAAGTAGATGTATTTCTAAGTGTACCTGCAAAATATTAGAGCTTTTTATTCAAAATTTTCCAGAATATACGCGAATTTATATTGTAAGGTTTTAGTTAAACTAACCAAGTTTTATTTTAATTTAAATCTGTCTATCTCCTCTCTGTTTCAACTTCCCGTCAGAAGAAGCGCGCGTTTTCAGCTTATGCTAATTTTGAAGTACAGCGAAGCACTATTTAAGCCAGAGGTAGAAACCTCTTATTGTGAGAGAGCTTAGTCTCAGACCACGGTCACTCTGCTCGACGTTCGCCTGACCAGCTAGCAGTTTAAATTTATAAGCCATAGTGCTTACTACGTGATTGCATTGTAAAACAATTTGAAGTGCGCTAGTATTAGTATATCTTGCTACGCACCCTTTTAGGTAGAGGCCAATCTCCGCGAATCGCTCTGTGAACAAACTTTGATTTAATTTCTATTTTAGGTTTAGCATTTAAATTTATTTGATTGTTAAGTTCGACCCAAGTGCGGTCTGTTACTTTCTGTATCTCTCCCGAGTTGGGAAGTTTGTAAATAATAGTGATTCAATAAAAGAGGATTTCAAATCCCTTCACGTGCAGTTACTATCCAGCCCAGCAGTACATCAGAACAAAGCTTACGTTTCATCAGCTCACTGTTCCAGTTCAGGACTGAAAACTTGAGAAGAAACACCCTGGTAAATATTTCATAATGTCTGCAAAGAACACGCACCGAATACTCAGTCCTGATAATATGTTGGCGCGTTTTGAATTTTGGCATATTTTTTGAAAGCGATAAGAACATCTAATGTGGTTTACGCACTAATTATTTGAAAAATTATTTATTTGCTAAAATTATTTGAAAGTAGGAACGATGTGACTTTTTTTTCCGCTCATGCACAATGTAAAAAGGTAAGAACGATGTGACGTTTTTTTCGTCCTACACAATAGAAGGAATAGGAAAATAGTTTGCCATGTATTAAGAAGTTCGCCAAGTGAATTATTCTTGGCGCAAATTAAAAAAAAAATCAACGAGTTAAATTTTTTAATTTCTCCGTAAATGTCGTACCAAATTTTACAAAATGAAACATTTAGGCATAATTTGAGTCGTAGAATCGAAATATGGAAAAATTTTTGGTATAACAAAATTTTTCCCCTTTATATATATATCTATCTATATATCTAGTTATATGTACACTGTGGAAAAACTTTTTGGTAGTCAAAACACCTATGTTAGAACAATGCTATATATAAATCTAATATATATCCTAAGTCGGGCTTTCGAGACATGAAAAACGCAATTTGAATTTCGTCAATCGGCCCAGTGGAACGGGACATATAGAACTGCCCGTTTTTTTCCTTGCAGTGTACATATAAATAGACATATATATAGATAAAGGGCGTCTTAATAAACAGTACTGGTTTAGACATGCCTACTGAAATACTTAATTTTTAGAAAATGGCAAATATTTATACATACTTGCAACAGGTAACTGTTACGATTTAAGAATGAAAAATAATATCTGCCATTTACAATAGAAGAGCTCAAGCCGTTACTCAGCCGGCTCAAAGAAAGCCGTTATTCAGCTTTCTTTCCCTTTCTAGATATTTTGTTCTCCTGATGAGGAGGGACCTGTAGCTGCCCTCGAAATCGATTGAGTGATTTTGTAAATGTACGCCAAATACAAGGTTGTTTCAGCGAATTTGAACTTGATCTGTCATTTATCTTCCAGAGCTTATTTTACACCGCTATACTGTCTCAATGAAATTCGTAATCATTTTCTCACATATCTGCCCATCGAGGGGATTACTGAGATTCAATTTCCTCTTCAAATTCTTTTATTTTTACTCCTTAAGTTCGGCCTCTTTAGGATTTGCAGTAATATTGTCAAGCACAATAGCAGTATTTTCAAGAAACCAGCTGGATCGAGAGTATGCTGATTTAATGTCTGGTGTCGAACCAGTCAGAGTCTTGAAATTTCTTCATCAGTCTGCGATTTGTTGTTCCATTAAGTTCATTTCCAAGTCA
>KK112377.1:383544-454352 GCA_000611955.2 Stegodyphus mimosarum
AACAGACTATTTCACCATTTTTGTAATGAGTTTGACAGGACTGAGTTGTCTGTGCATACGTTTGGCGAACATGGTCTTAAGCGTGTTAAAGTCCTGATCTTGAACAGGGAGCTGAATGCAGCTATGTTCTGTGGTAGAATAACGGTGGTTAAATGGTAGAATAACTGCACGTAAGGGGGGGTTTAAAATTACCCTTTTATTAAACTACTATTTACAGCTACTTCCCAACTCGGAAGAGAAAACAGAAAATAATGACCGCACTTGGGTCTAAACTGAACAATCAAATACTTTAAAATAAAGCTAAGTAGAAAATTAAGAAGTCGTTGCTCTCAGAGCTATAAACGCGAGGTTGGCCTCTATGCTAAACTATCAGTGGTGCGTAGCAAGATTTGGCTAATACTAACGCACTTAGATTTCTTCAATAAGTAATAGGGTAACAGCGCTAAGGCTTAGAATTTAAATACTAGCTGGTCAGGCGAACGTCGAACAGAGCCGCAATGATCTGAGACTAAAAGCTCTCTCACACCGAGAAGTTCCTTGCTAACCTTTTAAATACAAAACTTGGCTCCACCTCAAATTAGCATAAAGCTGAAACGCGCGCTCTTTCTAACGGGAAGTTGAAATAAGAGCTTACAGGAAAGAGAAATTAACATAAAACTTTGTTAGTTTAAACTAAAACCTTACAAGTTTACGCAATCAAAACTGTTTCTTTGTGTAGTGCTCCAAGTCGACTAAACTGCAGTGAAGCTGCGAAATAACTAACAGTCATAAAATATCTGTTTTGCCAGGCCAGTCTAAACTCCACTCCTTAAATAGGAATATTTTCCTGTTTTAAGGAGGTAAAAATATTTTTCATTTTCTAAAAATTAAATATCTTTGGGACCATATTAAAGCCGGCGTTTTTGTTAGGACACTCTATATATGTATGTTCTTTTTTGTTTAGTAGAAAGGAGATATTTTCGCCCATAGGTGATAGCGCAGGTTTTGAGAAGAAACTTCACAGATAAAACAGCAAAACAGGCTATTTGTATTTCTACAGATTATTTTTTTAACTTGGAGACTGAATGGAATAACCAAAGGAAAGTAATAAAATAACTTGGAAAACGAGCTTGAAAGCGAAAAGAACGTGCTAAAGGAATAATTTCAAGTGAAGAATGACTTCCGTTTTTATAATAATGTTTTTAAAATTATATAATTTAAAAAGAGAAAACCCTCTGGGCTACGCATTAGATATTTTCACAGAGAAATTTCTTATAAAATTTAGCTGCATACATATTGTTAAATGTTTAATATAAAATCTGCATTTTGTTTTATTTAATGATAATTTATGGTAATATAATCCTCAGTGTATTAGAGGAAAGTCTGATTAGAAATCCTTATAATATACTCACATTACACTGTGGCCCTTCTTTAAATTAATTACCTTATCGAATCATTATATTAATAATTAATTATGGAACTTTCTATTTTCGAAGACCAGCAAATTACTGTTCCTACTTTTAATAACTATTGCATTTAACATAACTTTTAATTCTCTTACTGCATTTTAAACTAATAATTCACTCCATTTGATCTGTCATAATAAGACTTTGAGTTCTCGTTGTCAGGACTTTGAACTAATAACTTATGCTATTTCATCTGTGATAAAGGGCTAGTTGAGTTCTCATTGCCAGCTGATACGATATCCTCATATTCAGGTTGCGAATTAGAGCTTATAAAGGGCTTGACCAGTAAATAATAGAGTTAGCAATAATAGATTTATTGCTTATCCATTAACTAATTAGAACCCGACTAAAACTGCATGTATGACGCTTTCGGATGTTAAAACTAAGGTTTATACACCGTGTCCCCAAAAGTACTTACTCGGCCTTTATTACCACAGCCGTTGGTCATAGTTATATACTTCCAGTTACAAAAAGGTTTTAAATGAAGCAAAGATTCATATTTTGAAATTTTTAAAATTAAAGAAATCAATTTTGTAAAAATTACGAATCCAACATTCTGCATGATAACGCAGTCCTTGTTCTTATATTTAGAAAAAAATTACACTCGTTATAAAAAATAAAATGCAAAATGTTTGACTCACGTACGACAAAATTTGACTGAGATATTTGATATAGAAATCACGAGTCATATTCAGGGATCGTGTGCAAATTGAAGATAGAAACATTTGCATTTTGTGGTGTTAAAAGACTACGTGACGAGCATTTTGCTGCAGATCATTGTGCAAAATATTAGTCAATGGAACTTCTGTTTCAAAAAGGATTATCTTATAGAATTCGTGTTACAGGAAACACTGGTAGGCTTCAGTATTGGCACATAACCAACTCGTAATATTATTTGAATTAATTAAAAATGAAAAATATTTGTAATTTAATGAATTTTTTATATGATTACCAGATTAATAATAAAGCTTCATGAGAATACTAATAATGTAATTTAAAAAATTTATAGATCACTTTTGCAGAATTCTTGCGGCAAACCAAATTTAACAAAATTATAATAAAAACACTAGTAAATCACCAAATAATTTCATTGAATAGCATTTAAGAGGAAGAAATTCAACCTCGAATTATCCTAATTTATTTATTAACTGACCCATCAGTGTAAAATGAAAATAACATCTGAAATATCAAATTTTGGAGTCTTGTTAATTTAGGTCGTACGGGAATCAAACCTATGGTGTTTTAATTTTTATAAAGAGTGCACATTTTTAAAATATAAGTGTAGGGATCGGAGGAATGTATAAAAGTAAGATTTCGCAGTTTTAAGAAAACTGACTTCTTTAAACGAAAATAAAAACAAAACAAAACAAAACTCCAAAACGGAGAATCTTTGCGTCATTTAAAACATTTTTAGTTGTAATATATGTATACGATCAACGGTTGGAAAATAAAGACGAAGTTAGAGGAGTTTTGTGAACGCGGTATATGATCATGTAGTCATGATGCAAAAGTGAGTTTATTTTAGTCTGGCTGCTCTGAAAATTTAACTCAGGACATCATTGTTGTGAGCTGTTTACCACCTCTTTTACAGAAGCTGGTGTTAGGAGGAATTTTCATAGATATGAGGGGAAATCCTAAAAGTTTGAAGTCTATATTGGAGGAATTCCTAAAGACAGTTTGAAAAGCCTGTTTAAATCCAAAACCTTTCTTAATTTATAAGGTATATCTCCCACATTCTTAGCGTGCCTTCGTGGTGTAGTGGTCAGCACACTGAGCCGGTATTTCAGAGGTCCGTGGTTCGATTCCCGGCGAAGGCCTTGCATATTTTTCATGACTCCTGCTTCGAAATAAACCTAATGTCTCTACACTGGCGCCCGAACTAAAAGGGTTGTGGATGATGACTCTCCACACCCAGGATTTAGCGACTAGGTCCCCTAAAACCCTAGTCGCCCTTTAAAAAGGGGAGTATATAAGGTATATCTCCCACATTCTTAGCGTGCCTTCGTGGTGTAATGGTCAGCACACTGAGCCGTTATTTCAGAGGTCCGCGGTTCGATTCCCGGCGAAGGCGTTGCACATTTTTCATCTCTCCGGCTTCTAAAAAACCTAATGTCTCTACAAATTCTAAAGCTTCTTCAGCATTAACTTAATAACTAAAAGGCGCAAAGTGCTGGTTATTAAAATGAGCAATTAAGTTTTAATTTCGAGAAAGGAATCGAGCGAGTATTTTTGTATTTTATGCCATGCGTAATGTAAATGTTAACCAATTTTCAATACAAATTCTCCCACTGTATTGCTGTTTAGACAGGAAGCATATGATTGTTGGCATTAAAATATCAATAAGTTAGGCGCTGATGGTAACTTCTGGGCTTTCATATTGAAAAGGAAAGATGGTTTGCTGCGTTGTGCTACTAGAACAGCCAGCGCTGCATATATATTATATATTACGTTCGAATGTTACTAATAAATAAAATAATGCGATTATGAATAAAATGTTCTTAACAACAAATAGGATTAGTATTAAAAAAGTGTTAATAATGAACGGCTTTTAACAGTTTTGAACATATGCGCATAAAGAGCATATATATATTCCTTGAATGAACTTTGCTTTTATTCTTTTTTTTATATTTATTTATTTGAGTTTTGTGTTAAGCATCATTCGACGTGTAAGCCATAAATATTTATGCATTTTTTTTGTCCTAGAAAGCTTTAGAAATTCACTACACATATATAATGTACTTCTACAGTTATCGTCAAGCAAAACACAAAATGATTCAGATAGTTTGGAAGTTAAAATTGCGTAAATTTGTTAAGCCAAAAAAAATAATAGAGGGATAAAATTAAGAGGGATTTCTTCATAATATTTCTAGCAATTCCCCATCCTGTGCTGTAAACAACAGCATTTTGGTGTATGGGAAATTTTTGGTGTCATAACTGAATAAGAAGCTGATTAAAATGATTTGAATTTACTTTTTTTAATAAAAGAAGGGGATATGAGCACGGTTTTATTTCCCAAATCATATCTTTTGCAATTTGCTTAATAATAGAATGTAAATCTAGACTGAATGCCAAAATGTTCGCTGTAAAGCGAAACGCGCAGGGCACTTTCGCATATTTTCCTCGGAATTTCTACTTAAATTAAATGGTAATTCAGATCCATCATATTATAACTAAAACATTAAAAAAGATTTCAAATAATGCGTTACATAGGCCATCTCAGTATTTAATCCAGCATTTAAACATGTAACAGTACAAGATTTAATGCATATTTACGCCATTTGTGCAGTAGTGAACCTTACTAACTTGACGTTATTAGTTATCCTTTAAAAGGATATTAGTTTTAAGTGCTGGAGTGAAAGCATTAATACTTCCGCCGAATCCATAATTATCATTATAGTAATTACTCTAAATCATTTTAGTATAATGACGAGATTCATAAATCAGCATCGAGAGATTTAATAGAACTTCAGAATGCAAAATAATGCAAATAAAATGCTTTGCTGAAAATTAAATAATATTCTCTTAGATTCGTAAAGCTTGAGAAGGAGCAGTTGTTTTTAAACATATAAACTTTTAATTTTAAAAATTTATTTTCGTTTCATTTTAATCAGTTCTTTCTTTTTAAAATAAAGGTAATATTAAATTTACCTATATTTTAAAATATAGATATAGGTAGTAATAAGTACTATTAAATTCCTTCAAAATATATGTAATATTAAATTTGGCTATATTTTAAAGCTCAAGAATTATTTCCCAGAAAGTGGGAAAATGTTCTCCGAAGACGATGTAAGAAACTGTTTTTGTAATACATTCTTACAAAAGCGATCTCACTCTAAGCAGCTTTCAAACCTATTTTTATCATACATTTTCCAGTTTATATCAGGAGAATATTTTCTACACCAATAACCTCGATAACGAAGGATTTTAAAATCTCAGTTAAAGCCACAGCTTTCTTTTAAAATCCCCTAAAGAAACAACTATTATTTGAGATTATATACAAGAATATGTTTCTAGGCGACGCGCAGAAAGTGTTAGAAAACTTTTATAACGAGATAAATAATGTAGTTAAATGCATGTTTTCTGAACTGCAATGATGAGAAAAGATATTAATAAAATTATTGGTAATGTTTAAATGAATAAATAGATGGAAAAATTAAAGAAGGAAATAGCATTTTTAGAATCAAGATAAAATTTGTTGCTGTTTAAATTAAGGCTAAAAGACAAACGATAATGAAGTTAAAAAAATTATGTGCAATTATGTTTTAAGTCCATACAGAATTGAAATCTGATGACTATAAAATTAATATATGATATATAGAGACTAAAATAGTCTCTATAATTTAAGATCATTTTAATAATACTCTAGATAATTTTAGAAAGAACTGAAACTGGAATGAATAAATGGTCAAAGATAGTTGGCTGAAAGTAAACGTAATCACAGCTTATTACGTTTACTTTCAGCAAAACAATACTAATAAATATTCGATAACTAATATTTCTAAATATCACTGTGAATGCTTTCTAATTGCCTTATCTTCTTAGTCTATGCAACGAGCTATTACAAGTTAACATGTAATTTAAAAAATCTTGTCGCATGGATTGTTCGCGTATTGCTATTTATAAATCTGTCGATAAATCTTTACGTGTAGAGGTAAAAAAGGAATTACTTCGCCAGACATGCTTCTTATATTGCTTTAGATATGTACGGATTTTTCCAGTTGTCTGTGGAACAAATTTATATTTGGTTTCTAAATTAACTCGCTTTATAAAAGTTAAGTAGCAAACGTTACCGAAAATTAACAGTTTCGATACTTGCTCGACCAGTTTTGCTCAAACTGTTTTGCTTTTTGCTGTTGGGTTTCATATTGTAGGCTCGATACGGAGGAACTTCTTTATAAGTTATTCTTTCATTTCCTTTGTTTCAAAAAAATCTTCCAAATTCTTGAAAATAAAAAATCTCTTCTCTAAAACCGTGCATTATCGCGCATGCAGATTTAAACAGCATTAACAGGTTTGAAATGAACAACATTGATAATGTAGCTCCGTTTGACCAATTTACTAATCTAGCTTCTGTCATGGATTGGTATCCTTGTGTGGCAAATCCAAATCTGTTAAACTACCACAAAACTGATAAAAACCAGATATAAAATGAGATATAAAATGAGCTGACTTAGAGGCCTCCGTTTTGTGATAAAACGTAGTTATGTACCCTACAAAAGATCTTTTTTGGACATTAAAGATCTCCAAAGTTTGTAAAATAGTACCAGACTTCTCTAAGATTCGATTGCAATTTGAAGGAACTCTTTTATCAATTTGCAATTTTGTTTGAACTGTCGAATTCTCATTGCTAATAGTGTCAGGCTGCGTTGCGGATCTGCTTTTCTCTACACAAGCGTATTCCATTATAATCCCTTAAACTAACTATCAGCCCACAAAACTCCAAATCATTTATCGGACTTTGCTATACATCTCCGTTTCAAAGAAATTATTTAGAATCGGTCAGTTCCGTGTATTAATTGCCCCGCGATTGTCTTTATTTCTGACTAATGCAGAAGTTAATTTCAGGTTACCTTAACTCAGTGCAGTCTCATAAATATGCATATATTAGAGCTCAGTACCATGTTTTTAACTTGATATTTTGCTTTGAAAATTTTACGCAAACTATCTACCATTAAAAAGCTTCATAGAAGCGTAGCTTTTCAGATGATATTATAAATAGCAGTTTAGGATTTCCGTCTGCTCAAAAATTAAATGGAACCATCAGTGTAGAGACGCATTTTGTAAAATTGGAGACAGGAGTTCATATTCCTTGTCGCTAAAATTTAATTAAGTAACAGTTTCAGCTTTTAATAATTTTCCTCAATTCACTAAGATTGACTTCACAGCTTAAATATCAAATCCACATTAGAATATCTTAAAAAGTGGGAAAATATGTTGAATTTCTAAGGAATGTTTTATAAAATTACGTTATAAAATTGAAATATATTCCATTAAACCTAAATGCAGGTATGAGTGATAATTAAGCGTAAAACTCGCTGATTGAGGGATACTTAGTTCACGAAATTTCAACTAAACATTAGGCTCATTGGTTGGATGGTTTTAATTAAAATAAAACACTCGAATACTACCTGCCTAGGATGGCTTGTATTCGTAGGGGATATTCTAAGTATAAATATTAATAGGAATTAGTAAACGGTTTCGACTGTAAACTCACTTGTAATTAAAATGATAACTGGATTAATTTCTTTACCTGGATTAAAATTTTAAAATTGCAATAATCCGCTGCGTAAATCAGTATGCACTCCAAGTGTTAAGAAAAAATCAGGAGCTGAAACAAGGAGAAACTGAACGCGTTTTCTTTGCCATATTAATTAATTTACCACTTCTATTAATTAAAAACTTTTAATTTATTCGGTAAATTTATTTTTTATGCTAGAAGTATAATTATACTGTAATACATTAAGATCTTACATTAAAAATCTTTAATAGAATTCACAGTATATTTACGTCCACTGAAATTATAAAGGAATCTCTGTTACAGCTTAGCTGATGTTAAGAGACAACTACGAGCATTAATCTTAGAAATTTACATGAACAAAAAATGTGCAGAAAAGAACAAAAATGACTTTTAAACGCCATGTGTTTTCCTTTTTCATAATAATGAATACTAGTTAATGCATTTAGAAAAGAAACCTAGAAAAGGAAAGGTTAAAGTTTCTACATATTTGGAAGTATAAGTAAATTAGAATACACTTTAATAGACATGCAATATAGAATACCCGGCATTTTAATAGAATACCTCGCTTTTGCGAACTAATTTTCTCGTAAAAATAAGTCTTATAACTGCGTCTTTCGCTTTACAAATTATTGTTTGTAAATATTAATTCAAATTTTGCCATCGATGATGTTGAGATGACAGCTATGAGCTGTCAGGAGCTGTTTTTGTTTTGGGTCAACAAGTACGGATAAATTTATTTTTAAATTTAATTTAATTAATACTTTCAAAAGATGAATATATAGTTTAGAGTTTTGGTAAATCGGAAGTTCGTATAATAAAGCACGTTTGTACGTTAAGATGAAACAAATAACTTCTTCTTTAAAATGAACTACTTTAACATTTTAAAGTAGTAGTTGGTGCTGCTTAAAATGAAAGCAGATTTGTTTTCTGCTTATAACGAATTCACTCATCCAATTGTAAAATAAAAGAATATTTATACGTCTTTATCAGCCTTTAGTCGCGTCTTAAAATAAGCATATTTATTTATATTTTATTTATACAAACTGAAGACAGCTACGTAAATCCGACACCCTGAGAAAAGGATTTTTGTTTTCTTCTGCGGCATATTTTTGGCCGTTGGGCGTTGCTTTACGACTATGTGCAGTGAGTTTTCACGGCAATCATGACCTTGTTATTTCTGTTTAGTTTAGCGGACAAGAGTTTGAGGTTATCTCTTTGGGAACTTAAGTCGGATTTCGTGAAAGATGAAAAATTTGCTGAAGAGTTTCAAGAAATGTTTCATAGCTTTCTCTGTTTTCTTACAGAGTGAGTATTCTTATGCTTACTGTAGAGGACGGTCATGTTGCTAAATATTTATCAAGCAAATTAAATCAGCAATACATGTAATTTATATTTTTAATATGAAAAAAATCATTCCATTAAAGACATAAACTCATAAAACTTAAGTCAAGGGTCGAAATTAATTAATTTTAATCAAATATCTCCCTCAAATAAATTCACAATTTGCAATACCTTGGGCGAAAAGAGATGATTAATCTATCCGTCACTTTAAATTTCTGCAAGTATTTTTGTACCACAAATGGTACATGGAAAATTGTTTTCACGATGTACGTTAAAATTAAAATTGCTGCACGTTAATAAAAAGATGACTAATCTATCCTTCACTGTAAATTTCTGAAAATACTTTGTACCATAAATGGTACATGGAAATTTGTTTTCATGCTGTACGTTAACTTTAAGTGCCATTTAAAACAAGGCCAGATATTAATTAATGAAGGAGTTGCAGATGATGATATATTCAAGCATATTCATTGCTATTTAAAACTTGAAAATACAATAATGCGATTTAGTTACTTGAAGAAGGAAATAATTTAACTTGACTAACCCTACTTTTTTCTTTTCTAATCACATTTTTTAAAATTCATTCACAAATTTTACATTGATGAGAAAGTTAAAAACATTGCGAAAAAGGAATTGATCAATCATTAATTAATACAGGAAGTGCAGATGATGGAATGGCTAGCCATATCATTATTATTAAACTTTGCATTCATATTGGAAGGATATTAATTACAAAGACTTGTAGTGAAAAGCAAATTTTATTTGAAGTTATAAATTTCAAAATTCTTTACAAGAACACTTAACAGAAGAAAGAGTTTTGACACATTGCTTTGAAAACATTTAATATTCCCGTTAATAAAATATACATTAATAAGTCAATTAAGTCTTAATTTAATTACTTCAGAGATTAATAGTTTAATGATCAGAACTGTTTCAGAATGCTTCTTGTCAAAAACAACCCACCTGTGTGGTAATATGGATCCAGCCAGGAAATATAAATGAAAATATAAATAGAGGGTTATTGTACCCTGAAAACAAATTTGTTTTATAACTATGCGTATATTTTATAAATATGCAAATTTCATTTGTCAGATTATTGAATTCACAACTCTCGAAAGGAATGAAAGTACTTTCTGATGATCAGTATATTGTGAAATCGATCAGCCGTTCTTTAAATTACATAATGACATCATTTACAGAGATTTCAATGGAATAAAAAGTCGCGAAGTTGTTTTATTCAGTAATAAAGGCAATGGAAATCAATGTGTCTTGCATGCAGGAGCGGAACTTCAGCGTGAAGTTTTACTCCTTCTTCCATTAGAAGCTAATATTACGAGTAGTTTAATTAAATTTACGGTTTCTAGAATCATCAATAGGTTGCGTAAAATGAGCCTGTAATATTTATCATTGTTATTGAAAGCCAAACTAAAATGCCTCAAGTTGCAAATTGTAGAATCCGGTTTAGTTTTATTCATTATACTAAATGCCACAGCAGATTTCTTTTGGTAACAGGAAGATAAAAAAGTTTTTTTTTTAGATTATTCAAGTTTATTACTATTAGTCTTCAGAAGCATTAGAAAAAATACTTAAATTTATTTATCTTTCATTGAGCATATTATTTTTAATTTATAAAAAAAATCAGTTATTCAATTCTTCTCGGGTTACTATTCACAAGAAAAGAAATATTTCGCATTCAGAATTACCATTGAATCTGAGCTTGACATGTTTGTATGATTAATATCCATTTTGTGTGAAGGTTTAAATCAAGCAAATTAATCTTACATCTTAATGTAATCCGACTTAAGTTTTTAAGAAACAAACAATACTGTCTTAAAATAAAGATATTTTTGCTTGATTATCCATTATTGAGGCTAAGGCACTTTTATTGTTAACAGAGAATAGTTTCAATTACTAATTTACTACTTAACTGATTTACTACCAACGTATTTACTAAGATAATCAATGAATGAAGAATTCTGATTTTATAATTTTTCAAACTAATGTAATGAGAAAGTAATGACGGTTAAGGTAAGTTAGTGAGAAATTTAGCGTAATTGCTGGGAATTTAGGAATAAAAGTCTAAATTTGGAATATTTGGAAACAGTAGTTAATCTGCTCATTGATCTAGACTCTGAAACTAGAATTGCAGAACATATATGTTGGAAGAACATATATCTTCTGTCTTTTAAATGCTCACAAGCGAGCAAGAGGTAAAATCGCTAAACACTGGCAATTCTGTCCGGGGTTCGAATTCCGGCGAACGGGCTGGCTGCATGGGAGTTTTCGTGGTTTTCCCGATGCGAACTAGTATCCTTTAGAAAGTCCTTCACGAAGATGAGGTGAGATAGCCCTCGAGTGCTATGCCATAATCAAATAAACCAAATGACTTTCAAATAAAATACTTTTATAAATCTCACTTTTATTAGATTTTTCTTCTGAGGACTTTAAACAAGGAAATGAGGAAATTTCGCACAAATATTTCTAAGATTTTTTCGACATAACCTTCATAAAAAGCAGAAACTATTTAAATGAACTAAGTGAGAATTTTCAACAGTTTAATGCAAGGGCTTTTGCTACTTATGCATTTACTGTTCCTTTTTATAATGTTTTCTTCAATAAGGTAAAGCCCATGACAGCTATCTGCTGAAGAAGAGAGATGCTTTCATATATAGACTTTGCAGGATGCTGGCATATATTTCCGTCAAATACGGGGAAAATCACGAAAACAACGATTCAGCCAGGATCATTGTACTACAAGAGCATAACCTTGTTTGTCTACTGACTTTGAATTCAGTCTGTCGGTTCTCCAGAATTCAAGTATGAGTCGAACTACCAGTATTAAGAGGTTTTTTCTTTTCGGCTACGCGGGAGTTCTTCCTCCTTAAAATGAATTATTATTTTCATTTATTTACACTATGCTCTTACGTTTTACTTTGTAAATACTTCCGTTGTATATATTATATTTGAAATAGCTTAGCGCTTTCTTTTAAGTAATCAGTTACTTGGTATTACCTAGATTCAAGCGAATTTTTACTCTCAAGATGAAAGGTAACTATTCTAAAGTAACTTTTATATTTTTTTACCAGTTATTTATAATTTCCGCCCTTATTATAACTTTCCCTTTCCGTTTCCTCACCAGCATGCAAATGAGTTAAATAGTATTTGAACTGAGGTTTTTGAATTTTAGCACACAGCGTGTTTCTGGCCTGCGCGTGCACGCTACGTTTAGCTCCTGCCAGCTTTGACAGTTGTAATTTTTGGCTCTGCGTTATTCACTGCCGATAATGATTTTTTATCCTTCGGTTAGAATTATTGAACCAGCTTAGAGTATATTTAAATTGTGCAGTTTGTGACTACTATTTCATGTCTTACCTTGAATTATACTGTTCCTTTAGCAGCATCACCATGGGCTGTGGTTCATTTCGTTAGCGCAAGAAAGTGCAATTATGTTCAAATTTCTATTTAATTAAAACTTTATCGTGATCTGTAGTTACGTCAGACCTACCATAATTCGTTTCACATCAGATTGGGCCATTAGTTCCATCAAGTAAAAACCTCATAAAGGTATGAAATAAATTTAAGAATTTGAAGGTCTATGTATGTATGTAATATTAAATTTGGATAGTACCCTCTTGCTTCAAATATTTATTTAATATATGACTATAATAAAAATGTAGTTTGTTTAAAGACAAACTGCTTGATAGAGACTTTGATGTGTGGTTTCAGAAGCGTCAGGAGAGTCTCTCTAATCTTAAAGAACAGAAAGAGTTTGTTACCTCTTAAACTACCACCAATATTTTTAATGCATTTTTAACGAATACAGATAGCATGTTAAGATAAATGATGTTGCAGTTAGAAGTTTTTCATTCAGCGAAGGTTGTTTCCAAAGAGGCCATAAATTAATGATTTCTATTTGAGTTTTAATTGAAACAAAACAAAACATGCTACGAGATAAACATAGAAGAAATTTAAGGGAAGAATTTCTTGAAATTAAAATTTATCTTACATAGTCTCGTCTGCTTTCAGAAAAAATGGCACAACAAATCAAAAGCTTTTAAGCACTAGAAAATGAAACGAAATGTTCATATACAAAAAATACGTTTTAGGAATTCACTTTCCAGTAAGCGCATTAGTATTCAGAAACTCTGAAAGAGAAAATCTGCGTCAAGGATAAATCATATATGATAAACATATGGAATCTGAAAAGGAAAATTTTGTAATCTATACATATATAAAGGAAGAGTCTGTCTTTCTGTGTGTGTGTGTCTTTCGTTCGTGCTGCAAGCTAATGGTCCCAGGGCTACGACATTTGGTACACAGGATGCATCTAGACAAGAGCCAGTGCACCTAGAAGCGATTTCTTCAAAATTCGAAGGAGATTTTTTTTTATTTTATGTTTCTTGACAAAATAGCGTCAAATCGATTATTCTCTCTCATTACATCAGCAACAATAGCACACAGCCATCACTGTTGCCATTGTTGCTGATATCAGCACTGTTGCCACTCGGAAAAATGAGGGCGATAATTGTGTGCAGTTTTTAAATTGAATGTTTCTCTTGGATACTAGACGTTTGTAGAGAGAAGGCAACGGAAAGATGGTTAATTTATTTATTAAAGGATAATTAATATTTGTATTAAGGGATATTGCTTATTTCATTGTAATTTGCTTCATACGTAATACATTTTTATTGAAATTTGTTTTTTTTAGTAAATTTGTAATTAGTGTAACATTTTGCCCAGTTTTTAAATTTAATGTTTGGTGTTCCCTTTAGGCATTTTTCCGATACATCTAAAATCCAGACGAAGGCTTACCGGAAAAATAAATTAAGAATAAATTAACCCTTAATTTGAAAATAAATTAAGGGTCAAACATTAAAATAAATTTTTAGCTTATCTATTCTTTCTCTTCAGTATGGAAAATTTCTTCTTAAAAGACAAACCTATGGTCAGAAAAAGCGCTAAAGCAGCAGATAATGAAGAGAAACACTGCAAAATATAAATTTGAAGTATTCCCTGCACTTTACAACATACGCATTAAAATTCAAAAGCTTTGAAAGATCAAAACTGCACAACGTATTACAAGACAGATGGAACTTGAAACGGAGACCATTCCTAATCGAAAATTGGATTAAAAGATCTGAAATCAAAAAGAAATTTTTATCGTTTGCGTACTTGGTTTGGAAAGAGTTTATTCATTGGTTTGTATGTCATACTGAAATGCTGTTTCAATCAATAATGCAAAATCGTGACCTGCTGCAACTAATTTTTCTGAGAACATCCTCCACGAAGGCATTCCTTCTCTTAGTAGTCCCTCATATAGTCCTCGCGTACTTTATCGGATTAAAATGAACGAGCAAGTAAACTTGACCATTTGCTTTTATTTTCAAATTTTTGCGTAGAGTGGAAACGATTGTAAACTTTTCTTGATTTTTGTTCTTTATGTGATGAAGAAGACTCAGTTCAGGATAAGATTTATAATCTGGAAAAATTCTGCCAGTTACAAATGCGCTTCAAACATTGCCGATAAATAACTGTATGAAAAGCAGTCTGAACAAAAGCGAAAAATTTGGACGTCATTTTTAAAAAGCCCTTGTAAATGAGGAGACAGAAATAGGAGAAGGATTATAATAAGGGTTAATATTCAACAATGATGAATATATGCATTTTCCCAATGACATGAACTGTGACTAAATCCATCTCATAGGCACTATAATGGATCACTAAATTCTGAAGTTTCAGAACTTTCGCTGTGCTTTTCTTTCACTTCTGACGTAATTTCTCCCGAATTAATCTGTTATGGGGGAGAAGTTAACGTTCACTGAAATGTGCATTGTTTCATATATAAAATTATTACATTAGAGCTTTTCTTAATCATATGTTTCAAATTAATCGTGTGTCGATAATCAAACTAACATGTCCAAAAATTACGGATGAACATTGTCTGCGAATGTCCTAATGTGGCAACTATAGGTCATAATCATATACCTCAAATTGCAAAAATGTTTCAAATGATGCAAATATTCATGTTTGGGCATTCTAAAAATTTTTTTAAAATGTAAAATTACGAAATTCAACATTTCATACGGTCTTCCATTCCCTAATTCTACAGTACGTTTCGCTTAGAACGTTCGTCAAGGTAATTTTAACACCAAGAGCAATTTCAGAATCTATTACTTTAGCATAACAGCGATGCTAAACTGTAAATGAGATAATTTTGAGTTCTGCTTCTTTTTCTTTGTAAGACTATTAGTCAAACTCCTTTTGTGTCATGTTTTTCCTGTAAATGGTTCCGTCCTACCGATTGAAATTGCTTCCGCAGTTTCATACTTTATAATTATCTTTACAGTTAAAAACGTGTTGTTGGAGGATTTTGGTTTTGACAGATAATTAAAAAAAATATCTCGCATAAACGATCTGATTCTCGAAGACGCAAACCTGCCCAGAAAATTGTCGGAAAACAAATGTGATGATACTGAGCTAACTTATTCTGATTTAGCTTGTGAAGTGAAGTCTCGCTGCATCAAAGCGAATCAGATGATTCAGATTAAACTTTACTTTCCGTGAAAGTAATGATATCTTTAATTTCATAAAGTAAAACATCAGTGAATCTGCTTTTAAGTTCATGACTTATTTCATTAAAATATATATGCGTTAGATCACATAAAGAAATGCGCAAGAAGAATTTTGAGTTTGAGAAATGTTTTGGAAGATTAGAATTTTCCTTGTGCACTGATAAAATCTGCGTCTTTCTAGCTTTATTATATGCTGACGTATTAAGCTAAGCGAAAAATATTAAATCAGAGTCCCTATGGTCTGAACCTTGAGGTATGAAGTCTTGTAAACAAGCCAAGATAACAAATAGGTTCAAGAGTTATCTACATCCGTAAGACTGCATTTTAAGTCAACACCTTCCGAAAGACTTCACCTATTATATGATTTCTGAACTATAGAGGAATATCTATAAATATCTGCATTCAGAATAATAAAATTGAGGAGAATATAATCATTGACGAAAAATTATTTCCTAGTAAAATATGATTGCCTGTTTGCACATTTATTCAATTAGCTATTGCTAATGCCCGTTTACATATTGCTAGAAAACAAGCTATAAATGTCCCATAAAGGCGATAGCCAAGTCATAAATACATTTTAAATTAACTGATATATTGCAATTATAAACGTTTGCGTCGTTATGTAATTATATTTTATGAAAACATTATACACAAAAGAATCAAAGCAAGAAAATTCTAAAAGATTTGAAACAAAAAATTGTAAGAACAATTCTACGAATAAAAGGTGCTCTTGATGCAGGATAATGTTATATGGAAAATGCACTTAAAGATTTACCTATCACTGTACAAACTGCAAATAAAATGTGTGCAAATAAAATATGTGCATTACAATTAAAATTAATCGAAACAATATTAACATTTCTTATACATTAAATTGAGAACAGCATGTAAGGAATGCTCACTTCCTCTTTAAAACCATAGTGGCCCATTCCTATCAGACATATTAAACTTCATAATTTTAAGAATTTTTTGTGTCGTAAATAATTATATTTTTATGAACATGCTACTTAATATTCTTAATTTAACTGCAAAAAGTGATTATCTTATTTAGAAACTGTAATAAAGATTTCGTAAGATTTATTCATTTGTGACTAAATGACACCGGCAGCTGTTCTAGGTTACCCAAAAAATTGGTCGTTCTAGTGTAACAAAATGCTTTATGAGAGCATTGCTCAAAAGTCAGAAAGCCCTCGAGTGTTTTTCATTGAGCTAAACAACCAGATCAAATGTCAGCCATACGTATACTTGCACCCTCGCACTTTTCAATATTAAAGCTCAACGCTCATTCGTTTGTCTTTTTTTTTACTTTCTGTTCACATTATTTCAAACATTCTATGTCTTTTCCCCATTAACATACATTTCCCATTTTTTTATAAACATTCTAGCCTCTTTCAACGATATATCTAGTTGGTGTATATGTTTTTTTTCATGCTATTCCTGGTGCACATTTTAAAATTTCAAGAAATCTGATACCGGGCAGTTCTAATCTTAATTTGAAAGCATTTTAGTTATTTTCGCAGAAAATGTTTCAAAACATCACCCAAAACTCCAGAGAATTGGAAACTAAATTTCCGCCTGGAATTGAAAACTAAACTTCCTATTAAGTTGTGATTTATAAAAATGTTTCCTATTATGGTTTTTATTCTTAAGGTTTTAATGATTCCTGGGGTTATTATATGGAGAGTTTAAGACAGTGAGTAAAGTTATGATGCTAAGAAGAATGTGCATTGTCAAACGGTGGTCGCTGAAACAAAGTTTCTATATGGATAAACATACTTTTCTTACTGTGCAGAAACTAATGAAATTCCTGCAATAAATGGGCTAAAGAAATAGCATCCAAACTGATATTTTTAAATTGCAAATATCAGTTGATTTCTATTAATTGGTGTAAAATCTTAATTAACCAAAAATTTAACAAGAAATTACAAAGATGATATCTCTGTCAAAGTGGTTAAAATAGTACTTAACCTTGTGGAAGTCCTGTATAAAATTTTAATTGGAAGATTATTGAAAAGTGTTATATTATTTTGTGGTAAAACAGAAAAATATTAAAATTATGAACGTAATTCATCATTCTCTCAAAATATTCGATTTGAAATGTATCATTACATTTAAGAAAACATAATGAGAAAAAAGAAAATACTGAATACCATGTCACAAAACAGCGGTGTCTTGAAATATCAGATTAAAAAGTTTACAGTATGAAGCGATAAAATTATTTTATACGCGAATGTTTTATATTGTGTAATTAAAGTTTTCTTCCGTAATTATAGATCTAGACTTCTATTTAACTTACAATAAAAAGTGCCAAAATACTTTGCAATAGGAAATAGTTGAGGTAATTATATAGTTAATCATAAAAACATGTTTAGGGTATCTAGGAACGGTTGTTCTCTTATGACAGCTATAAGCTACTGTCAGCTGCACAGTTACTTAAAAAAAACACATAATTATTGCCAACTCTCTTCATGACATAGTGCAGTATTTTTCATTTGTCAGTCAATAAACAATGTTACAATAAACTTCAACATTCATTTCTTAAAACGAGCATCACATACCCCCATATCAAGGGATAGCTTATCTTTTTGTTTGTATTACATCATCCCAATCAAAATGTTTTAAAAATTCGGCTTATAGACTTCATTATACATCTGAGAAAATTTGTATACAACATTTCAAATAATTTAATAGAAATAGCTCAATATTTAAAATAATTTAGCATTTTAATTTTTGACATTAGTTAGGTTAGAAGTGTAAACACCCTTTATTTAGAAAAACTTAGTCTTCCCACATAAAAATTAAAAACACAAAATTATAAGTGGTAACTAAAATATTTTATTAAAAAAACTATAAGCACACAACAGGAATTTTATAAACGCTGACTGCATCTTGAAAACGGGATGACACCAAACATTAGCAGATATTTTCAAACACTGAAAAGTCAAATATAAAGGTTAGAGCAGTATGAATACCAAGATTTCTCTTAATGTAATTGGATTGGGAAGTTTTATACAATCTTCCTCTCTATCTACGCTTTTATATTATTTTTCAGTGAGAATGAATGTTCTTAAGACTTCTTCCTTCTTAAAAAACCGATTTTATATTCCGGAAGCCCAAACGTTTGTTTGATTCAGATTATAAACACGTTTTTCTTTCGTTGAGATCTGATAATAACAAAATTATTCATTTTCAATAAAGAACCATTTAACTTCGCTTTTTCAGGCGAATGTGGTCACGAAATTCGCGTGGAAAAGTTAATGTCCGAATTAATGAAGCTTCGCTTTTTCAGGGTAATGTGGTGGCCTTCCTAAAGCGGGTAGGTTTTCAGGCTAAGTTAGCTGTGTGGGTGAAGTTGGTGCTCTGTTAATTTTTATGTACAACAACACTTGTTCACAAGACTGGCATTGTCACCATTCACAGCAACACTAGATCTCCAGACCGAAAGGCTATACAGCACATCTGAGAACCACTTGATAAGGTAATTTCAACAAAGGTTTCCCCTCTCAGAACCATTTAGGACCTGAAAGTTGGGTTGCTACAGACGAGGGATCGCCACTCTGGGATTCATAAAATTCATCGTTTCCAAGATGACATGAAGTTGTGAGAGCTGTATGACTGTTAGAAGGGATCATACCCCCTATTAGCCTCCTTTTTATTTGATCTTGCAATCTCTGTTTTAGAATTTTCTGCGCCTATGAGCCTCACGTACAGTTATGTGTGTGTACCATAACCAAACACGGTAGGGTTTATGTTTTTGTATTATATCAACCAATGTTCATATCAACTTTCATTAAAATCTGTCATCCAGTTCAGGAGCTAATCGAACAAATGTTGAAATTCTTTTAAGTTTGAACACTAGTCTACATAAGCTGGCGAATTCGTGCCACTTGTAGTAAGAGCCATTACAACTTACCACACTTTGTTCATTGCTGTTTTATATTTTTCCACAATTTCTGTGACAGATTAAACTACACTCATACCAAGAGCTTGTCAATATACGTTGGAAAAATGTCGTATTTTAGGAACTTTTGCACTATCTCAGTCACTGACTTCTGTACCACAACAGGAGTTTTGTCAGCTATTTAGTAAATCCAACAACATGATTATTACTCTAGGACACTGCATTTCAATAGTCGAATATACCTGAGCTTTGTATCACACTATTCAGGTAATAGCCATTGCCTATGACGCTCATTCCACTTTTCAGAAGTGCGTCTTACCCTACAAAAACACCGTAACTCACTGCACATTAAGCTTGCTAGTCCGCGGCTGCAAATATTGCTGGCTCACGGGCCATTTTATAGACTCCTTTCTAGAGTTGTGGGTGACTGCAAAATGCCATGTTTTGCAGTTGTTAATTTGTTCACATGCTTGGTCATTCCTAAAGTTTCGTGGCGATTGTCATCGGAAGCTCAAGAACTTCCCGTGTTAGTGATATATAAGAGTAGCACCAAAACGTTATTCTCATGACCAAGTCATTTACAGCATACTGGCCCGACCAATCCCATATTTCGATACATGTCAGTCGTAATTCTTAAAGCGTTGCTTCATGTACTATCATCAAACAATCTGCTTTTAAAAGCCGCCCCATGCGCTCTCTCTACTGGATTCAAGTCTGGAGATCTAAAAGAATAGTTCTTTCTAATCTTTGAATACCTTCGGTCTGAAGAATTTCGTCAAAGAGTCCAATTCTGTGGGGAAAAGCGCTATCTTCTATTGCAAAAAATTTGGACCAATGCTTTACAAGTACACCTGCCAAAGGATACATAATCTCGTCCCAGTAAAGCAGAGCATTTCAATTATCTTTCTGAAACATATGCCACGGCTATATCACTATTTAACCAAGCCCCAGTCCTTTCCAAAAAACTACCTCCTCCAGAGGAATATAGTTTTCGATTTGATAGCTCCCATCATGTTTCGGATTCTCGCCAGATAAATTTATGAAGGCTGTCACTCTTCGAATTTAATCTTGAATAATCAAGAAAGGAACAGAAATCCAGTCACCTTCATCCTATGACCCATGTTGTCTGCTAAACCCCAACCGAGTTCTACGGTGACAAAAGGTGAGCAGAAGTTTCCTGGCATACAAGCCGATCTTAACAAATCTCGGAAAAATAGTTTGCCTTAATACGAGGGTGGCTAAAAAAAGAAGCTTACAAGGGCAATAAAAATTATTTATTCACAATAGACAGAAATTACAAAAGAGAATAAATAGGCATATCTGCGTATCATTTTTCTGAATAATCACCAAATCTATTTAGGCATTTATCTGAACGCAGGGCCAACTTGTCTAAGTGGCACAATAACGATGGGTAGTAACGGTATGGCCACACTACAGATACTCGATCAGGACAACGAATCGCGGCTCTCACCTCCAAGCGAGACCACGTTTCTAAACGTCTTGCCATTGCAATCGCTTTGATGTGTCTGCAATCTTACTCTACCTACCCGCACAACCGCTGCTGGACAACTACTGCCATCTGCCTACAATTTGGGGATAAAGTACTCCCTCCACAATAATTATTTTCAAATGCATGTAACACTTTTTTGGATCCAACCTAAGTACATATCTCACAGAGGCTGCAGAGAGCTGTATCTAAGTCTCACTGAATTGCTGCCACAGTTGAAACAGCGCTCTGAACTGAATGTTCAAGTCCCTTATAAAATGAGATAGTTCGTCATCAAAGCGACCTAACATTTGGTAGTGTATTGAATCTGAAATACATTATGTTTTTTATAAAAATACGTGAGTTACATGCAAGTTTTGTGACATGTATAAGCCACAAACAGTTCCTTGCATTCACTTAAATAAAAACGACCAGCTTAAGTTTCGGTGAGATTATATAGGATGACTAATTTGCTTACCTATTGGTTTTTGGTCGTTCGATATGAACACATCTCTTTCCTGAACATAGTCGTTTCTAATGAGAATTTGCATGCATCATGTACTTTTTATATCATTTTACACTTTAATTTTAATAAACAAAGAAACGTATACTTCACACTTTAATTTTAGACTATACTTAAAGAAATACAAAGAAAATGTAGCGGAACTGAATTCTTTAAGAACTTAGTTTCGAAATGAAATTCGTAGCATACACAATATATGTGATTATATCGACATGATGAAGAAATGAAAGAAGTTACTTCAAGTGTGCTTAAAAGTTGTAGAGACATTAGGTTATTTCGAAGCTGAGAGATGTGACAAATGAGCAATGCCCTCGCCGGGACTCGGACCTCTCGAATATGCGCCGAGTGTGCTGACCATTACACCACGAAGGCATACTAAGAAGGCGACAGAAATACTTTATAATGTCAATGAGCCGTAATGCTGACAGAACTATAACACACCTCACATGATATGTAACACTGAAAGAACAGTTTAGCTGAATAGCTGGTAAGCAAAAGCTTCGGACTTCCCTAAAAAAAGAGTACTCCTTTGATGTTGATAGGGGTTCAGTTTGATTTAAGATATATAGATATATTTTTGTATTTGTATTGTAACGATAGGCAATTTCTATTATTCACAAAATTTGCATCTAAGTGCTGAAGTGAAAAAATGTTAAGAGTAATAATATAAGCGAATTCTCAATGCATTTATGATTTGTCAACAAACTGGAGGACTTTGTAATGTGTTGTGTTCAATCTCGAATTGAAAGTGTTTTACATTTTTCATAACTGAGAATTCCAGATCGTGATCAAAGGACTCAAACTTGATTCGTAATTCGATTCGAATTCATGCTGATATACTTTTCACTGTTTTGCTAAAAAATATCTTAACACTTATATATCTCAAAGAGAAAGAGAAACAAGCTAGCATATGCAATATAAGAAAAAAAGACAGTTTTAGTTTGACGTAGACCTTGAATAAAACTGTATCGATATCCACGGCGATCAGGCACAAATCTTTTTCAGAAAAGTATTTTCAAAAGTCATTTTACAAAAGATGACAGGAGCAAAAAATATTTTGCAAACGATGAGAGGAGCGCAATCATTTTATATCAGGGGCAAAGACGGGAGTAAAGGGAAAATGAATGCTGCGCTGTCTGTCGCGGAAAATACTAATAAAACGTGAATAACTAATATATTTGAATTTTGAAGTTATATTGATTTAACCAAGGGGATCACTTTTGAAATTGAATCTGAAAATATTCTTCCTTTCCTTGATATTCTAATCAACTGCAATGAATTTGATTTCAGAGCTACTGTTGTTTCTGGCAGTGTTAGTGTTTACTGTTAAACTTTTTCCATTTGTTTATCCAGGACCTTCTGGTGCAATCTCTCCGGGTCCTAAATTCTGCTGCTTGGTACCTCCCTAAATTCTAAAAATTTTGTTGCTTCTAAATTCTGCTACCCAGTGCATCGGATAAGTTTATTAACTTTTGCTGATTGTTGATTCTCTAAATTCAAAATTTTTGCCTTCGTTAAATTCTGCCGCCCGGTTCAGCGGCACCGGCTCTATGTTTATCTCCCATACTAAATTATATCACTCTGTTGAATAAAAAGTGGCTTTTCTTCACTCTTATGTAATATCTCGTTCTCAAAGTTTGTTCTCAGGAAACTGTGTTCTCATGGACTCGATTATTTGACATCAGTTAGCATTGACAGAGGACTTTCTCCAGCAGTCACCGGTAAAACCTTAAAAAATTATCTTGAATTCAAAAATAACATTCTGCTGTTCAAAGAATTTTCTTCCCAGGGCCTTAAAAATTTTCCTTTGGCCATTAAAAAAACACATTCCGCTGTTAGAAATAACTCTAATAACCCCGTTGTATGTATTATTCTGTCAGTTGTAATATTGAGCATGCTCTCCGGAAATTCAAATTTAGATCATTTTCTCACTAAGTAAAATTTCTTATTCAATTCTTAAAGATTCCATTTTTGACTTCAATTAAGGCCCATCTTAACAGCAAACCTTCTCAGCGTAATTTGAGACGTATCGGCCATGCTAAGAGTGTCAAAATTTCGAGTTAAGAAACACGAATCGTATGCTAGAAAAAGAGAAAGAAACAAATCATCCATAGTTATTCATAGCTGAGTACTTAATCATAATTTTGATATTGGTTCTGCTAGAAATATCTATAAAACATTTTCAGTTGGACAGTCCGATTTCTTTCAAGCTTTTCAGTTTCAAAATAATTTATCTTCATTAGTTAATGGCATTAATCGCAATCCATTTCTCCCTAACACTTTCAAAGTTCTAATATCTTATTTTTTCACTCTTTATTAGCATTTTCCTTGACAGATGGTACTACATTTGTTTTCACTTTGCTTTTGCGCTACTTTTGATGTAAAGATTGATTAATATTACTAATATCCGCAGTGGATTCCATTTCATTCACACCCAAAACTCAGTTTCGTAACGCAATATGTCTCGCCTGCCGAATTTTCCGGCTTCCAAAAAATATCTTGAATCTCATCCGCTGTTGCCATTCCAGCGATGCATAAATTTTCTACTACAATTGTTGCCAGACTTATTCTCGATGTATGTGAGAGGCACAACATCCTCCCACCCTGATTTTTCTCAAATTCAACCATTGCACAAAATGTTCTAACATTACAATAAGACACAAAACCAATACAAATGCATTAGGTTAGGAATACATAAGAGAAGTTTGGTTAACATGCAATATATATGATGAAGCATACTAAATTGAGATAAAAAAGAACAAACCTAAAACAATTACCGCCATTACTAAACAAAAAGGATATAAGTTCCAAAAGTCTAATATTGTACATTTTGTCTAAGATTACGTCCTTGATTTTAAGAATCTGCCGTACCTAGATCTGTTATCTGTTGCTAGGGTTAGCACAGGATCGCTAGTAGCTGAAACCTCTAGTGGATAGAATTTTTTGATTAGTCTTACCAAATATCCACTGCTTGTTTTACCTGTACCACTCTTGTAACGCCATCTCTACTATTGAATAGTTTTACAATTTTGCCCGTTGGCCACATTGAGGACCCCCCACCTTTAGGTTTTGACATGAAACGCTGGCCTTCTGCACCATTTGGGCCATATATTCCTTGCTTAAGCGACATCTCAGTTCTTGTCTCAAAGTATTGCAGTAATTTGCACACACATTCAATTTCTGGAAATCGATGAAATCCAGATCTGGTACCCCAACTTGTTTTATGTCTTGCAAAAACAGGGACGGTGTCAGAGGTACGAGCTCTTCAGAGGAACGTCAGTAACTCCTCAAAATTCTTCGACGATCTCCATAAAACTCTCACGAGAAGGGTCTTGGTGGAACGAACTAAGCGCTCTCACCAACCTCCCACCACGCAGCCGTAGGGGGGATGAATTTCCACTTTATTGAAAAACACTCGTTTTCTGTGATTTTACTTCAATCCAGGCATCTCAGAGCATTGTTTGTTCCGGTAAAATTGGTTCCGTTGTCGAAATACACTGTTGCAGGAGGGCGTCATCTGGCAATGAACCGTCTCAGAGCCTGTAGAAGATTTCGGTACTCAGAGAGGTGATAGGCTCCAGGTGAATAGCCCGGTATACAGCGCAGGTGAACAAAACAATCCAAGCTTTCCCTTTGGTCTCAAAAGTAAAGGATCACAGAGATCGACTCCAGTTGTTTCAAAGACTGGCGAATCTCTTACTCTGTCGAGGGGTAACTGAATCGGTGGGGTGGACAAAGCTTTAGCTACATACCACACATCGGCTTACGCAAGATCTTATATTACGTTTGGACGAAATGATCCAGTATGGCAGTTCTTTTCATGATACTCTCGTATGAGGCATTTAGTCAAATAATGCTTGGACAGAAGCAGGAGAGCATAAAGGAAGTATAATTCATCATCACGTTCACTGACTTTAGTTTTAACTCTGAGGACTCCGTCGTTGTCTCTCACTACCAAGAGTCCATGGACCGAAGCTCCTTTCTCTTCAAAGTGCTTCCTTTGCTCTAAACTCCATAAAAATATGTCGGCGATAGTTTTTTCTTCTACTGTTAGGGTATCCGAAGCACAGGAGGGTTTCTCTAGGAGTTTATTAGCAAACTAGCTGAATACTCGAACTATTTTAGAAAAACTCGAAAAACGTTTGTACCACCCGGAATCTTCTAATTTTATGCTCAAATTGGCAATCACTCCCTTTTTAATTTTTTCTGCAACAGAATTTTCGTCTGGAGTAAACTCAAAGTCTGGCCATTCTTCCGGAGAGCTCTTCAGAAATTCGGGGCCCTCCCACCAATTGCATTGCCGTAAATGGTCAGGAGTACAGCCACGAGATGCCACATCTGCAGGATTCAATTTCCCAGAGATATGTCTCCAACATTCCTGTTTCGAGAGTTTCCGAATCTCCTTTACTCTATGATTTACAAATACGCCCCAGTTTTCCTATCGTTGTATCCAGCTAAGAACCACAGTAGCGTCTGTCAAGTAATATATCGGGACATCAACTACGTACAGGGCTTCAAAAGTGTACCTTGCCAAGCGTGCACCTAGAACACAAGCTAGCGAATCCAAACGTGGAATAGTTATTTTCTTTAATTGCGATGTGCGTGATTTTGCTATGACGAATTTCACAAAAACTTTGTCTTCGTCCTTACTCCTTAAGAAAATGGCGGTTGCATAAGCGGCTTGACTGGCATCGCAAAAGACGTGTAGAGTCCACGAATCCTTATTTCCATAACCCGTGCTACGAGATAATTTAAGGTGGGAAAGCCTAGACAACCTCTCGTGCCATCTTATGAATCTTGTTTGAAGTTCAACTGGTAATGGCATATCCCAGTTCGATTTTGTTGCCCAGGCCCCTTGAAGAATTAATTTCGCAGGTAATATGACGGGCACAAAGAAACCCAGCGTGTGAAGAACAGCATGGATTTGAAACAATAGATTACTTTCTGATAAGTGTTTTAACAATTTCTCTTTGGACGGATATTGTAAGGTTGTCATCTCGTCGGTCCCACTGCGAGTCTAGAACTGCGAAAACTGGATCACTATCTTCAACTGCTAGCTCTTGATCACCATAATGATTAAAAGTCCACATTCGAAGATCCATTTTGGTTTCTGCCATAATAGTAATCGACTGGCTCTTAAAAAGTTTTAGCTCTTCGGCATAATCCACTGACGTGACACAATTGTCAACATAAAATGATATGGCAAGTTTTTTCGCAACAGCTTTAAAATCAGGCACAACATGGGACAAATGAAATGAAATCACAGCTGCCAAAAAATAGGGGCTACTAGTTAACCCACAAACAACCCTCTTGTGATGAAATACTTCCATTCTATTATTTACCCACCACAAAAACTTTAAGTAATTTTGGTCCTCACGCTCTACCTCAATATGTAAAAAGGCCTGCCTAATATCAGATGTTACACCGATTGCCTTTTACCTAAACCGCATTAGAATGATTGAGATTTCTTCTACAAGGTTTGGACCTTTTATCAAGCAATCATTTAGCAAAAGCTAACCAACGACTTTCTCGACGCATCGAATGCAGGCCTAATCTTGGTAGTGAGGCTATCTAATTTTATTACAGGATGGTGTTACTGATTTTGGGACAATTTCTATGACATCTTCCAATAGCCATTTGTTAATACCGTACTATACTCATCAAATTTATTTAATTTTCTCAAGTTTCTTGTAGTAGCAAAGAGCCTCTTTTCTCCAATATGCAAGTTAGAGGGAATTTCAGGGGGGAATTTTAGAGCCCAAGGTAAACCTACGCAATATCTACCATCTCCGATCCTGCGAAGGCCCCTAAGAAACTACTCTTGCGCTACTTGGTCTTCTGCGGCTCTGGAAAGGCTCTGCGTATCATCTGCAATGCCGATAGTTTCTAACTTCCACACAACAGAAAATTCCATGTCTTGAATAAGAAGACTAGTTACTAACATAGATGGGGTACCCTCAAAACTTTGGATAATCGTTCTTTTCGATTCACCGCACAACGTCCATGCCACTTTAGTTTTTATGGCTGTCAAACCACCCTCCAGCTGAATTACTTCACCAGTAAGTATTTGATTATAAATATGACTCCCTTTGAGGATTTCTATTTCCGGGTAACCCTCACCCATATCTGAAATCCAAATTCAGTGTCTTTTTAAGTCCTTCAATAACGGAACTTTAGGAACCTGGTATCACTCCAAAAATGGTATTTTGATCCAGAAAACTAAATTGGTACACTCTGCTTTTCCCAACCGAGCTTGTAGAATATCGCTTGTGAATTTTTGACTCAGTCCTTATTCCCACAAATAACGCATGAGTTAAATTCGCAGAGGAAGTGTTTTTCAGATTTAAAGCTTCAGCTGTGGATTGTTAAACGTAAGGTCGCTGGAATCCACAACCCAAGAGGCACCTGACCACCTTCTTTACATTATCTGCAACTACTTCAAGCATTAAAGTCATAAGAATGACTTCATTCACACATAAGGGTGAGGACATTGTATATTGTACTGTTACTGACTCTTTTCGCTTTGACTTATTCTCCACATTATTCTCTGATGGTTCCGGACATAAAATTATAGGGTGATATCGCCTACACAAATAGCACTGAATAAACTGTGAACACTGCTTCGCAAAATGTCCTGGTTTAAGACAGCTAAGGCAGCATTTTAATTCTCTAAATTTTTCTAATCTTTCCTTTAAGCACATAGATCGAGCTGTAAAACATTCTTTGCTTTCTTGAGATTTTCCGCAAAAAACACATTTTTGTTCTTTGATAGCAACTAGACTTGCTGCGCTCGCGATTGATTTTTTGGTCTTAACTTTTGCATCTTTAGAATGTTCATCGTGCGAAGTATAAGAAATTTCAAATCCAGACTTGGCTAGTTTAACTGTCTGCTCTCCTTCGACCCCTTAACGCAAAAATCCCAGGAGATTTGAAAGACGTGATCCCTTGTTACTGAACAAAATGCTTCTCTGCCATACTTGAAGCATCTCAGCCGACAGGCAAGACTCGACCATGGGATATAACCAGGACACATTAGTACCTAGAGCTAAACCTAAAGACTCTAGAGCTCTGAGGTGGGACTCGATTTTGTCAAACAGTGACACTAGAGGCAAACGATAGTTCCCCTGTAAACGTACGTTTTGGATAATTAATTTTAACAATTCATTCACATATATCTCAGTTAAAATATCCTTGTTGCCAAAATGCTCCTTAAACGCAGAAGCCTTTGAGTAATTTTCAGCTGTTGAAGAATAACTATCTGTCAACTCACTAGCCCGAGTTCCTGGTAACATTGATTGAGCTAAATAATGGAATTTGTCAACGTCATTAAGTTCCTTATCCTCGTGGATCTTAAATGCATGAGGATCATGGATCATGGATCATGGATCTTCTTGGCAATTTATACCGTTTTTCATTAGAAGCGCTTATGCTACTATCAGTGTTAGAACTTGTGTTGACACTACGGTCATCCTTTTATCTATATTCTCTTTCACCCAACGATTAAGCGTGATAAATTCATCTGAATATTCCTCGCAGCTTATAACTTCTGTTTCTAGATGATCCTCAGCGGCTTTTCCCTTAATCAAAAAATCCAGTATTTTTGAATCGTAAGATTTTAACTCAGCAATTATCGTTTGTAACTTCACAATTTTATCTTTTAATACAGCTTTATCCTCTTGAACATCTTTACAAAGTTAGTTCTTTAGAAACTTAACCGTCCTAGAGAAAGCAGTGCGTGCAGTTGCGCGCTTTTTTTTAGCATATCAATATCCATTTTAACTTTAAGTGCAGACCCACTTAAAACCCCAAACCTGTAATTTTATCATCATTCCGACAAATCCTCAAAATCGTTACTTAGCAATTCCAAAAGTATAACTGAATGTAATAAAAATGAAATAAAATAGGTCATAACATTCATATACAATAAATCGAAACTAATTCGAATACTATTACGAAATTCAACATTGCAGATGATTGCATACCTTTTCCAAAGAAGACTTAAATTAAAATTTACTGCTATGATAATATAATATAATATAACAAACGCAATACTTTCTCAACTATATTAATATAACAATCCTAGCACATTCTTATCAGGATTCGTATCCTGGCTCGCTCGCCATTTTGTTATGTCATGAGCAAATCTTTCTTACTTTTCACACCTGACTGCAACTGGCTCCGACATAGCAATGAATACTCAGTATCTACAAATTTAAATACCATTCCAGAATGTTGATGATGTATTTAATATAATTCTAATCACATTTATATTTGCAAATTATATATAACCACAATAGCATAAAATTGCAGCACTTATCTAAACAACAAGAATAAGCCCAGCGTAACTTTTACTAAACTTGAGACAACTTTTGTAATTTTAATATCGCAAAACCTAAACATAGGTGTCCTCATCTTCTGAAAGTAGCCAATTTGATAAATATCACTAATACCCACAGCGGATTCCATTTATTCGCACCCAAAAGTTTCGCAAAACCACTCAGTTTCGTAACGCAATATGTCTCGCTTGCCGAATTTTCCGGCTTCCGAAAAAAATCTTGAATCTCATCCGCTGTTTCTCATCCGCATCCATTCCAGCGATGTATAAATTTTCTACTACAGTTGTTATCAGACTTATTCTCAATGTATGTGAGAGGCACAACAACTATAAAATGCATCTGTCATTTCATATTGTGCTAGCAACGCACAGTTTGATTTATTTGATTTACTTCGAGGGCTTTGTGCCTAAGAGGAAGGATGCCTCCGCGGTGAACGTTTTAATGGAAACTGGCTCGTATTCAAGTTACACATCGAGAAAAACACGAAAACGCTCGTACAGTCTATCAGTTGTCTATGATTCGAATCTCTGACTGAACTACCAATGTTCAGCGACTTCACCGCTCGGCCTCTGGTGGTCTCCAAAATGTGATAGAACATTTATGATGCATCTTATTATCGATATATTTTTCAGTGTAAGGTTAATGCCATTGAAACATACAAAGTTTCATAGATTACTCACCATGAGAATCGCTGAAAGTACGTCTGAAACCAGCACTGTGTTTCTTTCTTCTGGCAGGAAAACGGTAGGAACTTTTGTTCGAAAGCCAGGGAAAAATTTTCGAATGAATAACTTTTTTGCTTTTAGGTTTCTTTGTAAAGAAAAGGGTGCGCGTTATATGGCGAATATACTTAAAAATAAAAAAAAAAAAAGTGTAGTTTGAAATTACAGGCGCACGTTATTTCACCCATGCGCGTTACACGCTGGAATATAAGATAAGTAAAAACTTAGTAAACAGTAAGAAGCTTTGAAATTAGTATAAAGCGTATGGTATATTTAAAATAAGCAAACTTAGCGAAAGTAATTAATAACTTGGCATTACCACAATGAAATTTATCTCAAAACAGTACATTATTATTTTATATCTGTAGAAGGATAAACCAGAAACAATGGGAATATACATTAATAATAGATACTGATATCATGCGGTTATTTTATACTCAGAAATCACTTTTCTAAAAAAGAATTCCCTTTAAAGAAGACGATATTGCATCCTCCGCGGAAAGAGATTCTAAAGTTCTGAAAACAATTATCTTGGTCTAAAAACGGAAGATCTTTATGCGACAAAAAATAGAACTGCCTACTTTATGAAGAAGAAAAACAACCGATTTCTCAGAACTGAACATCTCGAAATCATCCGAATTTCGAAATCCTCATTATAGGAAAAAACAACTTATGCCTTCAAAAAAACTCACTCAAATAGAAAACTCTTATTTCATGTAACTCAGCTTTCTATTCTTTGCATACAGATTTTTATGCCAAGACAAAAAATAATGACCTTTCTCTGGGGGAAAGGTTATCTTAAAATACGAAGGAAAATCCTTTCGAAAAATAATTATCTCGTATTCTTCTCTAATGTATGAAACAAGATAATCAGCAAGTTAATGCGCTTTCATACTCACTGGGCTTATTTATACATTATAACTTAAAAACATTAGTTTAAGTTTCATTTATAATTAATTAGGCAAAAAAGACAGTCTTAGTTTAGTGTAGATTTTAAATAAAATTCTATTGATTTCAATGGCAATCAGATACAAGTCCCTCTTGTTCTGGAGTAGCGCCTACAAGCGGCCGAGCTGTATAGTCGCTGAAAACTGGTAGTTCGGTCCGAGGTTCGAAACCCGCGAACGGGCTGGCTGCGTTGGCGTTTTTGTTGTTTACTTCATGTGTAACGTGTATTCGAGACAATTTCCGTTAGAAAGTCCTCTGCGAAGGCATCTCTTTCCTTAAGCAGATAGTGAGAAATATCAGACAGTTTCTTTGAAACTGGCAACAATCTAAAGTTGAATTTTAATTATTTGAAAGAAAGAAATCATTGTCATTATTTATGCACACGACATGTTTAGGGATCAAAAATCACACACAAGAAATGAAAAACATAGATGTATATTATGAGATACATACATTTATTACATAGATTATATATCGTTATTAATTTAGCTGTCGACAAAAAATACTAAGAGGAAATTTTACATGGCTTGGGGACTAAATTGATTAATTCCGTTTTAGATGTTACTCTAAAAAGTAAGTTTAAGCCATCATTTAATTGATAGCTGGCTCTACAGAGATTGATGATTTGAATATTTACATATGATAAAGATTCAGTTTAAATAAAAAGATGGTAAATTGTTTTAGAACAATAATTTAATGAAAGTAGTCGTTCTGAAATGAAAGTTAATGTGAGAAATTAATTTGGATTGAATATTAAGGACAAGTCTTAGTTATATGTTCATTTACATGAATATAACAAGGCGGGAAGTAAATTTAGGAGAAGTAAGAGCAGCACTTTTTCTTGAAGCAATTTCCATTTTTCAATTTAATAAGCCTTGGTTTGGAAACCTCTATTGCAAAGATTTAAGCTACCGAGAGGAGGAATTTTTTCAAGCTTGAAACTCTTAAGCCTAAACCTTTTTTTTCCTACAGTAATCCTTACGCTTTTTCCACACTACATACCTGCATATGGCACGAAACCATGTCTCGACATTCGTGATATATTTTTCCAACATAAATACTCCAGTTTTCATGTTACTAAATTTTCAAGTATCCTGAAGAACTTAGTCACATGAAAAATGAAGTATTTATGCTGGTAATATATTGAAACATTTCACTAAAAATTTAGAATTTGATACAGTACTTCAAAATTTAAACTTTACCAGTGTTTGATATTTCAGAATTTGCTTAGAGAATTTACAGTGAATTAAGCTTTTTACTTTAAATACGACATCTAGCACATTTCCATTTTTTAAATCAAGTTATTTGGGAATCAAGGATGGCTAATATATTCGCACAGTTCTCGAAAGAAGAAAGGCCCACCAGCAACCGAGCGGTAAAACTGCTGAACATTGGCACTTCGATGCGGGTTCAAATGCAGACAAACGGGATTTTTGCATGGGAACCTTCATGACTTTCCCCTTGTATAAAAAGGATACAAGATAATTCCATTTCAAAAGTCCTCTTCGAAGATGCCCCTTTCTTTTGGCAGACAGTCTTCAAATGCTTTGCGTATCAATCCAATCCTTATAAGTAGTAGTCAAGGCATTTAAACTCTTTACATTATTTAAAAAAAGCAAGCTAAAAATAAAGCATGTTTTGTATTTGCAGGTGGCTTAATAGTAGTTACCTATTCGGATTTTCAAGGGATGATATATAGTGATATAGAGCCATTGATCTCTTGATCAATGAGTACCAAACAGAACTGCCTGTAAGCATAAACATGGTTGAATGCCTTGCTGAATAAACTTTCTTTTTTTTTACGACTGCCACGGCATTACTGATCTTTGCTTTTCCTGTTTGCTTATTTCTGGAGCCTTTTATACCCCTTTTATTAAATTTATATGAATATCCGTTGTTGTTGCTGTTCCTTTTGTTCCTCATCTTGAGAGAAATTGAGATCAGGTCCATGAATTCAACGTGGCCAAAACGAAAACGCCTGACGTTAAGTAAAACCTCGAGGCAGGTTACAGAACCTCAGTTAGTAAGCCTTCGTGATATTCGCTTCGTAATATTTAGAAAGGATCTTATATTTTTGTCTCATATACCGTATTTAAAGTCACACCAGACACTAAATATTTTAAAATTCTCAGTCGAATATCTCTCGGCCACTAGATCGAAACTTAATGATTCGTCTCTAAACGGTGCTAGTGAAGCCTAAATTAGATTGTAGATGAAATATATTTATGGTCTTCTGTGTCTAAAACACAACGCAAATCATAATCAAGTTCTTCCAATATATTCTACACTGTTCGAGTACAACATACCCAGTACAGAGCTTGTATGTAGAATCTATGAAAACTGGTCTAAAACTAAGTGATTCATTATTTTAAAACTATGTCTGAATCCATTGCATTTGATCGAGGATTCCTGCTTAATGACTAAAAACATTGATTTTTATTAGTTACATTCCTCAGTTCTACCTTCATTTGGATTACATGGTCAACTTTCTGATGTATGAGCATGAATTAAAAAGCTCAAATATAAGGATAGAGAGATTCGAAATTGCATGATGGATAGGTGCTTATATTGTACATGATTTTTTTCCATGCAGATATTTTTATGTATACAGATCTGACTGCAGTGACAGCAACGGCTGTCTGTACAAATGGATCTGAAAGTACTGAAAGTATAAGATCAGCCTTAGTTTTCAGTAAGGCTGATCTTGTATGAGAAGTCTTTCATTTTTACAGCGAAGGTCAAGGCAGTGTTCTGTCATTAGTTTTGAAACAACAAGAAAACTTGTTAATCAACAGGGAATCACTCTAAACGCACCAATAATTTTTTAACATTGAAGTTTTACAGCTGCATGATAGTTTCAAGCAATATGGGTAGAAAACGTTTTATTGCTGGGTGATTGGATATATTAGTATTAGAAGAAATTAACTCTCTGACAGTGCTGTTAAAAATGCTGAGGTTATGCGAAATTCCACCAGTATAGATATCCAGAAGGTCATCAAGCGAAAGATATGCAATTAATGACCTGTAAAATGGAAGACAACAACGAGTTGAGAAGCGTAGATTTCAGAAATGAGCTGTGAATCTTGAACAGAAACATAATGAATACCTTTGCTTTGACGAGTTTACGAATCGGTCACTCCAGAACCTGATGAAGGAAGTAAGAGCGCCGACTTTTTAAAATTGTCCCATTTTGCCATTCATGCTTTATTGTGGTGGATTCCCTTTTTTGGATCTTCTATATCTCCAACATTTGACTACGGATAAAATTATCGGTAAAATTCCTCATTTTAACCCGTCTTTATTTTCTTAAACACATTGGTCTTAATAATGCATTCCAAACTGATTTTAATTGCATATTTACTTGTGTTTTGCATTTTATCAAAATTTTATTAAAGGGGGCTATTAACATGAGTGATGTGCCTTGTTATATTTTAAACTTTTATTCATATGTGCTTTTATGACTATAATCATTGTTTCGATGTTTGTTATTTTATTTCATGTTTCTTCCACATTTATTTTAACCACATGGCTCGACCATCAATAGCTTATTAAATGTATTACACACTTTAGTCACAGAGCATACCTATTTTTATTTTTTGTCTTAGAGGGGCATTTTGAATTTTAGATTTAAATTGTCAAATACATATTACATTGCTTTCTATATTGCTCTATTAATCTTTTATACAACATTTGGTTTGATGCATCATAATGAAGAAATTTTGCCGCTTAAAACCTACCAGACAATCAACTTACTCCATAAATAATTGCAGGAATCAAAACGAAGCATTGAGTATGAATAACAGAATGAGATATCCACTTAATGATGGAAGTTATGAGCATCATAATCGCCACATCTTGCTCGAAATTTTTAAGTGAGATTGTATATATTAGATTACGGCAAAGCTCACAAACACTATCTGCTTAAGGCATAATTTCGTGGAGGATATTTTCAGGGAATCTGGCTTGTGTTCACTTTATACATTGAGAAAACACAAAATTTCCATACAACCAGCCCTTTTGCCGGAACCTGAAATTGGTCTGAACTACAAGTTTATAGTATTCTCAATAGCTCGGCTGCTGGTAGGTCATGTTTAAATAGGAAAGGGTATATGTAATACACAAATTTAGATCACCAAGAACGAAGGAATAATAGGTCATTGACAGTCTAATTCCATCGCTGTCATACACAATTTTAGCTTTATTGAATAAAGGTATGTGGAAAAAAATTAGTTGCAGCATTGTGCTTTTGAGAAATTTCTAGCATAAATTCGTGGTTCACTTCCCACCTAGAAATAAAGGTAAATACTCCAACAGACAAGACGCTCTTAAGAAGGCAGACAAGATGCTCTTAACCCCCCTGTAGCTAGATGTTTTTTTTCCTTGCGCATACACAACATTTAATTTCGATTACTGCAGCGGCGTGAGAAGCAGGATGCTGTTTCCAGAATTTTGAATCAGCCTGTTCTTGACCTCTGCATTCTACCTACTCAATCTATTGTAAAGACTGCAAATCTTCAATTTAAAACCGTGATGTTCATTTTAGGAGAAGAAGTGCAACAATAGCATGACAGAGGAGTTCTGATTCAGCAGTTTTCAGGCTCTGATGGAACACAAGAAGAAAGCTTCAAACAGACATGCTTCCGACTCTTGAAATTCGCCCATATTTACACACACACACACACACACAAGCACTTCATATTTCATTACTCAGTCATTATCAAAATGATAAGACTTTGAATCGATTTAATCATCTTTACACTGACATCCGCTCACAACACATTGAAATTTTTATCAAATTGTTTTAAACGAGAAGGTATTATGCTTACATTTATCTTTTAACCTTTTTTACTTATATAGCCCATAAAGTCTTCGAAATTTTGAGAAAAAAATTATGTTTTAGATAGGCGTAGATTTAAGTTACTAGGTTACATAATGCATTTTATTACAGCTACATCATTTTAGTAGCATCACCCCTTAAGTTATCACTAAGGAAAAAGGAATATAAGAATCAAACATTAATTTCATTTGATAAAATCTTTAAACGGTATTTGGGTATACTTAAGATTAAAATAACTAATTAAAATTCATAGTTTGATATTTTGTATAACTTTCAACAAGCGTTCAAAACTTTCCGTGAATGTGAGATTCCAAAGAACTAAAACACGTCAACTGAAGAAGATTTTGTTTAGTTTTAGTTTGAAAAAATTGTCCTTTTCATTTAAATTTTATTCGAAATATGACATGAATGTCCGTTTGTAAATAATGTATTATGATTAGAAGAATGCACAATAATAATACTACACCTGAAAAATAGAGACGAACCTCAGACTGTCTCTCGAAATGCATGCTGGATTGATTAAAACCGAACTTCTGAATGCGATATAAACTGAACTATCTGAATACGATATAAACTGAACTATCTGAATGCGATATAAATTTACAGCGCTTCGATTACATCTTTTCTGAGGTAATGTCTTATGAGACTTAATTAAAATGATTGTGACAGCAAATATTAAGGTGCTATTAGAAATGTGTTTTTACGGACTGACGACTAAAATTTATTGAAATTTATATGTCCCATACTCTACGGTTTCTTTTACCTTTTGGATTTCTCTTTTTTCCCAAGATTCTGCTAGTGGAGTAAAAAGTATGTCAAATCTTAAAAATCGTGTCGGATATATGTTCTACAGTTTCTATCCAGTGTAGCGTTAAGAAATGTTAATAATATTTTTATGTAATTTACATGAAATGCTGCTAGCTCCCAAAAATTAATGGCGTACTACGGTAACATTTTATTGCATTTCCAATCAATCACACAAAAATGATTTCGAAATTTCAGCGCTAGAATAAGTTTTTCAGCTTTTGAGCTCTGTATTCTTTGCAGTTGATTCAGCTGCCATTATAACTAGGTCTTATTTATTTTACATCACGCAGTGAACCATTCGCATTAATGGACTAATGAGCTCATCTGTCTTCTCTGGAGTCTGTTGTCTACCATATGCATAACTCCAGTATATCTGCTTCGAAAGTCTTCAACTATTGTTTTCTAAAAATCATTATCCCTATACTGTTTTCAAAGGCAGTTAACGTTGTCTGCATTCGACATATATTCTTTCATAGTCATGTACATAAAGATTCGCATTCATTTGTACAAAGACATTTGCACATATATTGGTATAATATAGGGATCATTTTGTGCGCTCCATCATTAAATGTAAGTACCCGGAAGTCTTTGCAACATGTCTTAGAATAAATTTCTTGCTGTAGGATGCAAAAGTAATATTGCAGAAACCTATTTTTCCTGCTGTTTGCTTAAAATGGATATATTTTACCGCAACGCTTTCATGCATGGCATTTTTATGTTTTTAAAGCAAAATATGTTAGATCATATTTACTTCCATTCAAGGTCACGAATGCGAATGGCCATTTCAACATACGAACGACTTCAGTTGTTGGCTAAACTCTTGTAGACGCGTATATCAAACACAGCAATGAGCTAAATAAGAAAGTTCGGGGGAAAAAAAGTGTCACTTCTCTAAAGCGGTTGAATGTAGTCTTTTTTTAACCTCTTTCTCCTCAAAGCAAACATCTTAGAATCTAACAAACGAACACACTACAAAAATTCCGGCTTTTTGACCGGTCACAATTCTGTGGTCGTAAGTCGTTTTTCCCTTCTCCCTCCCCTCAAAACTCGTGTGTATGCGTATGGAAATGAAATACAATTATAAGAAGTGCTGGAGTGCAGGTCAGGCACGTACCTCAAAGGTCACTCACCGGAAACGGGAGGAAGAGGGCGGGCCCAGACACAGGAGTGGGCGGATTGCATTTGGACGCGAGGAGTGTGCTGAAAGGGTTTGGGGGCATATACATATAATCGATTCCATTTATTTAGGTTATCATGATAATTTTAGTTCATAAACCTTTGTTCTGAAAGCATCTTACAAAAACATATTCGATAAAAAATTGTAAGCCTATAAAAAAACGAGGGATTGTAGTTGATAAGAGTTTTATTTACGGCAAAGCACGCTGTAGCTATTTTGCCTAGCTGCATTCCTATTTTGACCGAGAATACTTGGATATTAAACGAGGAAAGAAAAGTCCATAAAATGAAAGCAATGAATTATAATTAATGTGGACATTATTCTGGAAGCTTATGATAAAATACTTATATATCATGGGACTGTATAAGTTTCTTACATTTATTAAAACATTTTAGTTTTCTTCCTTATCATTCAAACATTAAGTTCCATTTTCTTCTTGAAACGAATTTACAAAATAAATAAATAAAATATGAAAACTTTCTAACAGCGTTAACGAATTAATTTAGGGTAATTGGAGAATACGCATTCCTTTGTTACTGGTATGAACACCAAGCCATTCCTTTTCTTTACCTCAGTGATGGCAGGTTTTTAAGAGTATATTTGTCATTTACTTAAAGATAAATATTTCATTTTTATATGCTCGTTTTGTTCAATAGTGAGCAGAAGTCATTTTGCAATAAAATTATTACAAACTAAGGAACACCGTGGAAAGAAATTTACATATATTACAAATATTAAGAAATAAACTTCCAAATATTTAATACCTAGTCCCCGTACGGTACAAGTGGAATTATAACCGATCCTTACTATGGCTTAATAAAGAGAACTGGCGGAGGGGGTTATCTTACAGAAGCTGATTTATTTGCTATGTGAAATGCAGACGATGCGCAGTTTTACTGCATTTTATGCAGGCAATCGAAAATTCACGAGCCTTATGATTGTTGAATAAATTATTCAAGCCTTCAGTTTATTTTAGAATGTACTTCAGTGTTGCAATCATGCAAGTAACAAAATTATATTAATGCATTTCTCCACTTTAAGAAGTTATAGTAATTGCTATGTCTGCTCAATCATCCTCGATGAAAGTTCTACTTTAAGCTTCAAATTAAAACCGTGTTTTGAAGTCATATATTTGAAATAACGTCGCTTACTGCATAATTCACATTTAAATGCGTCTTTGCATATCAAAGTTGTTTTTTGCTGCTTTGAAGATAGAGGAAATATTTACGTATATTGAATTTTCATAATTTCTTTCAGTTTTTGTAATTTGTTTTTCAAACTTATTTCAGCCAAGATTACGGCTGGCATCAAATTACGCTCTGCAGCTATTTAACATTTCTGTGAAAACGATGCTATTATGTTCCATTTTGCTATCCTATAAGTGTTAAAATCTTAATATATTTTTCTAAATTTTGAAAATTGTGAAAGATAATCCACGCAGATGCAAGTACCCAAATAGTCTCATTGCTTAAATGATTTATTCCCATAGTTAAAATTCTGCAGCAAGTGTTTTGTCTAATTGTACTGTTAAATTATTTCTTGAATGTTCGAAAGCTACTACTATTAATTTGCAATTAACGTAGGTGGAGTAAGCGTAGTTACAGACTGATTACTTTCTTTTTCGCCCAAGTGGCCGGAACTTGCAACTTAATATATTCGTCGGAAATGGCCAATATTCTATTGGTTTATATAGCCGTCTCATTACCAAAAACGTTATCCAAGCTGCACCACAGGGAACAACAGATTTTACCCTTGCGAGATCTGAGATTTTCCTTTATTGTTTTGATGGCGAATACCCCGCAAGACAGATTCTAGAGTTTAGAACCTATCTTCTCCTCCTACATCTTGAGATAATCTTCGGCTTGCCAGTATTCAAGGGCAAGCCGAAATTCAGTATTCTTCGGGATTTCAAACTGGCTCAACTAGCAAAGCTAACGACTATACACATCAAACCAGCTAAGAATTAATTATAATAGCATTTAACATATAATTTATGTCGACTTAAAGTAACAAAACTCGTTTTTAGAACACCGTAGGTACTAAGCGGGTTGTCTGCATGGAAATTTTCGAAGCTTTTCCTGTGAGCAAGGTAAATATGAGCAAGTTTTCCTTAGCTATTCCTAACGGTGATATCCCTCTTCTTATGGAGATAACCCTTGCGTGTTACACCATAGCTGAATAAATAAACAGAACGAAAAATACGGTAGAGTGCTCCTGAGATAGAAGGAATTATCAGTAATTTAGTGTTTATGGAACAGTTTGTTATCAAAGAAGGCAAACGTTTCCGTAAGTTATTTCTCTATATTATTTGCTTTTCATACTTTTGTATTAATTTTAATACAGAGAGTCGATAGTCGAAGAAATGGAAGGAAGAAGTCAATTTCTAACATTGCATTTGTAAGTTTATACAAATATATTTTTAAGTGTGCATGCATAGCGTTCTTGCGTCATATTACAACGCAGAAAATTTATGCGTGATTTTATGATCTAAATGCATTTGGAATTGCGTGTTATTATATAATTACACAGAAAACATATTTCAAATTTTTTAGATTTAATTTCTTCCTCGCTAGTACAGAAGAAATGTGCAGATCAATTAACGCTCGGTGTAAACCAGTGATCTGATCTCAGTTCTAATTTATTTTTCAGGCATTCTTTCAGAATCATTATTAAGAGCATTGGATATTTCTTTCAGTACTGATTATAAAGCTTTCAAGACTTAATGAAGTTATTTTTTCTGCGACTGGAGGCTTCCATTTTTCATTCAGCTAATCATTCTCGAATTGTTTTTAAATGGGTATACAATTTTGCTCTTTTCTGTTGATAGAAACTGCGAAATCATCCTTTCTCCACGAGGACGTTCCTCTCCTGTAGGCAATTAGACTTCGCATACTTTGCATTAATCAATAAAACAAACACATTTTGTGTTTGATATTGTAAACTTGTTTAGTTTTGGGCTCTTTTGTGTTAAAAGGCAATATGGTGTTAAAACGCTTACAAAGATAGGCTATATTTATCTTTAAATAACCATTTCAATAAACGAAGAGCTAAAATAGATCGAAACCTTTCAAAAACGTTTCATTGACGGTAATTACTTTGAAAGCAAGAATACTATTTTAAAAGTTAAGTACAACAAGTTTAGTTTAAAAATGGCCAATAAGCGGCACTATGAGCTAAGAGCTATTCAAATGGGTTTTTATTTATTTCAACATAAATTCGCACAAATAAAAATCAAATAACTTATTGCTAGTATCTTGGTGTCTTTACCTTTCTATAGTCCTATGCGTATAAGTTAATACCTTACTCATGCATTATTCATTACAGAAATAAAGATTTAACTTCTTATGTCGTCTCCATGCAGCAAATAATTAGTAGTATGCAGTAGAGTAGATTTACTACAACATTCACTATGCTTTAATAAATTAAATATAGAAAGGAGCACATCCTTACATGAAAAATTTGTGAAAGTATTACGAAAGAAATTTTCATTTTCATTTCACTTAAAGTTCCTGCATTAAGGCAATATTGAAATGTTTTTCTCTGAACCTTTTCTAAAAAAAAGAATATTTTTCAAATGGAAAGTATTTTAATTTCATATTTAGGCTAGGTAAACATCGTAATATATTAAATCTTTGTTTATTTCATATTTGCATTAAAAAATTTAAGCAAACTGGAAATATATTCTTTTAAACCTGAAAGAATTATTAAAATATATGCTTTTAAACACTGAGAAATTTACATTTTCGCTTTTATGTATAAAAATCACATTTTTACAGGTTTCATTTCCTTTTTCAAGTATCAGCATTCTTCTAATATATTTGTTTCACTAAAAATTTCACAAAAATGTTTTTCAAAAATCGAAGCAAACCACGATGGAGTGCTAAAGACGTTTTATTGATTGAAGTATTTCTCCTTTCTACTAAAAGTGACAAATATTCGCATGAAGAATATTTATTTTTAAACTTCGTAATACAGATGCGATGCAACATACAATTACACATTTCTGCATTTAAATTACTTTAAATACGTAGTGTTTATTTAGGTTGTCTTTGTTGAAAGAAGTGCATATATAAATACTGAATTTGTTTTTATTTCAGTAAAAACTTTAATACTGCTGAACACTTTCTTCTGATTCAGACAAAATGAGGCAACTGCAGGGTTTTGTTAATGTCATATACAATTATCAGTCCCGAATGTATGTTGATTCCCCGGTAGTACAATGCACTTTGTTGAATCAGTGTTAATAAGCTCATTCTGAAATAATATTTATCATGTGCGTTACGTCTTGATGATCACTGTCACATGTGTGAGGTCCATTACATCTTATACTCTCTCTAAATAAAATACTTAAGACCGCTTGGACAGCTTTTGATCAAAGGTAAAAAGAAATTTAAATTTTTGGCACCAGTGGAATCTGCTTATAATCCAAAAGATATAACACATATCACCTAATACTGAGAAAAGGGAAATTCGGGTACCAGACATTCCATGTGTTCATACTCGGTAAATCCATGTGTAATCCTCCTTTGAATTAAAGAGGTAATAATTTTCCTATCTTCAACAAAGCCAGATTCAAACGGTTTTGGCTTGATATGTTTCTCTATGAGATATAGAAAATTTTAATAATTTGTTTTTCCAGTACAAGACAGATTTTTTTCGTTTGACATAATACTCCATATCTTTCGAAATACTATATCGTTTAGTGAGCAACTCTACGCACCAAAAAAGTAATCTGAGGATTTGTCCTCAAAATGTTCCTTAACTATTTTTTTACATCATCATTCAATCTCATTCCATGATGGTTAGATTTCAGCTTGGATAATAATCTCTTCTAAATCTAGGCTGTAAGGGGCTATCAAGCTTCTTAAATACACATTTCCTTACAGATACTTAAACACAGACAGCTAAATGCATAAGAACATTATCGCGACGATGATGAACTTGTAGGCATTTCATGCTTCTCCCTAATTTCCTAGCACATTTTATGCAGAAGGCTCACATAATGTTTGCTATTAATGGTTGTATTCCTTCCGTTAATGTCATCAGGAGATTCCCTTGACGGTCCCAAAAATGACAGACCTTTGCTCTTTTTGGTAGAACTTTGTCAAATTTTTCCATTCCGCAGATTCCCTCTTTGACAGAATATAATGGCATAACACCATTTTTTCATCACCAGTTATGATCGACTGCAAAAGATGTCTGATTGCAACAAATGCTCTCAGCAAAGAATCTGATGTTGTCTTGGAATTCCTGAAAAATTCATGGTGTTCTCATTTTTCAGATACTTTATTTAAGTGAAGAAGCTCGTATAGAATGTCCAAAATAAATGTTCAAAATAGATTCCTTCTTTCTGCTATATTCTTGACTTTTAATCTCCTATCATTCAATATTTCTTCTTGGAGACGAGCAATAATTTCTGACGTCATTGTATCCAATGATCTACCTTCACGAGAATCATCTATGGATTCTTGGCCTATGCGAAATTGCTTTAACCATTCTTAACTGAACATAAAGAAGATAAATCATTGTACACATAATCCAAGCATAAGTTTTTTTCTTTGCGGTTAAGATCTTTTTAGTAAAATATGTAATCTCAGCATGATACTCAGTTTTAAACGTTTTAGAACAAACTAACATATTACTTCATTGAGTAAACACTCAAAGAAGAACGGGGGCAATTTCATTAATGAAACTTCAAATTTATGCATTTATCATTGCCACTAAGAGAACAAGGAATTTATTATCAGTTATTATAGGACGAATTTATTATCAAGAAACCTGTAAGAGGAATTTATTACCAAGCGAATTTTTGTAGGTAGCGCCAGAATATTTTGGATTTGTGTACATACATTATAGCTGTGCAAGAGTTAAGGAACGAACTGCTGTAGACAAACAGACGGAAACATGTGCAGAGGGCACCAGAACATCGAAATGGGCAAAAGTGGTATCGCTCCCACTGCACTAATCATATATGGAAGAGCACCTTCACGAGGCACACTAACGCCATTACTCGGGCATTTGTTTACATTGCAGCATTCATAATAGTTACATAGTAATGGTGCATAATTTGCATTACAGACAAAATTGATATAAGGTATACTTTACACGGGTACTTTGCAGTTGCGTGGATAAACACAATAAGTTATTTACAGGTGTATGTATATATTTCTTTGTGCTTCTGTTTGGATCTTTGTTGGTAGGGAGAAGTGAGTATAGTACGTGGTTCGTTGTTTGTTTTGTTTGCTGTTACACGGTGCGCAGTTTATAAGTTCATTCATGAGCATATGAAGATTACATTACAGATTTACAGAACATTACAGATTTCTATAAGGTATATAGAGTAAATCTGCTTGTTATTTATTATATTTTAGCAGATATTATTAGCAAGAAATGGCTTTCTTGAATGAGTTTTGTTTTATACTTCATACAAATATCTGCATACATTAAAAAAATTTTTGTGAGTATCTCTAATCGTTGAGTTGTTAGCCGTTACAAAGTAAAACTGCAGTTGATTTTCTCATAGGTGTATTTTCTGAAGTACATTATGGGACCTCATATTTTCTGTTTACTTTTATCCGAATTGAAGATTTGCGCCTATAAAATTTATTAAGTTGGCATCAGAAATAATATCCTTTAATATACACAGTCCAGTCACATTAATGTGACCACCACGTACTTTCCATGTCAGAGTTAAATAACCAATCACAGAAGGCAGGTGGCAGCACAGTGCAGTTGAGCGTATATAAAGGGTGTGTGAGGGCTTCGGAAAACATTTCAATCGTTGGCGTAATGCAGAAACGAAGCGATTTATCCGACTTCCAAAAGGGCATGATCATTGGCTTTCGGGCCAAGGGTGGAAGCATTTCCGAAACGGCTGAGTTTGTGAACTGTTCGCGTGCCGCCGTGGTAAAAGTGTACCGTGCATGGCAAAATGGGACTGTCCAAAATCAGCGACGTGGCAAATGTGGTGCACCACGGGCCATAGATGACAGAGGCGAACGACGGTTGCGGAGATGCGTTCGGGCAGATAGACGGGCTACCGTTGAGCAACTGACCACCAAAATGAACCAAGGGGCTACCAAAAGTGTCTCCCAAAGTACTATTCAGCGAACATTGCTGCGTCTGGGCCTCCGAAGCAGACGCCTGGTTCGTGCACCTATGCTGACTGCTGTTCATCGACGGCGAAGGCTAGAATTTGCACGCCAGTACAGCAGCTGGACGTCCACTGAGTGGCGACAGGTTGCGTTTTCGGATGAATCGCGTTTTATGCTCCATCGGACAGATGGACGTTGGCGTATAAGGCGTGAAACCTCTGAAAGGAACCACCCTGCAACCATTGCCGGAACGGTCCAAGCTGGAGGCGGGAGCATTATGGTCTGGGGAATGTTTTCCTGGCATTCTCTAGGTTCACTGATCATTGTGGAAGGCACAATGGATCAATACAAGTACGCATCTGTCCTTGCGGACCATGTTCACCCCTACATGCGCATTGTTTTTCCTCAGGATGAAGGCATCTTCCAGCAGGACAATGCGAGGTGCCATACAGCTGCCAGTGTACGTGCGTGGTTCGAAGAGCACCAGGATGAGTTTACCGTCCTCCCCTGGCCAGCAAACTCACCTGACTTAAACCCAATCGAGCATCTGTGGGACCATCTCGATCGAGTTGTTCGCGCCATGGATCCTCAACCGCGTAATCTAGCGCAGCTGGCCACGGCATTAGAGTCGGCATGGCTCAACATCCCAGAGAACACCTTCAGGGACCTATGTGACTCTCTTCCTGCACGTCCCGCAGCAGTCCGCTCTGCGAAAGGTGGTTATTCTGGCTTTTGACAGATGGTCACATTAATGTGACTGGACTGTGTAGTTGCATCATCACAAATAATAAATTTGTGGTTAAGGGCAGAAAAGTGTTGGAAGCGAAGTTCTTGGGAACGATTCGAATATGCTTTCTTAATAAAGTTAAAAATGCATAGCCGATAAGACAAACCAATAAGAAAAGGAATAAGGAAGATCTTAAAACAAATCATTTTATCGTTCGATAATTAATCCAAATCTAGAATATGCCACTTTATAGCATAGTGCAAAATATCGCGTTCAAACCCAGTTACTTCTCGAAGCACAAAGTATAGATCGTAATCTCATTTACGGCATGAAGTTGTCAACCGTAAAAGAATTCGCATAGTTTAAAACCGTTGCTATAAAGTACTGTCACTAAATTAGGTTTTAGATTTATTGTTTGAGTGCATATCTCTAACAGATTTACTGGAACTCATTTGTAATGTCATTAAAGAAATGTTATATAACTTTGATTTAATCTTAACAGGATTTATTGCGTAAGGTATTTTCTCTTCTCTTACCAGTGTGCCTCGTGGCGTAATTGGAAAGTACGTTCCATGGAATTCGGGTCCGGACGATGGCATTGCACATTTTTCACGTCTTTTGTTCCGAAATGCAAACCTGATGACATTATAACTGAGTGCACAACTTTAGGGATCTCAGCGAAAATCTTCGGCTTCTATTTGGCAACATCCGACAATATATACTAAAACTGAGATTGCGCAAAACCTCAAGAGTCATCATCTCCAAGGAGAATGGCCAAGTAAATAAAATTGCTGAACATTGGTAACTGGAGTTCTTGCAAACTCATGGTAGCAGAAAGGTCAGGCTGCCTGAGTTTTTTATTAATTTTTTTTATTTATTTTCTCCAAGTGTAAACATACACAAGTCCTCTTCGAATAAATCGTTTCTGAGGCAGATGTAGCTTCAGTGTTTACATAACATATTATTTATTTTTTCTTCAAGGAGAATAGAGCTGTGGAATTTTCCAGAACGCCCATTTTTTTACTCTACATAAGGAATTGTCTGTGAACTTTTCAACAATTCACAGCAGGCTTACAATGATTCTCTAAGAGCTATATTTTAGATACTATACTGACTTATTTTCTACTAATGTTTTTGATCTTAGAGTCTTTGTTTTATACAATATATTTTGAACGAAGGTGTGTTTAGAGTTTCTGGTGGAACGAAGATGTGTTTAGTGTTTCTGGTGGAACGAAGATGTGTTTAGTGTTTCTGGTGATTACAGCTGAGCTAGCTATTTCTAGTTTAAACTAATTAGGTTTCAGGTAAGGCTTCATTAAAGGTTTTCTTGCTGTTACTGGAGTTGATCCCATTTGAGATCAATCACGAATTTCAATCACGAAAAAGCTTGTTCGCCCATGTTTTGAACGATTTTGAGTAAGCAAGTAAAAGAAGTTCAACAAATATAAAAAATATTATGGGCAACAACTTTTATACTGAAGGATACATTATCGTCTCTTGCAATGAAAATGTTTATATGTTCAAAACTGCATATGTAAGTAAATTTTCAATAGAAGGCTACATTTTTATACTTTCCGAGTAAAAAAATTCTAATTTCTTAATAAAATCAGATGTAGGATGTTGGAATCAAGATCTTTAAGGCCACATAAACAATATTATTTATAATGAAAGAGAAAATCGACGTTTCTGTTTTCCATAGCAAAATAACACCAAGTGTTATCCACTAACAGATAAACTGTATTTTGAAGACGATTTCAAAAGTTAAAATTCCTAAAAGACCTATTCTGGAAAAAATGTCATCATATAATAAAATGTTTGTCACTACTATTAATAAAAAATGGACAATGATTTAAAGATAAGCTTAAAAAAGAACAGTGCTAATCGTCTTCTAAGACATACAAGGAAAGAGTAAGACGACATAGAGAATGTTGTTTGAGATAAGTATTATTCACAGAAAATGTACAGTTTTGTGGCTGTGTTTAGATTATATATTATAGGACTCAGTGTTTAGATTAATCTAAACATTGGGTAACTTTCATAAACTGCTAGAAAAACCCTCGTTCCGTCTTTAACTCGTAATCCAAGAAAAAAAAGGTGATTGTAACAAGCATAAAAATCAATTATAACATTCATTTGTGCTTCAGTTTGAAGTCACAAAAACTAAAATGGTAACAGTATTTCCGTACTAGCGCTTCCTCTGCGGTAGGAAAACAGTTAGCAAAAAGATGACTTTGCTCGATGGGAGAGCAGCGCAGCTATTGTCGATGCTTTGATGCTTTGGTTGCATATTCCTGTTTACAGCGGGAATTAATTCCGCTCTTACCAGAACTTATCGCAGAATCCCACGAGGGACCTCACACATAATGGCTCATCTAATTGGTCCACCATAAAGGTGTGTACCTTAAGATAAAATACAATAGAAATAAGGAAACACTGAGGCGCATTGTCTCTGAAATCTCACTGGCGGATGAGGATGCGATGACAAATTGTCCTATCAGGGGTGTGGCGGCAGTCCTGTGACTCCTGCTGAGCTACTGGAAGTTTTTAAAATCCAAAGTTTGCAATAAAATTAATACGAAGTTTACACATGTTGATCTTGTCTCTGCGTGTTTACGCTATCTAAGAGAAAAGCTGCAAATGGCCTATTATTCCTGTCTTCTTCAAGCATTTCGCAAGCGAATATATCTGCAAAGCTGGATGACGTGTTCTGCGTAGCTTTATCATTAAATTTAGCATTTATTCTATGCAAAAAATCAGAAATAAGCTCCATCTTTAGGTCAGCATGCAGATTTTTGTTAATAACGTAGTATGGAGCTCCGGCGATTATCCTAAGAATCTTGTTTTTAATTTTTTTATAGGGAATAGGTATCACTTTCGCTGGCGCTTGCCCAGGTAGACGAGGCATATGTAAGAATAGGCCGGATGACTGAGGTGTAGATTTGCCTTTTACGATAAAGTGACAGGAGCTGATCCTTTAGAAGGAGATATAATCTCAAGGTTACTCCCCCCACGCCTTGCTGCGCACTCGTTTGATGTGAGAAGACCATGTGAATGAGCGATTTAATGTGACTCCAAGGTAGACAGCTTGGGTGACTTTTGGAATTTGATGTCCGAAGAGGTGATGTTATTGGTGATGTTGTCTTTAGTACAAAATCTTCTGATAAGTAAGACTTGTGACTTCTCTGGATGAACGCAAGTCTTCCATTTAGCGCACCAGTCCTCGATAACAGGGATTTTTTCTTGTAACTTCGCCCGACGAGACTTTCTCAGGAGTGCCATGTCGTCTGCATAGCAGGCGAGCAAGACGTTGTGATCATTGCTGAAGTCGGAGAAATCATTTACGTATAAAATATACAAAATAGGACTGATAACACTTCCATGGGAACACCGCTAAGGATGGAAAAGAACGGAGTATGAGAATGGTCTCACGCTAGAAGTCCATTTGAATGAATTTGTAAATAACACCTGTATGCCAGACGCGGTTAAAAGCTTTTCTATTGCCGATTCTTCAGATTCTCTTATTTCTCGCTTTCCCTGCGCTAGAAGCCCACCAGCGGCCGAGCGGTAAGGTCGCTGAACACTGGTAGTTCGGTCCGAGGTTCGAATCCCGCGAATGGTCTGGCTGCATGGGTGTTTTCGTGGTTTTCCTCATGTGTTAACGTGTATACGAGCCAGTTTCCCTAAAAACGTCTTCCACGAAGGCATCCACCCCCTTAGATAGATAGCTCTTGAGGCTTTGACGTAATCACATGAAACCAAAAACCAAGCCCTGCGCTAGAATGCAACGCATTTTACAGTATTTGCATAGCTTGGTCCACTGTGCTTACACTGCAGTTGGCATATTCTCCGGATCATGCGTTCATGACGTTGTATTTTCCCTGCCACATAGTGTAAAATTAAGAAATATCGTAGAAATCAAGGTCCAAATCGGTAGTGAAAAGAAGGTCTACCAGAATGAGTAATTAAAAACTAACATTTGGATTATAATTACCTGTCTCCCTGCAAAAATATTGTTTAAAAAATGGGCAAAGACCTTCTGCGTAACATTCTGCTATGCTACTAAATTTGAATTTTTAATGTGTTAGCGATTGCATTTACGAAATAAATTATAAAAGGTATAACGTAGAGCGAGGAAATTATTTGGTATTCCAAATAAAGAAAATCTGGGAAATGATATATCTTGAAGACGTAATGATGGAAGAAATGGGTTTAAAGAAAATTTTTTTAGAGAAGTTCAACTAGAAACTATCTTATTCCTTAATCAGTCTTTCCCCATTTCTTTATAAGCGCATCATCATACGGTGGTCTCTTGATTTTTGTTTATTTCGTAGCAAATTTCCTTTATACGTAGAACCATTTCAACAATTACTGAGCTTGTTATTTATTTCTTTTATGTCTTAAAATAAATTTGGATTATTAGTTTTCTTAAGAATACAACAGTCCTCAGAATAACAGATATAAAAAGGAAGCAACCTTATTATTGTCAGAGCATGCCTCGAAACTTGAAACTTCCCTTAAAAATAAGAGTAAAAAAAGATATTAAAAAAATGTTTTTTTTTATTTCTTGATGCTTCTTAAATTGAAATTCGAATTGCCTCTTTCGCTGAAATTTCACCTTTTTCGTAGAATTTTATTCCCCGATAAGCTACTTTTAGTAAATGCCATTTTCAGCATGAACGATGCATTCTACAGGATTTAATATGTATGTATAATACATAATGTAATGTATGTAATATAATATTTATGCAATATGTATGTACAATAATATATGTCTTCCAGTTCTATGATTTGAAAAGATGTTTGCAATTACTATAGCTATTGAAAGCAGAAAAACTCACATTATTATGAACAAAATTATTTCCATATAGGATATAAACAAGATGGTTTGGTTTGGTTTTATTTGTTTGATTACGGCAAGGCACACAAGGATAGTCCGCCTAAGGGTATGGATGTCTTCATGGAGGACTTTCGAAGATAAACTGGCTCGTATACACGTTACACATGGGTTAAAACTATGAAAACCCACATGCAGCCAGTCCGTTTGCCGGAATTCGAGCCCCGAATAGTACTGCCAGTGTTTAGTGACATTACGCTCGGCCACTGGTGAGCCGGAAATGAACAAGAGTAAGAACAACAATAAAAAATCATAAAACAGAATACATAACAGGAAATAAGCTTAGTGTGGTAGAGATAATATAAAATTTTGAATATCTTTTGTTTATCGAAATATGTAACGATGCTTGTTATTGAGATACTGAAATTATAAATGTAATTTGTCAGGAATAATGCTCACAAAATGTATTAAGCTAAGTTAAAAGCGTTGCAATATTAGTAAAACATAATATTTGACGGCAGTTATGTCGCATGTTTAACATGATCAATCTATGCTATGCATTCACTGGTAAGGATTACATACTGGCGGTTTGTTTGCTTTCAGTCGTTTTTAGTTTCATATCTCCTTCCGCTTAAACACCTAAAATTTAAAGCCCTCACCCAGCTAATTAGGGAACCTTTGCTGTATACATTAGAAATGGGTCTTTCTGACACTTTGCGCCTTGCCTTAAAGGCAAAACTAATAACTAACACTGAGAGGCCCACCAGCGACCAAGAGGTAAAATCGCTCAACACTGGTAGTTATGACCTAGGTTCGAATCCATGCAAACGTGCTGGCTTCATCGGCGTTTTCTTGGTTGTCTCCATGTGTAACGTGTATACGAGGGTGTTTTCCTTAGAAAGTCCTCCATGAAGGCAGCTCTCTCCTTAGGTAGATAGCCCTTAGCGTGCTTTGCCATAATAAACTAAACCAAACCAAACCAAAACTAGCAATGGTCAACAGAAGCTGGTGATATCAACAAAAGCTTTCGTATTGTGCCCTCTCAAATTTAAGCGCCAAAATAAGCGAAGCCAAAATAAGCCCGCCAAATTAAGCGAACCTCTAAATAGCAGTATGTTAGAAATGCTTTCAAAGCCAGTTCAGGTGCATTTCATCAGTTTTATCAAGAAAATGATTATATGCGATGAAAAGTGGGTCTGTTTCCGTAATCCTAAAACAAAAGACAGTGGCTGAACACAAGTAAGTTTTCTGAATGTGTTGCCAAATGTTTCCAACGCAAAATGATGCTTTGTGTTTGGCGAAATTTCAAGGAGGTAATCCACTACGAATTCACTCGTTGTTGTCCTGTCCGTGCATTTTATGGAAGAATGGTTGCCAGAGCCTCAAGGAAGTACGAATTCACTTTAAACATTCTTATTATTAATGCTAAATTATACTCTGAAGGCCACCAGTCGTTGAACACTGGTAGTTTGGTCCGAGGTTCGAATCCAGCGAACGGGCAGGCTCGCATGGGCGCTTTCGTGGTTTAATCCAAGTGTAACATGTATACGAGTCGGTTTTCCTTAGAAGACATCCCTCCCATCAGGCAAATAGACTTCGAGTGCTTTGCCATAATCAGGTAAACCAAGCCAAAACAAACTTATACTTTGAACAACCGTAGCGGACTTATACCATTCGAAGCAGGTGTAACCTCTCTGTGAAATGGAAAACACACTGTTTAGTAACAATAAGGTAAAGCTTGTACTGCAGGTACAAGCAAGAAAACTCTTCAGGAACTTTGCAGTCATATCCAATATGTAGGCCGTACGTTTGAACTACTTGTTCGGATACATGGATGAATTATTTGGCAGATAGCACTGAACAAACCGGAGAACGTGTAACTTATAATGAAGCAATTCTTCACCACTAAGTCATTAAATGGTTCTCTCTTGGTATTGAGAACATTAGAAAAAGATACCTTAAGATGCCGTAATACGGTGTTTTATACTTTGATTACTCAGTAGCTTTCGCTATTAACTTACGCATTGAAAAACAAAGTCACCAAAATATTGCAAAATTTCTGATTCCCTCAATATTTAACCCACCAGCAGCTGAGCAGTAAAATCGCTGAACACTGGTAGTTCCGACCTGGGTTCAAATCCAAGCGAACGGGCTAGCTTCATGGGAGGTTTCGTAATTTTCCCCCATGTGTAACTTGCATACGAGCCAGTTTTCCTTAGAAAGTCCTCGACGAAGGCATCCCTGCCCTTAGGCAGATAGCCATAGTGTTCTTTGCCGTAATAAAATAAACTAAAAGGAAAACCCTCAATAATTACCTATCTTTTTGATCCCCTTGCAGTTTTACTACTGAAATTCTTTACCTTCTATAACATCTATGTGATGGACTGTTAGTAATCGATTTCTTATTTTACGACGATTTGTAGTTCTCTTTGTTTCCCCTCTTCTGTGAAATAAATACGAAAGTAATTTATTTCCATGTACCAAAACTGAAATAAAAGTATGATTTATAGAATTAGGCATTATTCAAGCAATGTGGTATAACAACATGCGTTTATTAAAAGTTAAGTAGCTAATTTTCACGATTCTCTTTCTCTGCCTTTTTTTTTAACTATAGTGGAGAGTTTAGCAACAACCAATTACAGAATAAATGTGCACCTATTAAGAAACCTTCATCGCGCATTTGACAACACATCACAACACCAAGCGTACCATTATCCGTGCTTAAAAATGATAGCAACATCATCAGGTAGCATGTTATAGGAGTATTTAAGTGTAATAGCCTTTTTTTTTTTTGGTACTTGATCCGTCAAAGACGAAATATCACTTTCAACTAAAAATGAGGTTCAATAAGAATTCGAAACGGTTGCGGTTCACCAAGCAGGGAACGTGGAAGTATTTAAATTAGCATGCATCACTATTTAAAAAGTTATTTGAAACGGACGAAAGGTATTCTCTAACAAAAATTTAAGTATGTTTTCTTTGCGTAAAGAAAGAAGGTTTAAGTAGGGTGGCTACTTTTTATAAGAAAGTAAATATGAAACGGTTGATGAAAATTCTATTCTTATAGAGTGGACCAGTGGACCTAGTGGGTAAAATAACTGAATACTTTAACTTTGTTCCGGATTCGAATCTCAACGAATGGGTGAATACATGGAAATTTTATAGTTTTCTCCGGGTATAAAATAAATACAAATCATTTTCTCGAAGAAATTTCTCTCTGAAGGCCTAACTTTCTTTTAGTAAATGACTTCGCATGTTTTACCTCAGCTGGTTATTTAACTGAAGAACATTTTTCGATAAGTTTTGTAAATATGACATTTCATAAACTGATCCCATATTTTGCTTTCAAACGATTCTGAGAAACTCAGCTGCGTTTTCAAATTCCATTATTACAAGTTGAAGAAATGAATAATAAACAAAAAGTTTTGAGAATATCCACAGTATTGTACAGGTTTGCCAAAACATTATAGTGGGTTTCATATTTAACATCCCGTAGTATAAAATTATGCAGAATATTACTTTGAGTAAATTTTACCAAATAGTAATGATACAGACTGAACAGTGAGTATGGTCATCAGATTATCTTTAAGCTTTAGCTATCATTTACTGGAGTAGAATATTTAACTAAAAACAAAACCCGCAAACACTCCAGTCTACATTTTAACATGAGCACTCATGCGAATATTCATTTACAACTTTTAAAGCCTGAAATAGGTATGTTTGCGATGCTACCGTCATGACTTTTAGGTGCTTTATTTTTTACCAAGATATTTTCAACGAAGATGATTTTAAACTGCGAATTTTTTGAACCTCTTTATTTCCGATGACAATGTTTTGTACCACGACGACGTTTTCGCCTTGCGTTGTTTTCTTCGCGATGTTTTCGGCGGACACCCCTATTTTCTATTAACGTGTGAGTTTTTATGCTTATTAAATCATAATTTTTTTTATTTTGCCTGTACCATCACTTCTACTTTCGTCGGCTCCCACAAGGATGCCAATTAGCTAATATATATAAGAACAGAGGTTTTGAAGTTGGAAGAGAACTTTTGGTCGCGACCGCTGAGCATCACTTTTAAAGTAATCGTGTTTGCCGAAATGAGTCGAAAGCCTGAGCTAGTAGGCGGCTTTATCTTGTGAATTTCGTAGTCTCGCAAGCAGCAAAGGTCGTCTGTTATTGTACGACTTATGTAAAGAAATGTTAGACTAAAGAACTACTAAAACGGTTTGTTTTAAACCTTCTCCCAAGTTCGTGTTATTTTTCTTTAGGGAGTTTAGTGTATACGGTGTTACTTTATGAAGTCGGAATATAACATTTAAGATAGTTAAGTTCTGTGAAACCTCACCACTAGTCTTTCAAAAGGATTTTCTGATTGACAGAGTCTTTGTGTTTCACCACACATAGAAATTGTATTTAAAAATATCCATCCTTTAACTGGATTTCTAGTCCAAGCCCCAAAACGGGGCAGTCACCTCAGCTTCATTAACCACCGTAATATCATTTTTTGAAGATAAAGGTTTCATCGTGGATTTGATAAAATTATTACGTGTTCTAGTACACGTGTGTTTACATGCGTGTGTACTACTCTAAACATGTGTGTTTACATCTTCTTTTTAATTTATATAACGACTGGAGTTAACTGAAGTACTTTAGTTTTTTAAGAAAACTTTTTAAAAATTAAAAGAATTCAGTTAAAACACAATGGAAAAATAATATATTTTTTTTCATCAAGCACTTTGCTTTTTTTTTTCTACGCAGTTCATGCCATATTTCAACAACTGTTTTTACGATTGAAAAGAATTAAAGTTTATGGTTCCTCGATTTCTTTTTTCAAAGTCCCCATGTAAGAATAAGTGAATTTCCTCCCGCTGCATTTAAAAAAAACTGATTATTTTATTTTTTGTGTGTTATATCATTTCTAAGCGAATCATTAAGAATATTTGTCTACAGAAAGGATGACCTCGTGGGGGATTTTCTAAGGGAAACTATCTCTTATTTGCTGTATATACGGGTAAACCACGAAGACATTCATGCAGTTGTACGTTCTTTGGGAACCAAAACAGTTCATTTATCATACATTTGACCATTAGTGAACTCTTTTAAATATATGCTAAAAGACTATCATGTTATTGTTTTCGTCACTATTCTATTAAAGCTTGTTTTTATTGTAGAATATGTAATTAAGGAAGTCTAGTTCCACTCTGGAATCTTGAATAAATTTTCTCATATCTTGAAAGACATCAAATGCTCGTTACTTTGTTATACTCTTAATTTCATATATACCGTAAATCTTTTCCTGCTCAGACTTGCATTCGTCTCGTCTTCACTTTTAATGCAGATTTAATTTTATTCTGACTGCGCTTCGTTGCTCCATAGTTTGCCAAGAAATTTTGTTTCATATGGCAGCGTTTATTTCATTTTCACATTAAAAACAGGAAGTTTGTATAAAAGCTAACGATTTCCTTTTTAGTACCTTAACCAACAGCAGTGTAGACCAGTACCTGGTATTTACAAATATGGTAATGTAACAAAAGCATAAAACATAAGATTTGCTTAAAAGTGTGATTGAATCAGCAGCTGTGATGGAGAAATAATTCACCAAAATTCTCGAAAAAATTCCCTATTATTTGATAGTAATAATGAGGAAGAATACGATAATCGAAAGAAGAGTCCGGACGGCGATGTTGAATAGAAGCTGATGAAATAATATTTGCCAATGATAAAATTCCCATATTTTACACAGGTTTTACACTTGAACATCCCAGTCCCAATCAGATTGTCCTAATGTTTTTGTCTCATTCAGAAAAAGAAATAATGGATAATGTCTGAATAGCAGCTTTTAGTTTTTTATTCAGTTTTTCTTTAAAACTCATTCAGTTTCATTATATTAAAACAACTTGCTTGTTGTTAAGAATACCAAGAAACATATCATTCATCATTTCAGATAGTCTGTCCAAATCACAGACTGAAACACTTTTACATAACTTTCAAATAATATGCATGAATCTGAGATATCAATGCAGGTAGTGCGAGCAATAAAGTAAAAATGAAACTCTGAATTAACCTTTTCACATAGGCTATAAAGACTAATTTTGCATGTATTGAAGTGATTTGGTCAATTATTCAATCAGTAAGTAATAGAAAAACAAATTGACAAGGTCTTAATTAATGACAAGGTCTCTTATTCGCTTTAAAAGTAAGAACTTTTAAATCTTCACAGTAAACTAAATTTCTCTGAGCCTTATTTAATGTAGTGAACATATATGCCTGTGGGACATGTATGTCCCAGCCGCCAGAAAAAGGCTAACTAAAATGCTAAGTAAATTAAAACTAAGTGTTAACTGAAATGTATATTAAATAATTAGCTCAGAGAGTAACAATCTACGTAAATATTCACACTGGATATTTATTTATGAATTTTCTACATTCATTTCTTCAGCTGCTCAGTTCTTTACGTTATGCGTCTCTCTATATATCAAATGCTATTAAGGAAAATAAACATTTCGCAGTGTTGCATTAATGATAACATAACCGAATTAAACCATCGCGAGAGTCGGTTATTTATTTCTCTGTTCGACAATGACAATAAATTAAGGGCTGTTTCTTGTTTAGAAAAATGTCAGAATATCTGTTAAGCTTGTGTCACTTAAGTTCTTTATTAAATAACATATCTTGTTATACATTTAATTAAGCTAATCTCCTTCAACGATAACCCCTCTCCCCCAAAAAGGAAACTTTTGATCTGACGAATCACATATCCGTTTGATTTGCGAACAGTCGGAATACGTTTACATTACATGAACACAAATAACTGAAAATAGGTTAAATAAAGCAGCGAGTATTTTTATGAACCACGCAATTAAAAACTGGTGTTTAGATAAAAATAAGTAAAATTCAGTTACCGTTTTGGCAAATTTTTATTTTAATTTACACTTGCGACATCAAAAGAGTTGCTAAAAGGCAAATGAAGCACAAGGATAAGAGTCTTTTAAAATTATTACAGCATATAAATCATTCATTTTTGTTTTCACAAAACTCCATAAAGGCTGTATTAACTAATGATTTTTGTGGCTTGTCTCATTTGTCCTACGTAAACAATAGCTAGTCTTAATCTAACAGGATAAACGTTAACATTTTAAGTTAAATGCAATTGTATAACTTCCTAATTTTACGAATTCTGATGCATATCTAAGATCCCATAACTTGCACCTTTCTCTGCTTTGAACCTGAATATAGGATCATACGAAAGTATTAGTGTTTGAATAATTTGCAGACTGGCATTTCCACATATTTGATCGAGGGTAAGAATTATCTCCACATATGCAGTGTCATTCGGAAAGAATGCTTAGAATATAGCTCTTAATCAAAAACAGTTAAATCAAAATGATTCGAATGTTAAGACCCTGTCAGAAATTTTTGCCTTAGTTTAGTAGGTTTTGCGGTGGACCACACAAGGATAAGAAATTTATATGCGCAGTCCCCCACAGCTCAAAGTGCTGTAGCTGTTACGAGGTGTTAGGCGACAAGCTCTGACATGCGGTAACGGTTCCACTTGGCATTATAAGAATCGTAACTTCAAGGCCATTGTCAAGGGATTTTAGCGATCTGCACTGTGTCTGTCAAAGCCTTTGGATTTCAGGTAGGCTGATGGACCATGACTCTGTTGCTCCTCTGATATCGTTTCAGATAAAAGCAATAACAGGACGTCAAATACAACTGAAAAAATAAGAAGGTGTGACTAATTCAGACGTAAACTCTTTTAGACAAGGAAGGGTTTCGGAATGCTCCTAAACTGTCGACTTCCAGAGACTCTTTCCGCTAGCAAGATCCTCACATAATGAGAACAATATTTGAGCCTTCAATATTGTTATGTATTGTATTAGAACTTCTCATAGATTTATATTAAATGTATTTTTTGTTCTATATGCAGTAAGTAATACTCAACCTTAACAAACGCAACTGATACTAGTTACCACATGGAGTCGGGCCATCACTACAATGTACCTTCACCACCCCAGTTTCAATACACAATCCATTTATCTCACCGTAGGTCTCGAAACTCTTTTCGGTCTCGCTCCAAATCCTCTGCACTGTGGAGTTACAGTGGCAAAGGCTACTGCAAAACTCTGTCGCAGTGCAGTAAATAACGAATCTTCACATACGCAATGTTCTTTTCGAAAGAACGTTTTCAAATCCAGTACTTCGAAACTTGCCTTTTTATTTCGTCAAATTTTGACATTCGTGTCAATATGTTTAACAGTCGTGGAATAATCTGTTTTTTTAATCCTCGAGTTCTTTCCTGTGACCTTGCATTTAGGCTCAAAGCAGAGAAATGTGCAAGTTATGGGACCTTAGATACGCATCAGAATTCAAAGAATTAAAAATAAATAAATGGTGTTTTAAAGTTACATAATTATATTTAACGTAAACTTTTAACATCTTTCATGCTAGATTAAGATTGGTTCTTGTTTAAATTACATAAATGAGATAATTCACAACAACAATAATTGCAGTCTCTATGAAATTTCGTAGAAGCAAAATGAATAATTTAAGCCATGATAATTTCAGAATATTTCTATCCTTGTGCTTCATTTGAATTAACTGTTGTTAAATCTAAACATAGTAGAGCCTTGATGATTTACTTTCCGAGTACAGGAACAGTTAATTTTTACAGCACATATTATTAATGATTTGATAATATCAACCAAGTGATTAATATTTAAGTGTAACCAAAGCTATATAAAAATGTTTCATAGCAAAATTAATTAAAATGTGTACATATTTCTCTTTCTTTAGAGGGAGCATTGCTGAGCAGTTTCTAGTCGAGTAGGTGAATATTCTAGTCTAGTAATGTTTAAAATTGCTTACTTGATCTTTGGATTTAAATGCAAAGTAAGCAAAAGAAAAAAATAGAGAAATTTTAATTCTGTAAGGTTCATTTTCTGTAAGTCTCCATCATTACGACACTTTTTTGCTCTAGCACAGATTCTTCAACAGAAGTCAATATGATCAAAATCTCTTTTTATAATAACACATCCCTTCTAGGTAATGTCACAATTGCGCACATGGAAGTTCCGCACAAGTCACATTTGCACACCTCCATCCCTCGGGAACATGAAATTTTCTAGCAAGAGTAACCAGTTATGGACAAGTGACCTTTTCACACAGTCGATCAGAAACAATCAAAAAGCCTTATGATTTATTGACATAATTTTTCTTAGGTAGTGTCCATTCTTGCTCTTACGGTATGTTTCTGATAACTATAATTTCCCTGCTTTCATACACAATTTCGCTGAAACACTGGTCAGAATTTCAAAAAGTTTGACCAACTTTACAGAGCAACTACTATGCCCCTCGCCTAAATAGAAATTATCTTCAATTATGTTGAAATATAATTGATTTTGAAGTTAATAAAATAAAGTAAATAAATAAAATGTTAAGTTTTAATAAAATATAATTTTAATTTTAACGTAGACCATTTTAATTATACATTATTTTCTACATTGAAAAAGATATTCCTTGTATAATTTTACATGTAGTTAACATGTGGATGATTGAAAAGGTATTTTACTTAAAATATTTTGATATTTGGGTTATAATATAAAAGCAGCAAATGCATTCTTAAGAATATCGAAATAAATATACAAACTTTCAAGCTCATAAACCAGTTATAAAGATTCTGAGCTTTAAACTTTATTGTGTTTTGATATTTTAAATGCACCTGACTCCTTTAAGTATTTGCCATTCTTTTCACGTTAACTCATACATAATATAAGTGTTTTATTAAAGTCCATATTTGTGCAGTTCAGTGGCTTAAAATTTTAAGCTGCTCTTTCAAGTTTTCCAAAGTTAATCAAGGATATGTGGTTTTGTGCTGAAGTAACACTAAACTATGAAAACTACTATTACCAATTCATCAATTAATGCTTCCTATGCGCAAGTGTCATGTGCGCAAATGCTAATTAAACCCTATTCTACAGATTGTTTTTCAAATAATCGCACCTTTTGTAAATTCGTAACAATTTAATACAGTCGGAACACAAATAGAATAATAGTGCTCTTGAAGCAAATTTGAAGAAAAGTCCCAGTTACGTCACAACTTCATTATAACAAGCTTTGTGAGCCCAGAAGTTTGATTTGTTATTATCTGTGGTTCATTATGTACAGCTCTATAAGAAAGATGGATTATTTTATAAAAACCTGTAAAAACAAGCTGATGAAGTTCAAAGAATTGATTAGAATTGAGTGATTAAATAGTCATATTTAATTGTTAATTACATTTATTATTATGCATAACTATGAGTTTTTTATTCTTTTGTCCCTCCCCCCACACACAATTTCACCGCAACGTAATTTTATACGATAAATTACTTAACATAAAAGTCACATTTCGGATTTTTCCTTGAAATACATACCTACCTCTAAGGCATACATTTATAATTATAAATAAATGTACGTTCATAATGAATAAATGTATGAGTATGTTCTTAAATTTGCGTGTCTTGGTTTTGCAAAGAATGATTTTTGCACTGTTTCGAGCTTTTATTTAAACCAGATGTAAAAGTAAAAGCAAAGATAAAAGATTACAGAGATATAAAGTTTTTTTTTTGGCTATCTTTGTATAGTAGGCGTAGTTTAATGTGATCACATTTGTCCACGACGATTTTGAAAACATTAACCGAATGATAGCACTAAACCATGAGGGAAAAATATTCTTCAAAATATCATTGGAGTTAAAATGATTTAAATATAACTAGAATGATATTAACATTTTTACAGTATTTTAATTAGGAAAAAAAGTTATTAATAGTGAGTTGCTTGCAGTTGTACGTACAGTTCACTTTTGATCCGTTCATAATGATTCTAGAAATTACTTGACCTATCCTGTACCCCTAATCTTAATTAGTTAACCAACCTTGTCATTTACAGCTAATGTTTCAGCTTTCTGATGCATAAATGGACCGTTGAGTTCCATATCATTTTCACGAACCAAACCTTAAAAGCTTCAATGCTGTAAACCAAATCTTCAATGTTTTCTCTTTACTAATATCCGTGATAAAAATAGATAAACAGATTTAAAAATTAAGCGACCCGTAATGGATCTTCCTTGAATTGAACATTTATGAAGATCTAAAGCTCAAAATACAGTAAAGAAAGTTTTGGCGCGAAAAATTATCTAGAATTCAGCCCCGTTAATTAGTCCAGTTGATCTTTCTGAAACTTGGGAAATGTGATTTTTGCATGGTTGATTTAAATCGTAATCAAGCTGTTTGATAATTTAATGTGTGGTTATCCTGTGTTTCGCGATTTTACTTTAATTTAAAGAATTCATACTTTAATATTTTGATAATATTAATTGACTTCATATGGAAGTATTTTTCATATTTTCACATACAAACGGATGGAACACGAGCAATTCAATAACACTATCCGAATAATACCACTAACTGTGATCACATTAAGCGGCGTCTACTGTGGCTTAAACATAGATGATTTTGAGAGTTTGTAATTTTCAGCTAAAACTAGCAGAAACTGGGAAAAATTATTGAAAAACGTTCTAATCGAAGATATCCAGAAAGTGCATTATATCCGAGTTTTCTGGGTTTTGAGGCTTGCGATGGCCATAAAAATAACGTTAAGTATATATGAGGTTCGACTGGACCAAGAAATTCGTCCGTTATATCCGAGAGTTCGCCATAAACCAGGTTCGCTATAGAGGACCTTGAATGTACTTAAAGAGAGTGAAGTATTTTCACTGCTGGGAGAAAAATAGTTCAATTTTTCCTCACCAAGTAACGCAAATCAGTTTTTCTGTATACTTTTATATAGAGCAAATGTAACAAAAGTAAATGCTCGTTAACTGGAGTTCGATATATCGCGTTCATGATTATGTTCCCCGATATTTTTAAGGCATTAATTCGTGATGCAGATTTTTTACAATCGCAGTGTCAAGATTAGCTTCTATTTCCTTTTACTTGTCCTGCCTATTTACACTTTCCAATCTCCTACATTATGCAATTTTTACAAGTTACAGGTCTAAAATATGAGCCTGCTTTTATTTTTCATCTTTTCGTCTGCTGACGGTCACAGTTCTGTGAAAAGTGAAGAAGAGGTTGCTTCTGCGAAAACATTCGACAAGTCTTAAATGAAAGTGCCAATTACGAAAAACGGAGCCTTTTTACTTTAGTTCTAGTACGAGAGAACCATGGTGGTCGTTTTGAAGAGGTTCGCGACATTTTCATAAAAAATATTCCTTACTTTAAGAAGTTTTGCAGTTTCATTCAGATTTGTACTCTGATATAAATTAAAATACTGAAAACATAAAAATCAGAATAAAGTAGGATATGTTTAGAAATAAACTGTAGCTTAATTGTAACTTCCATTTAAAATAGCAAGTAACTTTCAAACTAATTGTTTTCTGCCCTTTCTTTCGCCAACCTTAACCAGAATACATACAAGGCAACTTTTGAAAGCGCGTGTAGGTATTTAAATCATTTGCATTGACAACTGCTTTTGAGTATTTTACTAGTTATCAATAGAATCTTGCAGCTGCAGAGTCAGGCAATGATGGGATATAGTGAATTCATATTTTGGTGACTGCGGGGCTTACTTTTGGTTTAATAGTTTGCTAAGAAATAAGTTTGATTTGATAAAAATTAAGTAGTTGAATCATATTTAAATCTACACTTTTACATTCAACAAAATTATTTTTTCTTGTCTAAGAAAAAGAAATAACCCCATAAGCTTCAGTTCTGTTAAGGCTCGTACTAAAAAGTGGAAAACGGGTAAAACAATAAAACTGCTGGCTTGTCTCAAGTCCGATTCGTTATGAGCGTGTTGGTTGCATAGGTTTTTTCCATTTGTGACTTGAATGCGAGCCAGGTTCTCTTAGGAAGTTCTACAAAGGCATCATTCTAAAGCAATTTCTTCAAATTCGATCTCGAAATAATCGAATTACAAAGAACTATTTGTTAATATTTTCAAATCTTTTATTATGTCAAGTGACTTTTTTATTTTCAATTTAAGGATTTCTCTCACAAAAGAGACTTACTTGTGATTAATAGAACTTAATCTGTCTGACTCCAATTCAGAGCAATCACGATCAACTGGTCGTTCCGGAAGCAAGTTTTCAAAGTGGATAACTATACTTTTATTACAAACTTATTACTGATTTTACAAAGAAAATAATTTTATTACGTAAATTATTAATTAAGCAATTTTAATTGTTTACGATGCTTTTAAAAAAGAAAATTTGAAGTGGTTATTTTGTACAATGGAAAAACCCACGCCTCTGCGCTTTTTGGTCCTTCTGTATTTCTCCAAGAAAGTGAAATTTTAAACCTACTCCTCAGTGGAGAATTTGCGGGGGTTTTAAAGCGTGGCATATGATTTTTAGTTAGAAAGATTGTTATTCTATATTCTTATGTTACATTGATCAGGACAATACAGCAAAAAATCAAATTGTGAACAAAAATAAAATTCTCTAAGAAATCTGTTCAACTTGGCAACAAAGAAGACATTTTACGTAGGAAGCTTTTTAACAAAGATTAAATTACTTTGTCATGGCTTCACTTAAAACTATGCTTCAAAAAGAGAGTGCGTAGGCATTAACAAAGTGTAGTGATTTCTTCAAATATCTCTGTGAAAAGTTTTCTTTTCTACTGGAAATCACGCAAAAGAAAGTATTTCCCTTGGGTCAAACGTTAAAAAAATAATGTTAGATTAAAACTTTGAGCTTGCCATGCAAGAAACTGAAAATTTATATTTGGTAAAAATGTGTAACAGTTATTTTTGACATTATATATTAGAAATTTTAATGAATTTTTTAAACAATTTTGTCACTATTACCTGACATTCCCGAGACTTTATCTTCCTTAATGATAATTATTTATGCTAATGGAACTCAATGAAATTCTCTAGCAGTATGTAAAACGATAAAATGTCTCAGGCGAAACTTGAAATTCACGCTTAACATTGAACAATCCTTTATACTAGATTATATTAAAGACAAACTAGATTAAGTTATTTGAATAATCAGACAAGAGAATTTGCTTAAGGAGAAGGATACCTTTGCGGATGACTTCCTGAGGTAAACCTCACGTTACGCATCTCTCTACGAAAATCAACCATGCAGCCGCCCGTTCGCCTGGACTCGAACCCGGTTCGAACTACATGTATTCAACCGGTCGTTATTAAACGGATATTGGTAGAGAGCGATTACACTGACTACCAATAAGTATTTGGACACCTATGCAAATGAGGATATCTGCGGTCCTAAGGTACGTCACGGACTCCGCCGGTATATATCGTGTAGGAAACAGCATCGGCTTTAGTCGCATGCAAGATGCCTCGCAGTTCGGAGCTCTCTGATTTCGAGAAAGGTATAATTATAGGGTATCACAAATGTGGCCGATCCTTAAGGGACATATCTAGCGATCTAAAGTATCCAAAATCGACAGTGGCCTATGTGGTTGAGAAGTGGAAGGTGAGCGGTGTTTGTCGGAATGTGCCCCGAGTCGGCAGACCAACGAAACTGGGAGATAGAGACTGACGAGTGCTGTCCAGAGAAATTCGGAAGAACCGCATCCAACCGATCGCCCTCATCCGCGAGGAGTTTCAACAGGCATCCGGGAATATTGTTTCAATGAATACCATCCGTAAGGAAGCACATCTGCTTGGTTTTCATGGTCGTGCTGCTGCCCATAAGCCTTTGATCACAAAGTCCAACCGCGCTGCTCGGTTAATGTGGTGCAAAGTACATCGAAATTGGACCGTAGATGAGTAGAAACGGGTTCTTTGGAGTGACGAATCAAGGTTCACCCTTTACCGTTCGGATAGCAGGGTCTGGGTCTGGCGTCGACCTGGAGAACGTCTCCTGCCAGAATGCATTGTGCCAACAGTCAAGTTCGGCGGAGGTGGAATTATGGTCTGGGAGTGTTTCTCCTGGTATGGGCTGGGCCCCTTGGTCCCCTTTCATGGTAAGCTCAACTCCGATGCCTACTTTGGATGACAATGTGCTTCCTACGTTGTGGCAGCTTTATGGTTGGACCCCTGTTACTTTCAGGACGACAATGCCAGTTGTCATATTTCGACGTTAACCAAGGCTTGGTATGGTGCCAATGGAATTCATCGAGTGGACTGGCCTGCCCAGAGTCCAGGCTTGAACCCTATCGAGATCCTCTGGGACGAGTTGCATCGCCGAATTCATGGGTGCACTACCCGTGCAAAATCGGTGAAGGAACTTCTATGTCTTCTCTAAGCCGAGTGGAAGAAAATACCACTATCTGTCATACAAAGACTTGTGAAAAGTATGCCCCGGAGGGTCCACGCTGTAATTACCTCTCGTGGAGGCTCTACTAACTATTGATTTTGAATAAAGTTAGTTTTTCTTTTCTATCACAGGCGTCCAAATATGTACTTATTGGTAGTCAGTGTATTAGAAACAGGAGGGGACAAGGAACAGCAGGTGGGATACGAGCCATTCTCCCGAGATGCTGCCAGTCTAGAGAAAATAACAATTTACAATTCGTACATGTTACATTGCAAACTTAAAACAAATTAGTCTTTCCTTAAATAAAATTGGAAGTTGTATCAGTAACTACATAACGTTAATTACATACTCGTACGTAGCATTCATTTTCTACTCATTTTCAGCTTTTGAATGCTAAAGTTTTCCTTTTGCTATTTTAGCAAAAAACAATTATGAATGAAAACAAAAATATAAAATATAGAGGTGAAAATATTCCTCATTTTTATATGCGCTTAGAAATCATTATGCGAGTATGCATTTTCAGCTTTCAAAGCCCGAAAAACACATGTCTGCGACGTTATCGTCATGAGATAGTTTAAATGTACTTTATTTTTTATCACGATATTTTTTACGAACATGTTTTTAATCTGCGATGCTTTTGAACCGCTTTATTTTCAACGAAAATGTTTTATACCGCAATGTTTCTCCTTGCTTCCTTTTCTCTGACGATGTTTTATACGACGATATTTTTGCCTTGAGGTGTATTTTTTACGATCTTTTCGACGGATATAATTTCTTTTACATCATTTATAATCGCCAAAACTTGATAATAACAATCTTTGCCGTGAAAACGCTGATTTATATGACACATTCACTACTTAGATATTTATGTTTAGCAAATTAGCAATTCAAAACACAGTTTTATGCAAAAAGGTTAAAAATGCTTTGAAGCATAGTATAAAAAAACCGAACTACTTAGTCTGATGTTCTGCAACATATTTTTGAGTCTAACCTCAAAAACTGGAAAGACAAAGATTGTGGAGTTCTGAATCTATCCGGTAAAACTGCAATAACGAAATAAGTCTTGAAATTTAATTGAATGCATATGCACAAATTAGAATGTAAATGTATCACAAGAAATAACATGTATCAAAAATTCCAAAAATATTTTAAGTCTATTTCCAATCGATATCTATTGCTGTGCTATCAATGAAGGAAAAATTTCAGCTCCTAATAAATCCTTAAAATCGTTTCACCTGATGAGGAGTCAAACCTAATAAACTAAAAAAATATACATAAATAAAGCTTTAAAAACGAAACTAGAGGCTCTCCAGTAGGAAAGAAATAAGAAAAAAAAAACATATGTTAAAATAATTTACGATTTCTTAATGAATACCAAAGCTACAAATGCAGAACCTGAAAGAGTTTTAGTAGCGGCCGATATATTTGTACAAAATTAGACTTTGAATTAGGAGAAATTGGACAAATTATGTTTTTGTATGCCTAGTTTCCGAAAAGAGGCTGTAAATAAAAATATTTAAAATACACATAATATATTTTATATAGATATAAACATTTTTCTGAATGGTTTCGTAATAAGGATCTATAGTACCGATATGTAAATAGTTTATTAACAAGTTGCGAATAATTTTGTGTTATTTTTACATTCATATATGGTTTGTAGTGCCTGATAAATTTTGAATTAAACACAAGTTTTTAATTTTATAACCTTACATTTTAAATAAATATTTGGAAAGGAAAACTCATCAGTATATTACCGTTTTAACTGGCAAATTTACAAGATTACCGGTAACTGAAAAAAATCTGTAAGATTAGAATCTTTAAATGCAAGATACGTTAAACTTCGTTAGAATGCGAGACATAAGACGAGGGTATAAACCTTACATTTGTTTAATGGAACAAAAGAGAAGCATGGATATGGCCGTGATGAAGAAGCTTGAACTAATAACAAAAAATAACCGAAGTCTGCGAAAAAAAGTACCGTCATCTCTAAGTAAAAAGTACCGTCATCTCTAAGTAAAAAGTACCGTCATCTCTAAGTAAAAAGTACCGTCATCTCTAAGTAAAAGTACTGTCATCTCTAAGTAACAAATTCAAATTTTCGTAACGTGCTCTTTAATTAAACAAGAATTAAACACGGAGTAATTGGCATCTCTTCTGACGTCGATAAATTATTTTCGAAACTGCTTAATTGAGCGGTTGCGAGTTAATTGAGGATCATATTGCCTTATTTAAAATGTTGACTGAATCTTTAAAAAAAATGCAAGAAATATTAAATTATATTTTGTATACTTAAATTACTTTAATTTAAAGTTTATTTCAGATTTTAAAACTGAACTGTTGGCTGTGGGTTGTAAGGGAAAAAAGGGAAAAGTTCTCATCATTTAAAGATATTTTGTTTGAACTAAATATATATACAGAGAGAGAAAGATATCATAGATTTCAGAATCATAATTCGTGTGTGTTTTGATGCAACAAACTATACATGCATATAATATACATTCACACACACACACACACACATATGTTTAATATACAACGAGAGAGAAACTGGAAAATAAGTTAATTAAAAGCTCTGAAACACGGAAAAACTTAATGAGCATAAAACAGAAATTTTTGAACTTTCATCAACCCAATGATGGAAGGTTACCTAAAATAAAGGAAGCAAACATCGAGTATAGGAAATTAATCCTAAAATCGAAATCCAATTAAATCATAAGAAAATATTTAAATGAATTGATAATGTTTTTGTCTTTTCATCGAGACGCCAAAGAATTATTAACGGAAGCACGTTTCTGAATAACATCTAGATAAATTCTAAATCCAAAAGCTGAAGACAAATGTTTTTACTTTTGAGTACCAAATCTTTTCTCAAAATCAAAATATCAAAAGTTGAATTTAAATTAGAAATTTTTGAATCAAATTAAAATAATTAATTCGACTGATGCGACTCACAAGAAAATTTATTTTTAATTTTTATAATGCAATGAACAATATACTAAACTTGAAAAAGGTCAGGAAAGTACACGCTCAATCGTAAATAAATAAATAAAAATAAAAATAAATCTTTTTTTATTTGAAACCTCAAAAGAACAAAACTATTGAAATGCAAGAAGTACCAATGCAATTTGAGTAATGGAAAAAGGATAATTTATCCAAAATAGCAATGTGTATGTGTAATTGCAAGTTATTATAGTGTCACAGTGTATTACTTCTGTATAGTTACTGTTTACTAGTGTACAGTTAATGTGCATTGTACCAATAGATAAAGTAGTTCACTATAATCTTGGTAATGGTTTATTGTATTTTTCTGTATTGTAATTATAGACAACAAAGGCATATTTTCTTGAAAATCGCGTTGGGCCAGGCTACATCTTGATAAAAGCATTTCATTCAATTAAAATTCAAACAATTTTCAAGAACTTATTATTTTAATTTTATTTTTAAATTTATATTTCGAATTAAGGTTTTAAAATTTGAAAAGGCTAGCTATAAAAATTAAAAGAATCATTTCACAATTCCTGTTTCGTATTTCATGCAAGTATCATTCAGAAATGCCATATTTGAACAGAATTATCCGTCAGGACTATACCTCTGTTCGAATAATTCGCCAGATAATTATACCAAGTATGTGAAATTGGCAAAAATTTAATTTGGTTGTTAGAGAATGTTTAAATATTCGGTAGAGGAGAAATAATTAAGTAACATTTAGTGTAATTTATGTTCTAATTCAAACGAAGTGAAAGGATTTTCGATCGTTCGCATTTTCAGCTGAGGGCGTTGAGCAAAGAATTTTGGTCATCTTTCATCACCAAGCGGTCATCATAATCGTGCCACAGGCACATATCTGCTATGCTTGTCATCCAGCGACCTAGTTGTTCTTTCTTAACTTGATAGTTCTTTGGGTCAAAATTTTCAGATAATTCATGTTATCCGAAACGACGCCTTAACTATTGCAACCAAAACAAATATTTTTAAATAATTGCAAAAATATGAGCTGTGGAAAAGTATTTATGAACTTCGCATGATGTTATTTCGAGGTACCTAACAGTTTTTAAATGTAGTTTCTAACGGGGGATGTTTTGCTTTTACAACGATAGCAATTACGTAGATAAATTAAAATGCAGTTAATTCTGTACTAAAGAATGTTTGCACAGGAAACGAAACAAGCGCTTTAAAGCGAAAGAAAATCCTCTTGCCTCAATGCATAGTAGCCTTTTCCAAAATAAAATTATATTGGAAAAGTTCAGATGTATAAATTATACTGACAACTAGTTCTGCTAGTTACCAGAAGAGTAGACTTCCAACTGCGAACTCAACGAGCTTCCTTATTCCCAGGAGGTTAAAACTCGTTTGTAGGAAGTAGTCAAGAAAACAAAACAATTTGCCGTGTTTCAGTGTTAAATCATTCTGGTAAATTAATTTTTTGAGTGTTCTCCTCCAACGAAATTTACTGCTGGTTTTAAATTTGCGAGAGATTTTTCAAGCAAGATCAAATTAAAAAAATACTTAGAGACGGTTTTAATTTTAAATTAAGCTCCAAACTTT
>KK112377.1:454414-470502 GCA_000611955.2 Stegodyphus mimosarum
GAAGGCATTGCTAAGCGTGAGTCCATAATTAGCGAAGGGAATGAATAATTATGATTACCTTTGATGCGCACCTCGATTATAAAGTAAGCTGCGATCAAACATTGGGAAAAAGTAGTTCTGTGCAAAGAGGAAAGTAATAATTTTGGAGAACTAGACAAGTAATCTCTTCGAAAATAAAATCTTGCAGCTATAAGAAGGCAGCCGTTATTTAATAAGGAGTTAACGTTGCTAGTGTAATGATAGTTCTTTAGATTATTTGCAGTGAATTTCGAATTTCGAATGAATTTTATTTCTTGAATGTAACGGTAAGCGTGTAAACCTATTTGTTATTTTCTGGGCATGGGTTTTTAAACTAAGCGTGGAAAAACTTTACTTTGTTTTAACAAACGAAAGGCTTCCATTAGAACAGTGTTTCTCAAACTTTTTCCACGCATGGCCCCTTTACATCATCGAAAGTTTTTCACCCAGATATTAAAAATGGAATACAGCTATAAAAGTAAGAATTTTCAGATAAATAATTTATTTCTTTGATAAACAGTAGACATATGAAAAGAAGTAATTCTAGGATTATTTGAAGTAAGCAACAAAATTAATGAAAGAAAATCACATTTTAATGAGATGGATGTGCTTGTTTTTGATTGCATAAAAAACTGGTGCAATATTTGCTATTGTTAGACATAAAGCATTTTCAGAGTTTTTCAGCATTGAACGATATTTGAATTTAATAAACGTGAAAGTTGAAAAAGGTCCATTCGTATAAGTATATGGTGCTTGAATGGCAGAAAAATATTTAACGCCATTTCAAAAACTATGGGTAACTTCTATCCAGAATTTAGTCGAGGTTTTTTGTGGCAATTCAAAAGCTCAATAAATTCCTTTTGGGCTTATGTGGCAGGTGATTAATCTTATTAATGTCAGTTTATGTGATTTATAGGAAAGTGTCATTAATATACAGAGGGTATTCAGACATTTTCAGCAAGATTGCGGAGCCGCTTAATTTATATTAAAAATGCAAAGAGTAATGTTTTAAAAACTTGCAGCTATAAATCTGCATCGTTATTTCGATGATAAAAGGACTTTTCTTAAAATATACCAGGAGTATTGATTTACATTCCTTTTCCACTACTTTCCAGAGTCCATCAATCGGGACAGGTTTGCAAATAAGAACTTTTTTCTAGAAACCAAAGGCATAATAGTCCATAGGTGAAACATAAGGGTACTTTGCAGGAATACGTTAAAAAGGTATATATGCAATACCTGTATCAATCTTCATTTTTAAATGTAATGATGTGGTATTTTTCGAAGTATGACTTGTTACTTTGTCTTAATGAAGTTTAACTTTTTGAAAGCTATTGCCATAAAGAACGTAAAACATTCTCTTGATAGCACGTTGAACTTATTTTAACATTTTTTTCACTCCTTTTATTTTTAACATTCCATTGCAAGAGAAGTTTATGGCAGTTAATAAAACCCTTACTGAAACTTTCTTTGTGTTGACAGAACCAGGTTTGTACATATGTTTCTTTTCGTTTGTCTTTTTTTATTGGAGTCATTTAGTTATTTAGTTTATTACAGTCATCCATGTTTCATCGAGGGTCACAATGTATTTTCATTTATCTTCTGCTAAATAGTTTTCATATAAGGTTGTACGAATTGTTCTAAATTAAACACATACCTTGGCAGAAGCTGGAGAACATCACACAAATTAGGACTTTTCTGAAATAACATACCTGTTTTTTCCATATATCGATTCTACCACTCAAATTATGCCAAAGTGACGAGTTTTGTAAAAATCGGACAAGTAGTTTTTGAAAAATTCGCTCTCAAAAGTTTAGCTCCTCAGTGTTAATGGAATTTGGTATATATTTATTATAATCTCTCATTTTTATTAAATTTACTTAATTCCGTCTTTCACAATTCGAAATTTAGGTTCAATCCAAATAAAATTCGCAGACATTTTCTGATATATTTTTTCAATTTGTATTTTTTAGTTATTTTTATAAATTTTCAAAATATTTTTAAATCGAAATAGTTTTGAATTTTTATGTTATCCTATAAAATTTTTACCACCTTAAAGTAGATGTATTTCTTTTCATATCTTCAAAAAAGTAGTTTTATTTAAAATTTCCCGAGTTATACACGAATTTATATATTGACGCGTTCTGAAATTTGGTATATTTATTATGAGTGACAATAACCCCAAAAGTACTTTTAAAACTACATGAAAGCATCGATGCAACTTTTTTTCCGCTCGTGCACAATAAAAAAAGGGAAAGAGAAAAAGGTTGCCATAAATTAAGAATATCTTAAATTAAGAATTTCGCCAAATGATTTTTTTTTGGCGCAAACTGAGAAAAGTGCGCCAAGATAAATTTTTAATCTTCTCGGTAAGTTTCTCACCAAATTTTACAAAACTTAATATTTGGGCTAAATTTGAGTCTTAGAATCGTAATATGGAAAACAACCGGTAAGTCATATTAGAAAAAGTCAAATAACCTTTGTTAGAACAATGCTATATATAAATTTAATATTATATCCTAAGTCGCTCTTTCAAGACATGAAAAACGCAAGTTAAACATCATCGATTGGCCCAGTCGAATGGGAGATATAGAACTGTCTCACCCTTTTTTTTGTACAGATTGTACCTTCTTTAGGTGTTCGTTTGGAGTTTTCTTTTTATGTAGAAGGTGTGATTGACGGTATTTTCATTTCCTATTAATAATGTTGCTTATTTTGCACTTAGAAATTTTAATACCATGAATTTGACAACGTTTTTGAACTATGGAATAGGCCTATTACTCTTCGGTAAGCGCAGATATATACCCTTCAATCTACAGCTTGTTTACGTGCGACATTTTGAAAGAAGAATATATTTAAAAGTAGCAGAGGACATTTTCCATTTCAAATATTAAGCTATTGCCTGAAGTTTCATTTCAAAACATTTGCTTTCTTTAAAATTCTTTATCAGAATTGTTCAAAAATATGTAAACACCCTCCGTAATTTGTTTAATTCGTGTACCTGAATTAAATATTCACGACCACAGCATTTTGCTTTGCGACTCCATTTGAGGTCGTGACCCACAATTTAAGAAACGGTGCATTACAAGATGGAATCTGAGTGTATTAAAATTTCAAGCCCGAATAATTTGCTATGAAATCCCATGTTTTGCAATAAAATGTTTTAAAAGAAGTCTGTAATTCAAATGAAATGCAAATATGATGAAATATACGATCAGGTTATCCGTAAAATTCTACGGGTTTTCAAATAAAACCGCTTTTTTTTTCTAATTATTTTTTTTATTGCTAATAAGCAGCGTCATTGTTCGACGCGGATGTGTAAATACGGTCTTCCCTGCTAAAAATGCCCCATAGAAACCAGTAAAATTTTTTATGGGTACCCATAAAATTCTATGGGTTTCTGTTGACTTTTACTGGTTTCTGTTGGTCTCTGTGGGTTTTCTTACTAGTTTCAAAATGCCCCATAGAAATCAGTAAAACTTTCTGTTGGTCTCTACTGACTTTTACTGGTTTCTATTGATCTCTGTGGGTTTTTCTTACTGGTATCATCTGACACCATACAACCAATATCAATGCCAGAACTTTCTACTGGTTTGTATTGGTTTATCATGACTTTTATTGGTTTTCTTACTGGTATCAATATAATAGAAATAGATACCAAATAAATCTTCTGTTGGTTTATATGGGTTTATTCTAATTTTCTAACTGACGTCAGTAGACTTCTTTCTAAACAATGAAATTAATACTGGTGTCAGTAAACCGAAATTCATTGGTATTCTTGTTGTCTACTGATTATTTTAAATTATTTATTTATTTACTTTTATTTCGTTTATTTGGACACTGTTGAAAATAAGGTTATTTCTATTTTGTAACCAACAGAAAGCTTTGAAATTAAAAAAAAACATACAGTGAACCCTCACGTCTCCAACTCTTCTCTAAGACGATCAGTATTTCTAAGAATGAAAATATGATCTCTTTAAGACCATCAGAGTAACCTGGAAGCGCAGGTGGTCGTTTTAGAGAAGGTTTTTACTACATATGCTCATTTATTTGATTTCTTAAAAGCTTTTGTCGGAAACATTAACAGTAATCGTTTACACCACACACAGTGAGGTCTCTCTAAGGCGACCAGCCACACATAAAAATGCATCTTTACAAGTGGTCGCCTTAGAGAGGTGATGCTCACTACCAATATATGCTTATGTTCTCAGAAATATGTTTATCTTTAAGGAGGTTATGTCTTAAGGAGGTTGCCTCTACGAAATATGTCTTAAGGAGGTTGCCTCTACGAAATGAATCTCTCTAAGGCGACCAGCTACACTTCCGGAATTTTCTTTGCGGGTGGTCGTCTTGCAGAGGGAATGTTTCAATACCAAAATATACTTAAGTTTTTACAAATACTGGTCTCGTTCAGAGGCGGTCATCTTAGGGAGGTGATTTCGCCACGAGTTGGTTCTCTGAATACACACACATACACACATATATATGCATATATCAATATTTCTGATATTACAAATAAACACCGGCATCAACCATCATCTCTTTAAGACGACCGCGTTCAAACTATTTTTCTCCGTGTTTACCATGACGTGAGAAAAAATTTCCCTCCCTCCCCTGCGCTCAGAAAAGCAATATGGCGCCGTTCGTGGTAGTGTTTATGGGATGTGTGTGATGTCGTCTTGGTGGATAGTAGACTGTAGTAATGCAATAAATAATTTACAGTTTTTACTATGGGTACTGTTTAGATGTTTATAATGAAAAATAAAATACCAACATTGTCTGCGACTATGAAATAATATGAAAGGAAATAACAGTAAAGCGGTGCGCGTGTAATAGTATCTAATGCATTCAGCGAAAATTTTTTTTGACTGATAATTAGTTCTGAAATGGATTTTCTGTGCGTGAAATTGATTTTCTATCTTTACTTTTATCCTAAAAAGCAATGTGCTTAAAGACTGAAAAGGGATAATTTCAGACTTGATAATTTGATTCAGTGTGTTTACATCAGATGCACATTGCATTCTACAAAAACCGTATTTTTGAAAATTTGTTTTTTGATTATATTTTATTAGAAATACTTTTTAAGGCTTATTTATGTAGATCTTTATTATTTGAATGTTATGTGCTAATAAATTTGAGCGTACCTTACTTAAAAGAGATCTTGCATGATTCAATTTTCAATTTTTCGACTAATGTGATGTGGTGAGCAGAAGGAACATTTTTTTATGTCTAAAAAAATTTACTCATTATATTTCGCAAACAAAAAAGGTAAGTTTTTTTAAATGAAGTAAACATTGAAATATTTAATGTGTGTATTACTTATTGAATGAGGTAGGTAAGACTTGCAAGCCAAGGAATTTTTTTTGCATTACTAAAATTGTGTGAAAATTTAGATGATTATAGTAGCATACATTTTTTTTTCTTTTTCGTCTATATTTCTGTATAAATATGGGACTAGAACCACATTGTTACATTAAATATTTTGTGCTATTTTCTTAAAACACATATAATCAAACATTTTTATGCATATTTTAATTTTCATCATTATTAATTTCATGAAGAAAATTTCAATTTTTTTTTCATAAAGTGCTTTTGAAATAGAGTTGTGAATAATTAATAGAGTTTATGCAATATTAAATGTGCTAGTCTTGGGAATATAAAATATGAATTATTTATTGGAAAAAAATTACATTAAGTGAAACCTCATATAGTGGTTATTTTCTTAGATAACCATCTCTGACAGTGACACATTTGCCAGGAACATAATTAAATAAAAGTACTTAAAATTAATAGTTTTGCTGATCGTCTACAAGAAACTGGCATTATCTAGAATTGTGGAGTTAATTGTTTTAGAGAAGTTTCAATGTATAATCAGTTGATTTAGGTATCGTAATTTTAATGTGGATATGAACTTTGCATAAGTTATTGAAAGTTTTACAAGACAGTTAAAACCAAAGCTTTTCAAATCATGAGTCTTGTATGGGCATTGTTTTAACATTACTTTCAAATATAGTTAGAATAATATTTAAGCATTATTTTCTCTCATTAGTTATACTGCGTAAATGCTCGTTACAATTTTCTGCATTAAATTTATATGGTTGTATAGATATTAACGTAAAAACTGATTGTAAACAAATGAAATTATATCTGCTTAATTGCGATGACAGTAATTCTAACTGTGTTTATAAGGCTATGTAGAAGATTTATTTATATTGCTAAATACTGCCCTATATGAATTTCATTTGGCAGTCTAAATACAGGAAATGCTCAGCACGAAGTTGTATTTTTATAATATATAATCTACGGTCAATAGCAATAGCTAATTTTCAGTACTTTAAATTTTACTATTTAGAAATTTTACAGTTCAAAAAAATATTTCTATACAGATTGTAAAGTATTTTTTTGCAATAGAAATGTAAATGCATTGTACCGAAACTTAAAATTGACTTAATGTGACTTAATGTGACTTAAAGTAACTTAAAGTGACTTAAATTTATTCCAATAATGCATCTCTTTAATTAAATTTATAATCCTTGGAGATGATATACGAAACACCTTTTGTAATAATAAATTATTTTATAGATATATAAACAGTATGAAAACTACTGAGCATTTTTACGTTGAGAACTAACTACATGTTGTATAAATACTTATTATGTTATAGATTTTATTTATATAAAGTCTGTGGAAGATTCAACACTAAAAGTGAGATGCAGAATAAGATATTATACGCTATGACATATTTCCTCAAATCCCAAACTGTGGGTTGAGAATCGGTATTTATTAAGTCTTGTAAATTTTTGAAAGTTTGTTTTGCTACAATTTAATTTATTGCATTTTGGGTATTATTAAGTTTATTATATTCTTATATTGAGGTTTCATTTATATTCCGACAGATACAGGTAAAGTTCAAAGTACTGTAAAAAGATGTTTGACACAGTATATGTATATTATTATTACTTCACTATATTACATTCTAGGATTCAAATTCCATGCAAAACACCTATGCGTATGTGTGCCATAATAAGCTGCAGGTTGTTGCTATCAGTGGTAAGCGAGTTTTGAGGAGATAGCAAGTATGCTAAATTTAAACTCTTTGTGAAATTTCTAATAATCAAGTCCCTCATTCTTTTTGCTTTCTTTGTCTAGTTTTGTTTAAATCTGGTTTAGTGCATTGTAGGTTGCTTAAAATTTAAGCAGATGCTAGAAAGTACTACCATCCTTTGGCAATACATTTCTCGTTAGGTGTCAAATTGTGACAAGCTGATGTGATTAAATTCCATTGTTTAATTTCCCAATTAAAGAACTGAAATACACTGTAATATATATATATGCAATGAGATACACTATTATGTTTATATATGTATAATCAAAATCATGATTCGCAACCATCAAATATATATACATACACTCACGTTTGTGAAAATTGCAACACCAAGAAGGAATCGTCATAATTGAATGCAATTTAATACACAGTTGAGTGGTAGTGGTACAAATAAATGATTAAATGTTCAAAGCAAACAAACAAGAACAAGAGATCAGAATCAGTATTTTGTGTGGCCACCACGCGCCGCAATAAGTGCTGCTACACGACGTGGCATGGAGTCAAACAAAGTTTGAATGTCTGACTGAGGAAGAGCATTCCATATCGTTTGTACGCGTACCCAAAGTTCGTCTGCAGACGCAACAGGACGAGGATCACGAGCAAGACGCCGACCAATGACATCCCACACATGTTCAATTGGCGACATATCCGGGGAACACGCAGGCCAAGGAAGAAGCTGTACCTGCTGCGCTGCAAAGAAGGATTTAACAATCCGAGCAGTATGAGGGCGGGCATTGTCCTGTTGAAATACAGCGCCTGGCAAGCTTTGAAGGAAGGGAACAGCTTCGGGCTGTAGAACTTCACGGATATACCGGTTGCTGTTCAGATTGCCCACAATTCGTAGCAATTGAGATCGTCTATGATATGCTATGGCGCCCCAGACCATAACTCCGGGTGTTCGTCCACTGTGGCGTTCGATAATGCACTCCGGAAGGTGGCGTTCACCGGCATAGCGTCTGACACGAATGCGGCCATCATGGTACCACAAATTAAAGCGGGATTCGTCAGAAAACACGACATGCTGCCAATCAGCACGCCAGTCTCTATGCTGATTGGCCCATTGTAGCCGCAGGCGGCGATGGTCGTGCGTTAGGGGGATCCTGTATAAAGGAGTCCGTGCGCGCAGTCCACACTGCAGCAGACGTCTACGAATTGATGAAGCACACAATGAAACACCTGTAGCTATTGACCACAGTGCTGCCAATTGTCTAGAGGAAGCTGTACGGTCCGTCCGCGCCATGCGGACCAGGTGTCTATCATCGCGAGCTGACGTCACATTTCGGGGTCCACTCCCGGATTTCCGAGTTGTCCGACACTCGTCCGTCCACTGCTTCCAAACGCGCATCACTGTGCTGCTGTTACGCTGCACACGAGAGGCTACTGCACGATACGACAATCCAGCTTCACGAAGGCCGATGATTCTCCCTCGTTCAAACTCTGTAAGTTGTTCAAATCTCGCTCTCTTTCGTCGACGAGGCATAAGTACAGATTGAGTTAACGTTTACCACTAGCAGATAACCACCGATAACCATACACGCCTCGCTACAGCCGTCTATTTATTCGGATCCATCAGCCGTTCAGAGGGCGCTGCTCAGCATACGCATGCGCTACGGATTTGCAATTCTAATCATTTGCATATCATGCGCTACTTTGCATTTCCTGAAAATTTCAGCTCACTCGCGTAAGTCCTTCATGGTGTTGCAATTTTCACAAACGTGAGTGTATATCATTCGATGGTTGTGAATCATGACTTTGAGTATTATCTTTCTATTATTTTCAAAATTATATAAAGGAAGTTTAAAATTTTGTAAAGAGAATTTATATAAATATTTTGTTATATGTTTATAGGTACTGATATGTATAGAGAAGGACATGGGCTTGTAGGCTTCTAGATATTTATAATTTTTTTTTAAGTTTCTTCGTATTGAATTTTATTTAAAATTACCTGTGTGCCTTCCCTATATTTAGGTCTGTATATTTTATCACTGCTAATTGTGTATTGCTGGTTTATGCTTATAATTATTAGTTTTTATGGAAATTTGATCTACAGTTCTATTTTTGTATATTGTTTGTTATAGGGATTCTGGATATGGATACCCGTTCTATGTATGGATACTCCACTATGGTATAATTCTATTGGTTTTGTTTATGGGTTTTCATCTACTGTTTTGTGCAGTGATTTTCCCAATGGGTATTAGTCTGTAGATTTTTGTGTACTGACTTTTACAGAGATTTGGCCTATGAATATCCGCATAGGTTTGAGTTTTTGTGTACTGGTTTTTATCTGGAATAGACCTACGGAATATCCATTTTTGAATGTAGATTTGGCCTGTGGATACGCATAAAATTCTGGTTTCTGGATATGGGATTTTTTTTGCAGGAATTTTGTTTATAGTACACATATGTTCTACAGGTTTCTCTTTATGGTGCTTTGGCCTACTGGTACATATACAGTTGTATGGGTTTTTACGGGGATTTGGCCTGTGGGTACCCGTACAGCTGTACGGGTTTCTTTCTATGGGTTTTTACGGGGATTTGGCCTACGGGTACCCGCAGAACTGTACGGGTACCCGTAGGCCAATTCCCCGTAAAAAATTTTATGGGTTTCTACGGGGCATTTTTAGCAGGGTTTTCTACTCTTGTTGCATATTTCTGCGCCCGTGTTGTGGCTTAATTTTTGTTTCACAGTAGTGCTAAGAATGGAGATCCCAAAAGTTAATTTTCGATATATAATGAATACTCTTTTATTAAAAAAAGGAAAATGAAAACAAAAGTTAATCAGACTGCTTGTGACATATGTGCTATATTAATTTCGAAATCAAGCAACAAAAATCAGCGTTATATATGCAAATTTTCACAGGACTAGTTTCGATGGTTTTACCGAACCATCATCCTCAGATGCCAAAATGCAAATGAATGAGATAAGATATAGTGATACGATAAGAATGGCTGGACAGGAGTTAGCTACTGGCACCATCTATTGATAAAACAAGAAAACTAAAACATAATTTTCTTAGAGGCTGAAGTCAAAGAAAGGTGGGTCAAAGAACACTGTAAACAGACAACAATCATAAAGCATAAAATCGAAATTTTATCTGAAGACACTGGAGTAAACGTTTTATGCTAATGCTCGTGCTCACAATGTTAATCCCACTTATCGCAGTTACTCAGCCTTCCACATTCCCAATATTTTGCTCTTTCGCATTATAAAAATTATATGACAACACTATTTAAGTGTAATTATTTTCTGAAACAGATCGAGAGGAAAAAAGATTTATGACATAGTTAAAATTATCATTTCATGTTATATAATTCCTGCTTGGGACATGATATACACTGCTGGCCACCCAAATTGCAGCACCAAGAAAGAAAAGAGATATCACAACAAAATTTATTTAGTAAATAATATGTTGACCAAGTATAAAATGATTAAATTTATAGACTTCTGTGAAGTGCGGTTCATTCCAGAATCAGTAGCCAGAGTAGCCGCCATTGTTGGAGATCACCGCTACCACACGCCTCCGCATTGATTCAAAAACACTTTGGATGTGGTTTTGGGGTACAGCAGACCAATCAGCTTCCACACGTTGCCAAAGTTCATCTGGTGTGGCAGCTTGGGATGTAATCTGGGTCAATCGTTCAGCAACCATGGACCACATGTTTTCTATCGGAGAAAGATCCGGAGAGCGAGCCGGCCAGGGAAGCAATTCAATCTGGCGATTGACGAAGAACCCTTGGACAATGCGTGCCACGTGTGGTCGCGAATTATCCTGTTGAAATATGGCTGTGGGCAAGCCCTGAAGCTAAGGAAGGACAACTGGCTTCAACACCTCGTAGATGTAGCGCTGGCTGTTTAAAGTACCGGCAATGAGTACTAGAGGAGTGCGAGAGTGATATCCAATATCGCGCCGTACCATAATACCCGATGCAGGACCAGTGTGGCAGTGCATAACGCAGCTGTTCAGCATCCTTTCTCCACGGTGTCTCCAGACTCGAATCCGACCATCGTGGTGTTGCAGACAGAAGCGTGACTCATCAATAAAGACAATTTCATTCCATTCTGCCATCCACATCCTTCTTTCATCGCACCATTGGTGGCGGAGACGTTTGTGGTTCTGCGTCAAGGGTAGACGAAGCAATGGACGTCTTGCGAACAGACCACTCTGCTGTAAACTGCGTCGAATGGTACGCGCAGACACTGGATGATGCGTTACAGACCGAATGTGCTGTGCTATGGTTCGTGATGTGACTGAGCGATCCATCACAGCCATGCCCACAATGTTCCCGTCATCACGTGAAGTGGTGCACTGAGGTGGATGCGATCGAACACGTCGGTCCGTCGTACCCTCCTGCATCCAGCGGTCCCATATCAGCATTACAGTTGTTTAGTTTCTTCCAACACGACTACCGATTTCCCTGAAAGGTAATCCACACTCTCGGTAGGCCACTATCCTTCCTCTGTCGAACTCGGATACTTGATCAAACGATGATCGCTGTTTACTACGAGGCATAATTGATCGTTTTTTTGAAGAAACCACAAGAAAAACACAATTGCCGAACTTGAAATCGTCGAAAACTCCAAGCCTTAAATACTGCTTTGAAGTGGCGCCACAGGCGCGCGTGATGTGCGTCTGCGATGAAATTCTAATCATTTGCATACCTCACCTCCGCTAATCCATGTTGTAAATTTCATGTTATTTTCATGCTTTCTTCAGAGTGTTGCATTTACGGTGGCCAGCAGTGTAAATTTTTGACCTTTTGCCGATGATAATCATTTCCCTTCAAATATAATATAATTTAATGACCTATTTGAGCATTTGGTTTCAACTTTTTATTGAATTAATTTTTTTTAAATCTTCAGTTTCTTTATTTTTTAGATCGCAACTAGTAGCTAATTTATCAGTATCTGAAATCATAACTGTACAAAACATGTCATTTTTTTCATTTATCTATTAGTTTCATTGAAAATCTGCCTTTGTGTTATCCCGAAACAGGAAGATAAATAAGTCTTCAAGGGATAATTCTCAAATAAAAGTGAACCAAAGTACAGAATAAAGTATTTGAGAGCATTTAAAAAATGGATCTGATTTTCGTTTGCCTGGGCCGTCATAAACAGTTTGAAAAGCCAAAGAAAAGGAATTTTTTAATTTTGATTTTTAAGGGATAAAGTTCTATTAAAGTGTGTTGCATCACGCAGTTGTATATGAATATAAATGCAAATAAAGTTAGCTAACTCCTGCTATTTTGATACCATTTAGGGATGAAGAATAACTTAATATATGAAGGTAATTTAAAAACTCTTATTTTTTGAGTTTAAGTGAAAAAAAGGAGAGCCAGGTTTTTTTTTAAACTTTTCTGAATATTATTATTACACATACTTTTGTTCAATGAAGGAAATAATTTTTCATCCAATGTCAAGACACATTGTACTGATTTTAATATTTAAAGATCTCAGCATTGTTGATATAATCAGCTTCAAAATATTACTCCACTTCTTATGTCTAAAAATGCATAAACTTAATTTTTGGATTTATTTTTCGAACGCGAAAACTTATATAACTTAGAAAACATATAGATAAGCATAAAACGTAAATAAAACAGAGACTCAAAATAAAACAATTTAAGAGTTATACTAGGAAAATTCTTGTTAAGCAATAAATTTTGTATAAGTCAATAAGTTAAGCAATAAGACATGTATTGCTGAACAGAGGACAAGAATTACTGTTAATGTATCTTCTTTCGCTTACGTGGATCTTGATAACAATGGTCACACAAATTTTGAATACTGTAATCTAGACCGATAATAAGAATTTTTGCATTCCTTCCTCAACAAATACGTAAGCGCAGAGTGAAGCCTAAATTCGTCAATCGTTGATCTTGTGCAGAATGTTAGTAAGTTTGTTCCGCCAAGAAAACACTTGAATTCAATCTCTGAATCTAGTAAAAAAAACATTACTAGCTTACATATGGAAAAACAATTGGCTGACTCAAACGGCCATGCTAGAAAGAAAAATCACATGAAATCTACGAACAGTGTGTCACCTCGCAGCTAGTTCGGATCCATGAGGTCGAAAATAACGACGCCATGTCACGCATGCACTTATTTTCAGGCCGACACCACACAGAATCTTTTTGGCAAGAGTGGGCCAATAACTCCAGAAATAATGACAATGCCTCTGTACTGTTTGTAGTGGGTGCAGTTACGGGATATTTCATCGAAATGTGCGGGTGAGCCGCCCATTATTATTATCCTTTTTTTTTAATCTCGCATATTCTCGCTCTCCACAAACATTGTCTTGATTTATGCGTTCTTTCGAAGGCGCTGTGCAAGCACTGAAACGCTATAGTGATTTCGTAAGTCTGTAATTGCTTGCAAGAGAGAAAAGAATATTTGAGTGTACAACGGATGCAAGGGCATTTGTTTAAAATGAACTATCGCATAAAAACTACAGAAATAGTCTTATAAAAAATTATATGTGCTTCGTAGCAAGACTTTGACACGGAATACATTATTTTAAATATTTTCGCTGATGCTATTCAATTCTGTTATGTATTACTGTAAAATAGTATTAAGGATCAGTTACTGCCAGACGAGGCTACGTCGTAAATCAAAACAATAAAATTTGATTTTTCTCTTAACTTATATTGAAGATTTTTCAATCGCTAATGCATGCTTGAATGAATTTATAATTGCATTAATTAAAGAAAGTGTTCAGAATTACAATATTCATGTTCCTTTAAGTGAATAATTTATTATCTTTGAGATTCCAATATAGAAGAAAAATTCGATTTTATTCACGACGTTTATCATTCGAAGCACAGATTTGAACAAATCTCCTTTACGCTAACTTTTTGATTAAAGTACATAGATATATGTTTAGAATAGATTACCTTCTTCTTAATTGATTCAAAAAATATCTTTACGTACCTTAATCGTAAATTAAACTCCTAAGGCACCCTAACTGAGCGCTGTCTGGGATGGAATCTGGCCTGACTTTTTTGTAAAAGTCTTACAGTGTTAATATTCATCCTGGCAGAAGGGTCTTCTATATATAAATATTACCTGGGTATACAGTGCCTGTGTATAAGCATACATATTACAAACATATTACAAACATTGTCTTGTATTAGTTACATGAGACTTATAATGCGTAGATAGAATATACATAATACTTAGCTATAATCATGAGAAGAAGGGTCTTCCATACATAAAATATTGTTATTGCATGGGTATACCAGGCCTGTGTATAAGCGTAGATATTACAAACATTGTCTTGTATAAGTTACATGAGACTTATAATACTTGGATATAATATACGTAATACTTAGATATGATATACATAATACTTAGTTATTATCACAACAGTTACTGACAGTAATTCTTAGTACCTTGCTGAGCATAGTTTGATCTCTTCCTCTATTATACTTTTCGCCTGCTTATTGCAGCAGGTATTCTCCGCCCACTGCGGCCAGTATTCACTGCTTAGTGTTTTTAAATGCAATTTATAGATGTGTGGGTAGTTGAAGAGTTAGTGATCTGCATCATCTACCGCACCACATTCGCATAGATATGAATGTAGTTTGCCGAATTTCTTAAGATACTGTGGGAAGGGACCGTGACCAGTATAGGAGTGATTTTGTGCTGCTCTGTGTGTTTTAATCGAGCAAGAAACTTTTGAAAAGAAATTATCCTCCTTTCTGTGCTTTTCTTTTTCCGTCTTTTCTGCCTTTCTTGTAAATGGCGATTGAGCGTTACTTTTTTGAAGTAAGACTGTGGCACACTTACTGGGTTTTCAAGTCTACTGAAGTCATTAGCTGCAGATTTCGCAAGTAAATCCGCCGCTTGGTTGCCAGTAATACGCACATGAGCTGGAACCCATATCAGGTTGAGTCTGTCATCTGGTGGGATCCTTTGGAGAATATTTTGTATACCTTGCACTAAAGGACTCCTTGTCTTATGCCCTAAGATGGCTTCCAAACTTGATGCCGAGTCGCTATATTATATTTACCTTTGTTCTTAACTGATACTTTGCCAAACTGATGGCTTCTTTTAATGCTAGAGGTTCCGCCTGAAAGACGGTTTTTTTACCTTGTAGTCATCGTTCCCAACTTTTAACCACTTCTCCTTCTTGGAACACACAGCAGGAGCAGCCTGTGCCCTTCTCCGTTTTTGAGCTATCTGTATATATAGCTAGTGCTGTTTTATCTGGCGGGGTATATTGCAGGTGTACAGTGCGGGATAAGCCCGTCTCTTCCAGATGTCCTAGCATGATCGGCTTGCGTTTCTCATAGTCTGGGAAGTATAATGTCTTTTGCCACAGACAGATGTTATCTTCCAGGCGCAGTGTCCTTACTAATAATGATTCTCTCTCCACTAGATGGTCCAGTAGAGGTATACCCGCCAGCACTTGCAGCGTCGCGGTTGGGAATGTTCTATAATCTTTGCATATTATCAATAGTTACCTTCTTTGGATGGTGAAAAGCTGCAACCTCATGTGGGCGGTGAGCTTCCTTCCCCATATGGCAGCCTCATATAATATGATCTTTTCTGAGATTCTCCTGTACCAGCTTTTAAGCACAATAATGGGAGTACCCCATTGAAGTCCTGTTGTTCTAACCATGGAATTTCTAAGCTGATTTATTTTCTGCTTAAGATCTTTAATGTGTGATACCCAGGAAAGCCTGTTGTTAATTATGATACCTAAGTATTCAAGATCGGTGACTCCTTTTAAAGATATTAACTTGATGCTGCGATTCCTATTTTCGCGCTCCATGCTTACATATAAACAGTTGTTTAGTTTTATCTGAGATATTTAATTTTTGCTGATTTGCCCGGCTTGCAAAAGTATTAATCGCGTTTTGTGCCTTTAGCCTAACTACCGTACTACCAAAAATGACCAATAGAAAATCGTCCGCGTACGTCTGGATACCCACTCCTTGTTGTTAGTCATAGAGTGCGAAGGTT